>CM074294.1:155045-731275 GCA_037194245.1 Opsariichthys bidens
AGACCGCCTGGGAATACCAGGTGCTGTAAGCGTTTTGGTTTATTAAAAAAAAAAAAGAGTGTCTGAATGTCTCAAATAGCCCACTCTGGACTGCTGATTTCGCTTACGGCCATACCACTCTGAGCATCTCGCCCGATCTCGTCTGATCTCGGAAGCTAAGCAGGGTCGGGCCTGGTTAGTACTTGGATGGGAGACCGCCTGGGAATACCAGGTGCTGTAAGCGTTTTGGTTTATTAAAAAAAAAAAAAAGAGTGTCTGAATGTCTCAAATAGCCCACTCTGGACTGCTGATTTCGCTTACGGCCATACCACTCTGAGCATGCCCGATCTCGTCTGATCTCGGAAGCTAAGCAGGGTCGGGCCTGGTTAGTACTTGGATGGGAGACCGCCTGGGAATACCAGGTGCTGTAAGCGTTTTGGTTTATTAAAAAAAAAAAAAGAGTGTCTGAATGTCTCAAATAGCCCACTCTGGACTGCTGATTTCGCTTACGGCCATACCACTCTGAGCATGCCCGATCTCGTCTGATCTCGGAAGCTAAGCAGGGTCGGGCCTGGTTAGTACTTGGATGGGAGACCGCCTGGGAATACCAGGTGCTGTAAGCGTTTTGGTTTATTAAAAAAAAAAAAAGAGTGTCTGAATGTCTCAAATAGCCCACTCTGGACTGCTGATTTCGCTTACGGCCATACCACTCTGAGCATGCCCGATCTCGTCTGATCTCGGAAGCTAAGCAGGGTCGGGCCTGGTTAGTACTTGGATGGGAGACCGCCTGGGAATACCAGGTGCTGTAAGCGTTTTGGTTTATTAAAAAAAAAAAAGAGTGTCTGAATGTCTCAAATAGCCCACTCTGGACTGCTGATTTCGCTTACGGCCATACCACTCTGAGCATGCCCGATCTCGTCTGATCTCGGAAGCTAAGCAGGGTCGGGCCTGGTTAGTACTTGGATGGGAGACCGCCTGGGAATACCAGGTGCTGTAAGCGTTTTGGTTTATTAAAAAAAAAAAAGAGTGTCTGAATGTCTCAAATAGCCCACTCTGGACTGCTGATTTCGCTTACGGCCATACCACTCTGAGCATGCCCGATCTCGTCTGATCTCGGAAGCTAAGCAGGGTCGGGCCTGGTTAGTACTTGGATGGGAGACCGCCTGGGAATACCAGGTGCTGTAAGCGTTTTGGTTTATTAAAAAAAAAAAAAGAGTGTCTGAATGTCTCAAATAGCCCACTCTGGACTGCTGATTTCGCTTACGGCCATACCACTCTGAGCATGCCCGATCTCGTCTGATCTCGGAAGCTAAGCAGGGTCGGGCCTGGTTAGTACTTGGATGGGAGACCGCCTGGGAATACCAGGTGCTGTAAGCGTTTTGGTTTATTAAAAAAAAAAAAGAGTGTCTGAATGTCTCAAATAGCCCACTCTGGACTGCTGATTTCGCTTACGGCCATACCACTCTGAGCATTCTCGCCCGATCTCGTCTGATCTCGGAAGCTAAGCAGGGTCGGGCCTGGTTAGTACTTGGATGGGAGACCGCCTGGGAATACCAGGTGCTGTAAGCGTTTTGGTTTATTAAAAAAAAAAAAGAGTGTCTGAATGTCTCAAATAGCCCACTCTGGACTGCTGATTTCGCTTACGGCCATACCACTCTGAGCATGCCCGATCTCGTCTGATCTCGGAAGCTAAGCAGGGTCGGGCCTGGTTAGTACTTGGATGGGAGACCGCCTGGGAATACCAGGTGCTGTAAGCGTTTTGGTTTATTAAAAAAAAAAAGAGTGTCTGAATGTCTCAAATAGCCCACTCTGGACTGCTGATTTCGCTTACGGCCATACCACTCTGAGCATGAGCATCTCGTCTGATCTCGGAAGCTAAGCAGGGTCGGGCCTGGTTAGTACTTGGATGGGAGACCGCCTGGGAATACCAGGTGCTGTAAGCGTTTTGGTTTATTAAAAAAAAAAAGAGTGTCTGAATGTCTCAAATAGCCCACTCTGGACTGCTGATTTCGCTTACGGCCATACCACTCTGAGCATGCCCGATCTCGTCTGATCTCGGAAGCTAAGCAGGGTCGGGCCTGGTTAGTACTTGGATGGGAGACCGCCTGGGAATACCAGGTGCTGTAAGCGTTTTGGTTTATTAAAAAAAAAAAAGAGTGTCAGAATGTCTCAAATAGCCCACTCTGGACTGCTGATTTCGCTTACGGCCATACCACTCTGAGCATGCCCGATCTCGTCTGATCTCGGAAGCTAAGCAGGGTCGGGCCTGGTTAGTACTTGGATGGGAGACCGCCTGGGAATACCAGGTGCTGTAAGCGTTTTGGTTTATTAAAAAAAAAAAAGAGTGTCTGAATGTCTCAAATAGCCCACTCTGGACTGCTGATTTCGCTTACGGCCATACCACTCTGAGCATGCCCGATCTCGTCTGATCTCGGAAGCTAAGCAGGGTCGGGCCTGGTTAGTACTTGGATGGGAGACCGCCTGGGAATACCAGGTGCTGTAAGCGTTTTGGTTTATTAAAAAAAAAAAAAGAGTGTCTGAATGTCTCAAATAGCCCACTCTGGACTGCTGATTTCGCTTACGGCCATACCACTCTGAGCATGCCCGATCTCGTCTGATCTCGGAAGCTAAGCAGGGTCGGGCCTGGTTAGTACTTGGATGGGAGACCGCCTGGGAATACCAGGTGCTGTAAGCGTTTTGGTTTATTAAAAAAAAAAAAGAGTGTCAGAATGTCTCAAATAGCCCACTCTGGACTGCTGATTTCGCTTACGGCCATACCACTCTGAGCATCTCGCCCGATCTCGTCTGATCTCGGAAGCTAAGCAGGGTCGGGCCTGGTTAGTACTTGGATGGGAGACCGCCTGGGAATACCAGGTGCTGTAAGCGTTTTGGTTTAAAAAAAAAAAAAGAGTGTCTGAATGTCTCAAATAGCCCACTCTGGACTGCTGATTTCGCTTACGGCCATACCACTCTGAGCATGCCCGATCTCGTCTGATCTCGGAAGCTAAGCAGGGTCGGGCCTGGTTAGTACTTGGATGGGAGACCGCCTGGGAATACCAGGTGCTGTAAGCGTTTTGGTTTATTAAAAAAAAAAAGAAAGAGTGTCTGAATGTCTCAAATAGCCCACTCTGGACTGCTGATTTCGCTTACGGCCATACCACTCTGAGCATGCCCGATCTCGTCTGATCTCGGAAGCTAAGCAGGGTCGGGCCTGGTTAGTACTTGGATGGGAGACCGCCTGGGAATACCAGGTGCTGTAAGCGTTTTGGTTTATTAAAAAAAAAAAAGAGTGTCAGAATGTCTCAAATAGCCCACTCTGGACTGCTGATTTCGCTTACGGCCATACCACTCTGAGCATTCTCGCCCGATCTCGTCTGATCTCGGAAGCTAAGCAGGGTCGGGCCTGGTTAGTACTTGGATGGGAGACCGCCTGGGAATACCAGGTGCTGTAAGCGTTTTGGTTTATTAAAAAAAAAAAAAGAGTGTCTGAATGTCTCAAATAGCCCACTCTGGACTGCTGATTTCGCTTACGGCCATACCACTCTGAGCATTCTCGCCCGATCTCGTCTGATCTCGGAAGCTAAGCAGGGTCGGGCCTGGTTAGTACTTGGATGGGAGACCGCCTGGGAATACCAGGTGCTGTAAGCGTTTTGGTTTATTAAAAAAAAAAAAGAGTGTCAGAATGTCTCAAATAGCCCACTCTGGACTGCTGATTTCGCTTACGGCCATACCACTCTGAGCATGCCCGATCTCGTCTGATCTCGGAAGCTAAGCAGGGTCGGGCCTGGTTAGTACTTGGATGGGAGACCGCCTGGGAATACCAGGTGCTGTAAGCGTTTTGGTTTATTAAAAAAAAAAAAAGAGTGTCTGAATGTCTCAAATAGCCCACTCTGGACTGCTGATTTCGCTTACGGCCATACCACTCTGAGCATGCCCGATCTCGTCTGATCTCGGAAGCTAAGCAGGGTCGGGCCTGGTTAGTACTTGGATGGGAGACCGCCTGGGAATACCAGGTGCTGTAAGCGTTTTGGTTTATTAAAAAAAAAAAAAGAGTGTCAGAATGTCTCAAATAGCCCACTCTGGACTGCTGATTTCGCTTACGGCCATACCACTCTGAGCATGCCCGATCTCGTCTGATCTCGGAAGCTAAGCAGGGTCGGGCCTGGTTAGTACTTGGATGGGAGACCGCCTGGGAATACCAGGTGCTGTAAGCGTTTTGGTTTATTAAAAAAAAAAAAAGAGTGTCAGAATGTCTCAAATAGCCCACTCTGGACTGCTGATTTCGCTTACGGCCATACCACTCTGAGCATGCCCGATCTCGTCTGATCTCGGAAGCTAAGCAGGGTCGGGCCTGGTTAGTACTTGGATGGGAGACCGCCTGGGAATACCAGGTGCTGTAAGCGTTTTGGTTTATTAAAAAAAAAAAAAGAGTGTCAGAATGTCTCAAATAGCCCACTCTGGACTGCTGATTTCGCTTACGGCCATACCACTCTGAGCATGCCCGATCTCGTCTGATCTCGGAAGCTAAGCAGGGTCGGGCCTGGTTAGTACTTGGATGGGAGACCGCCTGGGAATACCAGGTGCTGTAAGCGTTTTGGTTTATTAAAAAAAAAAAAGAGTGTCTGAATGTCTCAAATAGCCCACTCTGGACTGCTGATTTCGCTTACGGCCATACCACTCTGAGCATGCCCGATCTCGTCTGATCTCGGAAGCTAAGCAGGGTCGGGCCTGGTTAGTACTTGGATGGGAGACCGCCTGGGAATACCAGGTGCTGTAAGCGTTTTGGTTTATTAAAAAAAAAAAGAGTGTCAGAATGTCTCAAATAGCCCACTCTGGACTGCTGATTTCGCTTACGGCCATACCACTCTGAGCATCTCGCCCGATCTCGTCTGATCTCGGAAGCTAAGCAGGGTCGGGCCTGGTTAGTACTTGGATGGGAGACCGCCTGGGAATACCAGGTGCTGTAAGCGTTTTGGTTTATTAAAAAAAAAAAAGAGTGTCAGAATGTCTCAAATAGCCCACTCTGGACTGCTGATTTCGCTTACGGCCATACCACTCTGAGCATGCCCGATCTCGTCTGATCTCGGAAGCTAAGCAGGGTCGGGCCTGGTTAGTACTTGGATGGGAGACCGCCTGGGAATACCAGGTGCTGTAAGCGTTTTGGTTTATTAAAAAAAAAAAAGAGTGTCAGAATGTCTCAAATAGCCCACTCTGGACTGCTGATTTCGCTTACGGCCATACCACTCTGAGCATGCCCGATCTCGTCTGATCTCGGAAGCTAAGCAGGGTCGGGCCTGGTTAGTACTTGGATGGGAGACCGCCTGGGAATACCAGGTGCTGTAAGCGTTTTGGTTTATTAAAAAAAAAAAAGAGTGTCAGAATGTCTCAAATAGCCCACTCTGGACTGCTGATTTCGCTTACGGCCATACCACTCTGAGCATGCCCGATCTCGTCTGATCTCGGAAGCTAAGCAGGGTCGGGCCTGGTTAGTACTTGGATGGGAGACCGCCTGGGAATACCAGGTGCTGTAAGCGTTTTGGTTTATTAAAAAAAAAAAAAGAGTGTCAGAATGTCTCAAATAGCCCACTCTGGACTGCTGATTTCGCTTACGGCCATACCACTCTGAGCATGCCCGATCTCGTCTGATCTCGGAAGCTAAGCAGGGTCGGGCCTGGTTAGTACTTGGATGGGAGACCGCCTGGGAATACCAGGTGCTGTAAGCGTTTTGGTTTATTAAAAAAAAAAAAAGAGTGTCAGAATGTCTCAAATAGCCCACTCTGGACTGCTGATTTCGCTTACGGCCATACCACTCTGAGCATGCCCGATCTCGTCTGATCTCGGAAGCTAAGCAGGGTCGGGCCTGGTTAGTACTTGGATGGGAGACCGCCTGGGAATACCAGGTGCTGTAAGCGTTTTGGTTTATTAAAAAAAAAAAAGAGTGTCAGAATGTCTCAAATAGCCCACTCTGGACTGCTGATTTCGCTTACGGCCATACCACTCTGAGCATGCCCGATCTCGTCTGATCTCGGAAGCTAAGCAGGGTCGGGCCTGGTTAGTACTTGGATGGGAGACCGCCTGGGAATACCAGGTGCTGTAAGCGTTTTGGTTTATTAAAAAAAAAAAAAGAGTGTCAGAATGTCTCAAATAGCCCACTCTGGACTGCTGATTTCGCTTACGGCCATACCACTCTGAGCATGCCCGATCTCGTCTGATCTCGGAAGCTAAGCAGGGTCGGGCCTGGTTAGTACTTGGATGGGAGACCGCCTGGGAATACCAGGTGCTGTAAGCGTTTTGGTTTATTAAAAAAAAAAAAGAGTGTCAGAATGTCTCAAATAGCCCACTCTGGACTGCTGATTTCGCTTACGGCCATACCACTCTGAGCATGCCCGATCTCGTCTGATCTCGGAAGCTAAGCAGGGTCGGGCCTGGTTAGTACTTGGATGGGAGACCGCCTGGGAATACCAGGTGCTGTAAGCGTTTTGGTTTATTAAAAAAAAAAAAAGAGTGTCAGAATGTCTCAAATAGCCCACTCTGGACTGCTGATTTCGCTTACGGCCATACCACTCTGAGCATGCCCGATCTCGTCTGATCTCGGAAGCTAAGCAGGGTCGGGCCTGGTTAGTACTTGGATGGGAGACCGCCTGGGAATACCAGGTGCTGTAAGCGTTTTGGTTTATTAAAAAAAAAAAGAGTGTCAGAATGTCTCAAATAGCCCACTCTGGACTGCTGATTTCGCTTACGGCCATACCACTCTGAGCATGCCCGATCTCGTCTGATCTCGGAAGCTAAGCAGGGTCGGGCCTGGTTAGTACTTGGATGGGAGAGACCGCCTGGGAATACCAGGTGCTGTAAGCGTTTTGGTTTATTAAAAAAAAAAAAAGAGTGTCAGAATGTCTCAAATAGCCCACTCTGGACTGCTGATTTCGCTTACGGCCATACCACTCTGAGCATCTCGCCCGATCTCGTCTGATCTCGGAAGCTAAGCAGGGTCGGGCCTGGTTAGTACTTGGATGGGAGACCGCCTGGGAATACCAGGTGCTGTAAGCGTTTTGGTTTATTAAAAAAAAAAAAGAGTGTCAGAATGTCTCAAATAGCCCACTCTGGACTGCTGATTTCGCTTACGGCCATACCACTCTGAGCATCTCGCCGATCTCGTCTGATCTCGGAAGCTAAGCAGGGTCGGGCCTGGTTAGTACTTGGATGGGAGACCGCCTGGGAATACCAGGTGCTGTAAGCGTTTTGGTTTATTAAAAAAAAAAAGAGTGTCAGAATGTCTCAAATAGCCCACTCTGGACTGCTGATTTCGCTTACGGCCATACCACTCTGAGCATGCCCGATCTCGTCTGATCTCGGAAGCTAAGCAGGGTCGGGCCTGGTTAGTACTTGGATGGGAGACCGCCTGGGAATACCAGGTGCTGTAAGCGTTTTGGTTTATTAAAAAAAAAAAGAGTGTCAGAATGTCTCAAATAGCCCACTCTGGACTGCTGATTTCGCTTACGGCCATACCACTCTGAGCATGCCCGATCTCGTCTGATCTCGGAAGCTAAGCAGGGTCGGGCCTGGTTAGTACTTGGATGGGAGAGACCGCCTGGGAATACCAGGTGCTGTAAGCGTTTTGGTTTATTAAAAAAAAAAAAGAGTGTCAGAATGTCTCAAATAGCCCACTCTGGACTGCTGATTTCGCTTACGGCCATACCACTCTGAGCATCTCGCCGATCTCGTCTGATCTCGGAAGCTAAGCAGGGTCGGGCCTGGTTAGTACTTGGATGGGAGACCGCCTGGGAATACCAGGTGCTGTAAGCGTTTTGGTTTATTAAAAAAAAAAAAGAGTGTCAGAATGTCTCAAATAGCCCACTCTGGACTGCTGATTTCGCTTACGGCCATACCACTCTGAGCATCTCGCCCGATCTCGTCTGATCTCGGAAGCTAAGCAGGGTCGGGCCTGGTTAGTACTTGGATGGGAGACCGCCTGGGAATACCAGGTGCTGTAAGCGTTTTGGTTTATTAAAAAAAAAAAGAAGAGTGTCAGAATGTCTCAAATAGCCCACTCTGGACTGCTGATTTCGCTTACGGCCATACCACTCTGAGCATGCCCGATCTCGTCTGATCTCGGAAGCTAAGCAGGGTCGGGCCTGGTTAGTACTTGGATGGGAGACCGCCTGGGAATACCAGGTGCTGTAAGCGTTTTGGTTTATTAAAAAAAAAAAAGAGTGTCAGAATGTCTCAAATAGCCCACTCTGGACTGCTGATTTCGCTTACGGCCATACCACTCTGAGCATCTCGCCGATCTCGTCTGATCTCGGAAGCTAAGCAGGGTCGGGCCTGGTTAGTACTTGGATGGGAGACCGCCTGGGAATACCAGGTGCTGTAAGCGTTTTGGTTTATTAAAAAAAAAAAAAGAGTGTCAGAATGTCTCAAATAGCCCACTCTGGACTGCTGATTTCGCTTACGGCCATACCACTCTGAGCATTCTCGCCCGATCTCGTCTGATCTCGGAAGCTAAGCAGGGTCGGGCCTGGTTAGTACTTGGATGGGAGACCGCCTGGGAATACCAGGTGCTGTAAGCGTTTTGGTTTATTAAAAAAAAAAAAGAGTGTCAGAATGTCTCAAATAGCCCACTCTGGACTGCTGATTTCGCTTACGGCCATACCACTCTGAGCATGCCCGATCTCGTCTGATCTCGGAAGCTAAGCAGGGTCGGGCCTGGTTAGTACTTGGATGGGAGACCGCCTGGGAATACCAGGTGCTGTAAGCGTTTTGGTTTATTAAAAAAAAAAAAGAGTGTCAGAATGTCTCAAATAGCCCACTCTGGACTGCTGATTTCGCTTACGGCCATACCACTCTGAGCATGCCCGATCTCGTCTGATCTCGGAAGCTAAGCAGGGTCGGGCCTGGTTAGTACTTGGATGGGAGACCGCCTGGGAATACCAGGTGCTGTAAGCGTTTTGGTTTATTAAAAAAAAAAAAAGAGTGTCAGAATGTCTCAAATAGCCCACTCTGGACTGCTGATTTCGCTTACGGCCATACCACTCTGAGCATGCCCGATCTCGTCTGATCTCGGAAGCTAAGCAGGGTCGGGCCTGGTTAGTACTTGGATGGGAGACCGCCTGGGAATACCAGGTGCTGTAAGCGTTTTGGTTTATTAAAAAAAAAAAAAGAGTGTCAGAATGTCTCAAATAGCCCACTCTGGACTGCTGATTTCGCTTACGGCCATACCACTCTGAGCATCTCGCCGATCTCGTCTGATCTCGGAAGCTAAGCAGGGTCGGGCCTGGTTAGTACTTGGATGGGAGACCGCCTGGGAATACCAGGTGCTGTAAGCGTTTTGGTTTATTAAAAAAAAAAAAAGAGTGTCAGAATGTCTCAAATAGCCCACTCTGGACTGCTGATTTCGCTTACGGCCATACCACTCTGAGCATTCCCGCCCGATCTCGTCTGATCTCGGAAGCTAAGCAGGGTCGGGCCTGGTTAGTACTTGGATGGGAGACCGCCTGGGAATACCAGGTGCTGTAAGCGTTTTGGTTTATTAAAAAAAAAAAAAGTGTCAGAATGTCTCAAATAGCCCACTCTGGACTGCTGATTTCGCTTACGGCCATACCACTCTGAGCATGCCCGATCTCGTCTGATCTCGGAAGCTAAGCAGGGTCGGGCCTGGTTAGTACTTGGATGGGAGACCGCCTGGGAATACCAGGTGCTGTAAGCGTTTTGGTTTATTAAAAAAAAAAAAGAGTGTCAGAATGTCTCAAATAGCCCACTCTGGACTGCTGATTTCGCTTACGGCCATACCACTCTGAGCATGCCCGATCTCGTCTGATCTCGGAAGCTAAGCAGGGTCGGGCCTGGTTAGTACTTGGATGGGAGACCGCCTGGGAATACCAGGTGCTGTAAGCGTTTTGGTTTATTAAAAAAAAAAAGAGTGTCAGAATGTCTCAAATAGCCCACTCTGGACTGCTGATTTCGCTTACGGCCATACCACTCTGAGCATGCCCGATCTCGTCTGATCTCGGAAGCTAAGCAGGGTCGGGCCTGGTTAGTACTTGGATGGGAGACCGCCTGGGAATACCAGGTGCTGTAAGCGTTTTGGTTTATTAAAAAAAAAAAAGAGTGTCAGAATGTCTCAAATAGCCCACTCTGGACTGCTGATTTCGCTTACGGCCATACCACTCTGAGCATGCCCGATCTCGTCTGATCTCGGAAGCTGGAAGCTAAGCAGGGTCGGGCCTGGTTAGTACTTGGATGGGAGACCGCCTGGGAATACCAGGTGCTGTAAGCGTTTTGGTTTATTAAAAAAAAAAAGAGTGTCAGAATGTCTCAAATAGCCCACTCTGGACTGCTGATTTCGCTTACGGCCATACCACTCTGAGCATGCCCGATCTCGTCTGATCTCGGAAGCTAAGCAGGGTCGGGCCTGGTTAGTACTTGGATGGGAGACCGCCTGGGAATACCAGGTGCTGTAAGCGTTTTGGTTTATTAAAAAAAAAAAAGAGTGTCAGAATGTCTCAAATAGCCCACTCTGGACTGCTGATTTCGCTTACGGCCATACCACTCTGAGCATGCCCGATCTCGTCTGATCTCGGAAGCTAAGCAGGGTCGGGCCTGGTTAGTACTTGGATGGGAGACCGCCTGGGAATACCAGGTGCTGTAAGCGTTTTGGTTTATTAAAAAAAAAAAGAGTGTCAGAATGTCTCAAATAGCCCACTCTGGACTGCTGATTTCGCTTACGGCCATACCACTCTGAGCATGCCCGATCTCGTCTGATCTCGGAAGCTAAGCAGGGTCGGGCCTGGTTAGTACTTGGATGGGAGACCGCCTGGGAATACCAGGTGCTGTAAGCGTTTTGGTTTATTAAAAAAAAAAAAAGAGTGTCAGAATGTCTCAAATAGCCCACTCTGGACTGCTGATTTCGCTTACGGCCATACCACTCTGAGCATCTCGCCCGATCTCGTCTGATCTCGGAAGCTAAGCAGGGTCGGGCCTGGTTAGTACTTGGATGGGAGACCGCCTGGGAATACCAGGTGCTGTAAGCGTTTTGGTTTATTAAAAAAAAAAAAGAGTGTCAGAATGTCTCAAATAGCCCACTCTGGACTGCTGATTTCGCTTACGGCCATACCACTCTGAGCATCTCGCGATCTCGTCTGATCTCGGAAGCTAAGCAGGGTCGGGCCTGGTTAGTACTTGGATGGGAGACCGCCTGGGAATACCAGGTGCTGTAAGCGTTTTGGTTTATTAAAAAAAAAAAGAGTGTCAGAATGTCTCAAATAGCCCACTCTGGACTGCTGATTTCGCTTACGGCCATACCACTCTGAGCATGCCCGATCTCGTCTGATCTCGGAAGCTAAGCAGGGTCGGGCCTGGTTAGTACTTGGATGGGAGACCGCCTGGGAATACCAGGTGCTGTAAGCGTTTTGGTTTATTAAAAAAAAAAAAAGAGTGTCAGAATGTCTCAAATAGCCCACTCTGGACTGCTGATTTCGCTTACGGCCATACCACTCTGAGCATCCCGCCCGATCTCGTCTGATCTCGGAAGCTAAGCAGGGTCGGGCCTGGTTAGTACTTGGATGGGAGACCGCCTGGGAATACCAGGTGCTGTAAGCGTTTTGGTTTATTAAAAAAAAAAAGAGTGTCAGAATGTCTCAAATAGCCCACTCTGGACTGCTGATTTCGCTTACGGCCATACCACTCTGAGCATGCCCGATCTCGTCTGATCTCGGAAGCTAAGCAGGGTCGGGCCTGGTTAGTACTTGGATGGGAGACCGCCTGGGAATACCAGGTGCTGTAAGCGTTTTGGTTTATTAAAAAAAAAAAAGAGTGTCAGAATGTCTCAAATAGCCCACTCTGGACTGCTGATTTCGCTTACGGCCATACCACTCTGAGCATGCCCGATCTCGTCTGATCTCGGAAGCTAAGCAGGGTCGGGCCTGGTTAGTACTTGGATGGGAGACCGCCTGGGAATACCAGGTGCTGTAAGCGTTTTGGTTTATTAAAAAAAAAAAAGAGTGTCAGAATGTCTCAAATAGCCCACTCTGGACTGCTGATTTCGCTTACGGCCATACCACTCTGAGCATGCCCGATCTCGTCTGATCTCGGAAGCTAAGCAGGGTCGGGCCTGGTTAGTACTTGGATGGGAGACCGCCTGGGAATACCAGGTGCTGTAAGCGTTTTGGTTTATTAAAAAAAAAAAAGAGTGTCAGAATGTCTCAAATAGCCCACTCTGGACTGCTGATTTCGCTTACGGCCATACCACTCTGAGCATTCTCGCCCGATCTCGTCTGATCTCGGAAGCTAAGCAGGGTCGGGCCTGGTTAGTACTTGGATGGGAGACCGCCTGGGAATACCAGGTGCTGTAAGCGTTTTGGTTTATTAAAAAAAAAAAAAGAGTGTCAGAATGTCTCAAATAGCCCACTCTGGACTGCTGATTTCGCTTACGGCCATACCACTCTGAGCATGCCCGATCTCGTCTGATCTCGGAAGCTAAGCAGGGTCGGGCCTGGTTAGTACTTGGATGGGAGACCGCCTGGGAATACCAGGTGCTGTAAGCGTTTTGGTTTATTAAAAAAAAAAAAGAGTGTCAGAATGTCTCAAATAGCCCACTCTGGACTGCTGATTTCGCTTACGGCCATACCACTCTGAGCATCTCGCCGATCTCGTCTGATCTCGGAAGCTAAGCAGGGTCGGGCCTGGTTAGTACTTGGATGGGAGACCGCCTGGGAATACCAGGTGCTGTAAGCGTTTTGGTTTATTAAAAAAAAAAAGAGTGTCAGAATGTCTCAAATAGCCCACTCTGGACTGCTGATTTCGCTTACGGCCATACCACTCTGAGCATCTCGCCCGATCTCGTCTGATCTCGGAAGCTAAGCAGGGTCGGGCCTGGTTAGTACTTGGATGGGAGACCGCCTGGGAATACCAGGTGCTGTAAGCGTTTTGGTTTATTAAAAAAAAAAAAGAGTGTCAGAATGTCTCAAATAGCCCACTCTGGACTGCTGATTTCGCTTACGGCCATACCACTCTGAGCATCTCGCCGATCTCGTCTGATCTCGGAAGCTAAGCAGGGTCGGGCCTGGTTAGTACTTGGATGGGAGACCGCCTGGGAATACCAGGTGCTGTAAGCGTTTTGGTTTATTAAAAAAAAAAAAGAGTGTCAGAATGTCTCAAATAGCCCACTCTGGACTGCTGATTTCGCTTACGGCCATACCACTCTGAGCATCTCGCGATCTCGTCTGATCTCGGAAGCTAAGCAGGGTCGGGCCTGGTTAGTACTTGGATGGGAGACCGCCTGGGAATACCAGGTGCTGTAAGCGTTTTGGTTTATTAAAAAAAAAAAGAAGAGTGTCAGAATGTCTCAAATAGCCCACTCTGGACTGCTGATTTCGCTTACGGCCATACCACTCTGAGCATGCCCGATCTCGTCTGATCTCGGAAGCTAAGCAGGGTCGGGCCTGGTTAGTACTTGGATGGGAGACCGCCTGGGAATACCAGGTGCTGTAAGCGTTTTGGTTTATTAAAAAAAAAAAAGAGTGTCAGAATGTCTCAAATAGCCCACTCTGGACTGCTGATTTCGCTTACGGCCATACCACTCTGAGCATTCTCGCCCGATCTCGTCTGATCTCGGAAGCTAAGCAGGGTCGGGCCTGGTTAGTACTTGGATGGGAGACCGCCTGGGAATACCAGGTGCTGTAAGCGTTTTGGTTTATTAAAAAAAAAAAAGAGTGTCAGAATGTCTCAAATAGCCCACTCTGGACTGCTGATTTCGCTTACGGCCATACCACTCTGAGCATGCCCGATCTCGTCTGATCTCGGAAGCTAAGCAGGGTCGGGCCTGGTTAGTACTTGGATGGGAGACCGCCTGGGAATACCAGGTGCTGTAAGCGTTTTGGTTTATTAAAAAAAAAAAAGAGTGTCAGAATGTCTCAAATAGCCCACTCTGGACTGCTGATTTCGCTTACGGCCATACCACTCTGAGCATCTCGCCGATCTCGTCTGATCTCGGAAGCTAAGCAGGGTCGGGCCTGGTTAGTACTTGGATGGGAGACCGCCTGGGAATACCAGGTGCTGTAAGCGTTTTGGTTTATTAAAAAAAAAAAAAGTGTCAGAATGTCTCAAATAGCCCACTCTGGACTGCTGATTTCGCTTACGGCCATACCACTCTGAGCATCTCGCCCGATCTCGTCTGATCTCGGAAGCTAAGCAGGGTCGGGCCTGGTTAGTACTTGGATGGGAGACCGCCTGGGAATACCAGGTGCTGTAAGCGTTTTGGTTTATTAAAAAAAAAAAAGAGTGTCAGAATGTCTCAAATAGCCCACTCTGGACTGCTGATTTCGCTTACGGCCATACCACTCTGAGCATGCCCGATCTCGTCTGATCTCGGAAGCTAAGCAGGGTCGGGCCTGGTTAGTACTTGGATGGGAGACCGCCTGGGAATACCAGGTGCTGTAAGCGTTTTGGTTTATTAAAAAAAAAAAAAGAGTGTCAGAATGTCTCAAATAGCCCACTCTGGACTGCTGATTTCGCTTACGGCCATACCACTCTGAGCATCTCGCCCGATCTCGTCTGATCTCGGAAGCTAAGCAGGGTCGGGCCTGGTTAGTACTTGGATGGGAGACCGCCTGGGAATACCAGGTGCTGTAAGCGTTTTGGTTTATTAAAAAAAAAAAAAGAGTGTCAGAATGTCTCAAATAGCCCACTCTGGACTGCTGATTTCGCTTACGGCCATACCACTCTGAGCATGCCCGATCTCGTCTGATCTCGGAAGCTAAGCAGGGTCGGGCCTGGTTAGTACTTGGATGGGAGACCGCCTGGGAATACCAGGTGCTGTAAGCGTTTTGGTTTATTAAAAAAAAAAAAAGAGTGTCAGAATGTCTCAAATAGCCCACTCTGGACTGCTGATTTCGCTTACGGCCATACCACTCTGAGCATCTCGCCCGATCTCGTCTGATCTCGGAAGCTAAGCAGGGTCGGGCCTGGTTAGTACTTGGATGGGAGACCGCCTGGGAATACCAGGTGCTGTAAGCGTTTTGGTTTATTAAAAAAAAAAAAAGAGTGTCAGAATGTCTCAAATAGCCCACTCTGGACTGCTGATTTCGCTTACGGCCATACCACTCTGAGCATGCCCGATCTCGTCTGATCTCGGAAGCTAAGCAGGGTCGGGCCTGGTTAGTACTTGGATGGGAGACCGCCTGGGAATACCAGGTGCTGTAAGCGTTTTGGTTTATTAAAAAAAAAAAAAGAGTGTCTGAATGTCTCAAATAGCCCACTCTGGACTGCTGATTTCGCTTACGGCCATACCACTCTGAGCATTCTCGCCCGATCTCGTCTGATCTCGGAAGCTAAGCAGGGTCGGGCCTGGTTAGTACTTGGATGGGAGACCGCCTGGGAATACCAGGTGCTGTAAGCGTTTTGGTTTATTAAAAAAAAAAAAAGAGTGTCAGAATGTCTCAAATAGCCCACTCTGGACTGCTGATTTCGCTTACGGCCATACCACTCTGAGCATGCCCGATCTCGTCTGATCTCGGAAGCTAAGCAGGGTCGGGCCTGGTTAGTACTTGGATGGGAGACCGCCTGGGAATACCAGGTGCTGTAAGCGTTTTGGTTTATTAAAAAAAAAAAAAGAGTGTCAGAATGTCTCAAATAGCCCACTCTGGACTGCTGATTTCGCTTACGGCCATACCACTCTGAGCATGCCCGATCTCGTCTGATCTCGGAAGCTAAGCAGGGTCGGGCCTGGTTAGTACTTGGATGGGAGACCGCCTGGGAATACCAGGTGCTGTAAGCGTTTTGGTTTATTAAAAAAAAAAAAAGAGTGTCAGAATGTCTCAAATAGCCCACTCTGGACTGCTGATTTCGCTTACGGCCATACCACTCTGAGCATGCCCGATCTCGTCTGATCTCGGAAGCTAAGCAGGGTCGGGCCTGGTTAGTACTTGGATGGGAGACCGCCTGGGAATACCAGGTGCTGTAAGCGTTTTGGTTTATTAAAAAAAAAAAGAGTGTCAGAATGTCTCAAATAGCCCACTCTGGACTGCTGATTTCGCTTACGGCCATACCACTCTGAGCATCTCGATCTCGTCTGATCTCGGAAGCTAAGCAGGGTCGGGCCTGGTTAGTACTTGGATGGGAGACCGCCTGGGAATACCAGGTGCTGTAAGCGTTTTGGTTTATTAAAAAAAAAAAAAGAGTGTCAGAATGTCTCAAATAGCCCACTCTGGACTGCTGATTTCGCTTACGGCCATACCACTCTGAGCATCTCGCCCGATCGTCTGATCTCGGAAGCTAAGCAGGGTCGGGCCTGGTTAGTACTTGGATGGGAGACCGCCTGGGAATACCAGGTGCTGTAAGCGTTTTGGTTTATTAAAAAAAAAAAGAGTGTCTGAATGTCTCAAATAGCCCACTCTGGACTGCTGATTTCGCTTACGGCCATACCACTCTGAGCATGCCCGATCTCGTCTGATCTCGGAAGCTAAGCAGGGTCGGGCCTGGTTAGTACTTGGATGGGAGACCGCCTGGGAATACCAGGTGCTGTAAGCGTTTTGGTTTATTAAAAAAAAAAAAGAGTGTCAGAATGTCTCAAATAGCCCACTCTGGACTGCTGATTTCGCTTACGGCCATACCACTCTGAGCATGCCCGATCTCGTCTGATCTCGGAAGCTAAGCAGGGTCGGGCCTGGTTAGTACTTGGATGGGAGACCGCCTGGGAATACCAGGTGCTGTAAGCGTTTTGGTTTATTAAAAAAAAAAAAGAGTGTCAGAATGTCTCAAATAGCCCACTCTGGACTGCTGATTTCGCTTACGGCCATACCACTCTGAGCATGCCCGATCTCGTCTGATCTCGGAAGCTAAGCAGGGTCGGGCCTGGTTAGTACTTGGATGGGAGACCGCCTGGGAATACCAGGTGCTGTAAGCGTTTTGGTTTATTAAAAAAAAAAAAGAGTGTCAGAATGTCTCAAATAGCCCACTCTGGACTGCTGATTTCGCTTACGGCCATACCACTCTGAGCATGCCCGATCTCGTCTGATCTCGGAAGCTAAGCAGGGTCGGGCCTGGTTAGTACTTGGATGGGAGACCGCCTGGGAATACCAGGTGCTGTAAGCGTTTTGGTTTATTAAAAAAAAAAAAGAGTGTCAGAATGTCTCAAATAGCCCACTCTGGACTGCTGATTTCGCTTACGGCCATACCACTCTGAGCATGCCCGATCTCGTCTGATCTCGGAAGCTAAGCAGGGTCGGGCCTGGTTAGTACTTGGATGGGAGACCGCCTGGGAATACCAGGTGCTGTAAGCGTTTTGGTTTATTAAAAAAAAAAAAGAGTGTCAGAATGTCTCAAATAGCCCACTCTGGACTGCTGATTTCGCTTACGGCCATACCACTCTGAGCATCTCGCCCGATCTCGTCTGATCTCGGAAGCTAAGCAGGGTCGGGCCTGGTTAGTACTTGGATGGGAGACCGCCTGGGAATACCAGGTGCTGTAAGCGTTTTGGTTTATTAAAAAAAAAAAAAGAGTGTCAGAATGTCTCAAATAGCCCACTCTGGACTGCTGATTTCGCTTACGGCCATACCACTCTGAGCATGCCCGATCTCGTCTGATCTCGGAAGCTAAGCAGGGTCGGGCCTGGTTAGTACTTGGATGGGAGACCGCCTGGGAATACCAGGTGCTGTAAGCGTTTTGGTTTATTAAAAAAAAAAAAGAGTGTCAGAATGTCTCAAATAGCCCACTCTGGACTGCTGATTTCGCTTACGGCCATACCACTCTGAGCATGCCCGATCTCGTCTGATCTCGGAAGCTAAGCAGGGTCGGGCCTGGTTAGTACTTGGATGGGAGACCGCCTGGGAATACCAGGTGCTGTAAGCGTTTTGGTTTATTAAAAAAAAAAAAGAGTGTCAGAATGTCTCAAATAGCCCACTCTGGACTGCTGATTTCGCTTACGGCCATACCACTCTGAGCATGCCCGATCTCGTCTGATCTCGGAAGCTAAGCAGGGTCGGGCCTGGTTAGTACTTGGATGGGAGACCGCCTGGGAATACCAGGTGCTGTAAGCGTTTTGGTTTATTAAAAAAAAAAAAAAGAGTGTCTGAATGTCTCAAATAGCCCACTCTGGACTGCTGATTTCGCTTACGGCCATACCACTCTGAGCATTCTCGCCCGATCTCGTCTGATCTCGGAAGCTAAGCAGGGTCGGGCCTGGTTAGTACTTGGATGGGAGACCGCCTGGGAATACCAGGTGCTGTAAGCGTTTTGGTTTATTAAAAAAAAAAAAAGAGTGTCAGAATGTCTCAAATAGCCCACTCTGGACTGCTGATTTCGCTTACGGCCATACCACTCTGAGCATGCCCGATCTCGTCTGATCTCGGAAGCTAAGCAGGGTCGGGCCTGGTTAGTACTTGGATGGGAGACCGCCTGGGAATACCAGGTGCTGTAAGCGTTTTGGTTTATTAAAAAAAAAAAGAGTGTCAGAATGTCTCAAATAGCCCACTCTGGACTGCTGATTTCGCTTACGGCCATACCACTCTGAGCATGCCCGATCTCGTCTGATCTCGGAAGCTAAGCAGGGTCGGGCCTGGTTAGTACTTGGATGGGAGACCGCCTGGGAATACCAGGTGCTGTAAGCGTTTTGGTTTATTAAAAAAAAAAAAGAGTGTCAGAATGTCTCAAATAGCCCACTCTGGACTGCTGATTTCGCTTACGGCCATACCACTCTGAGCATTCTCGCCCGATCTCGTCTGATCTCGGAAGCTAAGCAGGGTCGGGCCTGGTTAGTACTTGGATGGGAGACCGCCTGGGAATACCAGGTGCTGTAAGCGTTTTGGTTTATTAAAAAAAAAAAGAGTGTCAGAATGTCTCAAATAGCCCACTCTGGACTGCTGATTTCGCTTACGGCCATACCACTCTGAGCATGCCCGATCTCGTCTGATCTCGGAAGCTAAGCAGGGTCGGGCCTGGTTAGTACTTGGATGGGAGACCGCCTGGGAATACCAGGTGCTGTAAGCGTTTTGGTTTATTAAAAAAAAAAAAGAGTGTCAGAATGTCTCAAATAGCCCACTCTGGACTGCTGATTTCGCTTACGGCCATACCACTCTGAGCATGCCCGATCTCGTCTGATCTCGGAAGCTAAGCAGGGTCGGGCCTGGTTAGTACTTGGATGGGAGACCGCCTGGGAATACCAGGTGCTGTAAGCGTTTTGGTTTATTAAAAAAAAAAAAGAGTGTCTGAATGTCTCAAATAGCCCACTCTGGACTGCTGATTTCGCTTACGGCCATACCACTCTGAGCATGCCCGATCTCGTCTGATCTCGGAAGCTAAGCAGGGTCGGGCCTGGTTAGTACTTGGATGGGAGACCGCCTGGGAATACCAGGTGCTGTAAGCGTTTTGGTTTATTAAAAAAAAAAAAAGAGTGTCAGAATGTCTCAAATAGCCCACTCTGGACTGCTGATTTCGCTTACGGCCATACCACTCTGAGCATTCTCGCCCGATCTCGTCTGATCTCGGAAGCTAAGCAGGGTCGGGCCTGGTTAGTACTTGGATGGGAGACCGCCTGGGAATACCAGGTGCTGTAAGCGTTTTGGTTTATTAAAAAAAAAAAAGAGTGTCAGAATGTCTCAAATAGCCCACTCTGGACTGCTGATTTCGCTTACGGCCATACCACTCTGAGCATCTCGCCCGATCTCGTCTGATCTCGGAAGCTAAGCAGGGTCGGGCCTGGTTAGTACTTGGATGGGAGACCGCCTGGGAATACCAGGTGCTGTAAGCGTTTTGGTTTATTAAAAAAAAAAAAAGAGTGTCTGAATGTCTCAAATAGCCCACTCTGGACTGCTGATTTCGCTTACGGCCATACCACTCTGAGCATGCCCGATCTCGTCTGATCTCGGAAGCTAAGCAGGGTCGGGCCTGGTTAGTACTTGGATGGGAGACCGCCTGGGAATACCAGGTGCTGTAAGCGTTTTGGTTTATTAAAAAAAAAAAAAGAGTGTCAGAATGTCTCAAATAGCCCACTCTGGACTGCTGATTTCGCTTACGGCCATACCACTCTGAGCATGCCCGATCTCGTCTGATCTCGGAAGCTAAGCAGGGTCGGGCCTGGTTAGTACTTGGATGGGAGACCGCCTGGGAATACCAGGTGCTGTAAGCGTTTTGGTTTATTAAAAAAAAAAAAGAGTGTCTGAATGTCTCAAATAGCCCACTCTGGACTGCTGATTTCGCTTACGGCCATACCACTCTGAGCATGCCCGATCTCGTCTGATCTCGGAAGCTAAGCAGGGTCGGGCCTGGTTAGTACTTGGATGGGAGACCGCCTGGGAATACCAGGTGCTGTAAGCGTTTTGGTTTATTAAAAAAAAAAAAAGAGTGTCTGAATGTCTCAAATAGCCCACTCTGGACTGCTGATTTCGCTTACGGCCATACCACTCTGAGCATGCCCGATCTCGTCTGATCTCGGAAGCTAAGCAGGGTCGGGCCTGGTTAGTACTTGGATGGGAGACCGCCTGGGAATACCAGGTGCTGTAAGCGTTTTGGTTTATTAAAAAAAAAAAGAGTGTCAGAATGTCTCAAATAGCCCACTCTGGACTGCTGATTTCGCTTACGGCCATACCACTCTGAGCATTCTCGCCCGATCTCGTCTGATCTCGGAAGCTAAGCAGGGTCGGGCCTGGTTAGTACTTGGATGGGAGACCGCCTGGGAATACCAGGTGCTGTAAGCGTTTTGGTTTATTAAAAAAAAAAAAAGAGTGTCTGAATGTCTCAAATAGCCCACTCTGGACTGCTGATTTCGCTTACGGCCATACCACTCTGAGCATTCTCGCCCGATCTCGTCTGATCTCGGAAGCTAAGCAGGGTCGGGCCTGGTTAGTACTTGGATGGGAGACCGCCTGGGAATACCAGGTGCTGTAAGCGTTTTGGTTTATTAAAAAAAAAAAAGAGTGTCTGAATGTCTCAAATAGCCCACTCTGGACTGCTGATTTCGCTTACGGCCATACCACTCTGAGCATGCCCGATCTCGTCTGATCTCGGAAGCTAAGCAGGGTCGGGCCTGGTTAGTACTTGGATGGGAGACCGCCTGGGAATACCAGGTGCTGTAAGCGTTTTGGTTTATTAAAAAAAAAAAAGAGTGTCAGAATGTCTCAAATAGCCCACTCTGGACTGCTGATTTCGCTTACGGCCATACCACTCTGAGCATGCCCGATCTCGTCTGATCTCGGAAGCTAAGCAGGGTCGGGCCTGGTTAGTACTTGGATGGGAGACCGCCTGGGAATACCAGGTGCTGTAAGCGTTTTGGTTTATTAAAAAAAAAAAAGAGTGTCAGAATGTCTCAAATAGCCCACTCTGGACTGCTGATTTCGCTTACGGCCATACCACTCTGAGCATGCCGATCTCGTCTGATCTCGGAAGCTAAGCAGGGTCGGGCCTGGTTAGTACTTGGATGGGAGACCGCCTGGGAATACCAGGTGCTGTAAGCGTTTTGGTTTATTAAAAAAAAAAGTGTCAGAATGTCTCAAATAGCCCACTCTGGACTGCTGATTTCGCTTACGGCCATACCACTCTGAGCATGCCCGATCTCGTCTGATCTCGGAAGCTAAGCAGGGTCGGGCCTGGTTAGTACTTGGATGGGAGACCGCCTGGGAATACCAGGTGCTGTAAGCGTTTTGGTTTATTAAAAAAAAAAAAAGAGTGTCTGAATGTCTCAAATAGCCCACTCTGGACTGCTGATTTCGCTTACGGCCATACCACTCTGAGCATCTCGCCCGATCTCGTCTGATCTCGGAAGCTAAGCAGGGTCGGGCCTGGTTAGTACTTGGATGGGAGACCGCCTGGGAATACCAGGTGCTGTAAGCGTTTTGGTTTATTAAAAAAAAAAAAAGTGTCTGAATGTCTCAAATAGCCCACTCTGGACTGCTGATTTCGCTTACGGCCATACCACTCTGAGCATGCCCGATCTCGTCTGATCTCGGAAGCTAAGCAGGGTCGGGCCTGGTTAGTACTTGGATGGGAGACCGCCTGGGAATACCAGGTGCTGTAAGCGTTTTGGTTTATTAAAAAAAAAAAGAGTGTCTGAATGTCTCAAATAGCCCACTCTGGACTGCTGATTTCGCTTACGGCCATACCACTCTGAGCATTCTCGCCCGATCTCGTCTGATCTCGGAAGCTAAGCAGGGTCGGGCCTGGTTAGTACTTGGATGGGAGACCGCCTGGGAATACCAGGTGCTGTAAGCGTTTTGGTTTATTAAAAAAAAAAAAGAGTGTCTGAATGTCTCAAATAGCCCACTCTGGACTGCTGATTTCGCTTACGGCCATACCACTCTGAGCATGCCCGATCTCGTCTGATCTCGGAAGCTAAGCAGGGTCGGGCCTGGTTAGTACTTGGATGGGAGACCGCCTGGGAATACCAGGTGCTGTAAGCGTTTTGGTTTATTAAAAAAAAAAAAGAGTGTCTGAATGTCTCAAATAGCCCACTCTGGACTGCTGATTTCGCTTACGGCCATACCACTCTGAGCATGCCCGATCTCGTCTGATCTCGGAAGCTAAGCAGGGTCGGGCCTGGTTAGTACTTGGATGGGAGACCGCCTGGGAATACCAGGTGCTGTAAGCGTTTTGGTTTATTAAAAAAAAAAAAGAGTGTCTGAATGTCTCAAATAGCCCACTCTGGACTGCTGATTTCGCTTACGGCCATACCACTCTGAGCATGCCCGATCTCGTCTGATCTCGGAAGCTAAGCAGGGTCGGGCCTGGTTAGTACTTGGATGGGAGACCGCCTGGGAATACCAGGTGCTGTAAGCGTTTTGGTTTATTAAAAAAAAAAAAGAGTGTCTGAATGTCTCAAATAGCCCACTCTGGACTGCTGATTTCGCTTACGGCCATACCACTCTGAGCATGCCCGATCTCGTCTGATCTCGGAAGCTAAGCAGGGTCGGGCCTGGTTAGTACTTGGATGGGAGACCGCCTGGGAATACCAGGTGCTGTAAGCGTTTTGGTTTATTAAAAAAAAAAAAGAGTGTCTGAATGTCTCAAATAGCCCACTCTGGACTGCTGATTTCGCTTACGGCCATACCACTCTGAGCATCTCGCCGATCTCGTCTGATCTCGGAAGCTAAGCAGGGTCGGGCCTGGTTAGTACTTGGATGGGAGACCGCCTGGGAATACCAGGTGCTGTAAGCGTTTTGGTTTATTAAAAAAAAAAAAGAGTGTCTGAATGTCTCAAATAGCCCACTCTGGACTGCTGATTTCGCTTACGGCCATACCACTCTGAGCATGCCCGATCTCGTCTGATCTCGGAAGCTAAGCAGGGTCGGGCCTGGTTAGTACTTGGATGGGAGACCGCCTGGGAATACCAGGTGCTGTAAGCGTTTTGGTTTATTAAAAAAAAAAAGAGTGTCTGAATGTCTCAAATAGCCCACTCTGGACTGCTGATTTCGCTTACGGCCATACCACTCTGAGCATGCCCGATCTCGTCTGATCTCGGAAGCTAAGCAGGGTCGGGCCTGGTTAGTACTTGGATGGGAGACCGCCTGGGAATACCAGGTGCTGTAAGCGTTTTGGTTTATTAAAAAAAAAAAAAGAGTGTCTGAATGTCTCAAATAGCCCACTCTGGACTGCTGATTTCGCTTACGGCCATACCACTCTGAGCATGCCCGATCTCGTCTGATCTCGGAAGCTAAGCAGGGTCGGGCCTGGTTAGTACTTGGATGGGAGACCGCCTGGGAATACCAGGTGCTGTAAGCGTTTTGGTTTATTAAAAAAAAAAAGAGTGTCTGAATGTCTCAAATAGCCCACTCTGGACTGCTGATTTCGCTTACGGCCATACCACTCTGAGCATGCCCGATCTCGTCTGATCTCGGAAGCTAAGCAGGGTCGGGCCTGGTTAGTACTTGGATGGGAGACCGCCTGGGAATACCAGGTGCTGTAAGCGTTTTGGTTTATTAAAAAAAAAAAGAGTGTCTGAATGTCTCAAATAGCCCACTCTGGACTGCTGATTTCGCTTACGGCCATACCACTCTGAGCATGCCCGATCTCGTCTGATCTCGGAAGCTAAGCAGGGTCGGGCCTGGTTAGTACTTGGATGGGAGACCGCCTGGGAATACCAGGTGCTGTAAGCGTTTTGGTTTATTAAAAAAAAAAAGAGTGTCTGAATGTCTCAAATAGCCCACTCTGGACTGCTGATTTCGCTTACGGCCATACCACTCTGAGCATGCCCGATCTCGTCTGATCTCGGAAGCTAAGCAGGGTCGGGCCTGGTTAGTACTTGGATGGGAGACCGCCTGGGAATACCAGGTGCTGTAAGCGTTTTGGTTTATTAAAAAAAAAAAAGAGTGTCTGAATGTCTCAAATAGCCCACTCTGGACTGCTGATTTCGCTTACGGCCATACCACTCTGAGCATGCCCGATCTCGTCTGATCTCGGAAGCTAAGCAGGGTCGGGCCTGGTTAGTACTTGGATGGGAGACCGCCTGGGAATACCAGGTGCTGTAAGCGTTTTGGTTTATTAAAAAAAAAAAGAGTGTCTGAATGTCTCAAATAGCCCACTCTGGACTGCTGATTTCGCTTACGGCCATACCACTCTGAGCATGCCCGATCTCGTCTGATCTCGGAAGCTAAGCAGGGTCGGGCCTGGTTAGTACTTGGATGGGAGACCGCCTGGGAATACCAGGTGCTGTAAGCGTTTTGGTTTATTAAAAAAAAAAAAGAGTGTCTGAATGTCTCAAATAGCCCACTCTGGACTGCTGATTTCGCTTACGGCCATACCACTCTGAGCATCTCGCCCGATCTCGTCTGATCTCGGAAGCTAAGCAGGGTCGGGCCTGGTTAGTACTTGGATGGGAGACCGCCTGGGAATACCAGGTGCTGTAAGCGTTTTGGTTTATTAAAAAAAAAAAAAGAGTGTCTGAATGTCTCAAATAGCCCACTCTGGACTGCTGATTTCGCTTACGGCCATACCACTCTGAGCATCTCGCCCGATCTCGTCTGATCTCGGAAGCTAAGCAGGGTCGGGCCTGGTTAGTACTTGGATGGGAGACCGCCTGGGAATACCAGGTGCTGTAAGCGTTTTGGTTTATTAAAAAAAAAAAAGAGTGTCTGAATGTCTCAAATAGCCCACTCTGGACTGCTGATTTCGCTTACGGCCATACCACTCTGAGCATGCCCGATCTCGTCTGATCTCGGAAGCTAAGCAGGGTCGGGCCTGGTTAGTACTTGGATGGGAGACCGCCTGGGAATACCAGGTGCTGTAAGCGTTTTGGTTTATTAAAAAAAAAAAGAGTGTCTGAATGTCTCAAATAGCCCACTCTGGACTGCTGATTTCGCTTACGGCCATACCACTCTGAGCATGCCCGATCTCGTCTGATCTCGGAAGCTAAGCAGGGTCGGGCCTGGTTAGTACTTGGATGGGAGACCGCCTGGGAATACCAGGTGCTGTAAGCGTTTTGGTTTATTAAAAAAAAAAAAGAGTGTCTGAATGTCTCAAATAGCCCACTCTGGACTGCTGATTTCGCTTACGGCCATACCACTCTGAGCATCTCGCCCGATCTCGTCTGATCTCGGAAGCTAAGCAGGGTCGGGCCTGGTTAGTACTTGGATGGGAGACCGCCTGGGAATACCAGGTGCTGTAAGCGTTTTGGTTTATTAAAAAAAAAAAAAGAGTGTCTGAATGTCTCAAATAGCCCACTCTGGACTGCTGATTTCGCTTACGGCCATACCACTCTGAGCATCTCGCCCGATCTCGTCTGATCTCGGAAGCTAAGCAGGGTCGGGCCTGGTTAGTACTTGGATGGGAGACCGCCTGGGAATACCAGGTGCTGTAAGCGTTTTGGTTTATTAAAAAAAAAAAGAAAGAGTGTCTGAATGTCTCAAATAGCCCACTCTGGACTGCTGATTTCGCTTACGGCCATACCACTCTGAGCATGCCCGATCTCGTCTGATCTCGGAAGCTAAGCAGGGTCGGGCCTGGTTAGTACTTGGATGGGAGACCGCCTGGGAATACCAGGTGCTGTAAGCGTTTTGGTTTATTAAAAAAAAAAAAGAGTGTCTGAATGTCTCAAATAGCCCACTCTGGACTGCTGATTTCGCTTACGGCCATACCACTCTGAGCATGCCCGATCTCGTCTGATCTCGGAAGCTAAGCAGGGTCGGGCCTGGTTAGTACTTGGATGGGAGACCGCCTGGGAATACCAGGTGCTGTAAGCGTTTTGGTTTATTAAAAAAAAAAAAAGAGTGTCTGAATGTCTCAAATAGCCCACTCTGGACTGCTGATTTCGCTTACGGCCATACCACTCTGAGCATGCCCGATCTCGTCTGATCTCGGAAGCTAAGCAGGGTCGGGCCTGGTTAGTACTTGGATGGGAGACCGCCTGGGAATACCAGGTGCTGTAAGCGTTTTGGTTTATTAAAAAAAAAAAAAGAGTGTCTGAATGTCTCAAATAGCCCACTCTGGACTGCTGATTTCGCTTACGGCCATACCACTCTGAGCATGCCCGATCTCGTCTGATCTCGGAAGCTAAGCAGGGTCGGGCCTGGTTAGTACTTGGATGGGAGACCGCCTGGGAATACCAGGTGCTGTAAGCGTTTTGGTTTATTAAAAAAAAAAAAAGAGTGTCTGAATGTCTCAAATAGCCCACTCTGGACTGCTGATTTCGCTTACGGCCATACCACTCTGAGCATGCCCGATCTCGTCTGATCTCGGAAGCTAAGCAGGGTCGGGCCTGGTTAGTACTTGGATGGGAGACCGCCTGGGAATACCAGGTGCTGTAAGCGTTTTGGTTTATTAAAAAAAAAAAAGAGTGTCTGAATGTCTCAAATAGCCCACTCTGGACTGCTGATTTCGCTTACGGCCATACCACTCTGAGCATGTCTGTGTAGTGCCTGGCCTGGACCGGATCATGAACGACCAATTCATTTTAGGTTTTAAGAAAAGCTTTTAACTCTCTGAGTCGCATAAGTAAATCTTAGTCGGCTCCGAATGTCCTGGTCCCCCCCACGGACAAGTGACACTTTAAGTGTCGAGGTGCGAGACAAGGCAGAATCCCTTTGGATCTTCAAAGAGATACTAATCAGCTCACACCAAATTCCTTGTCCCTCACAAGACCAGTGGAATGAATTCCACGCACACACATAGAGACATTCATCAAAATATGAATATTCCCTAAGTGTTTTTCCTGTGCTTTTCTTTTGTATGCATGTCTATATTACTCCCACTTAGTTACATCTTTTAGTTGTGTTAGTTTCACTGTAAAATGCTTATATTTCAATGTAAGAACATTTACTTCCTAAAAGAGAGTCAGAAACATGCGTTTCTTGGATTCAAAACGTTCCTCTGTTAATTTCATACCTAGATATTGGTGTCTTATTGTGATAATATGCATTATTCTACTTTTAAGGTACTTTGGAGGGAAAAGAACCCAGCTTAAGCACCTCTGTAGATAATGCAAATTAGGCCATAAAAACAGACAAAGGAACGTTTTCCCGCTAAAAGTCCATGTTCCCTATTGGTCCGTACGGCCCAGAATGGGTGTGACTGGAGTTACCTTTATAACACCTAAACACAAGCGGATCCACGCTCAGTCGTTTTCATCTTAGACGAGACACACTTCTTTCTTTTATTTTCCGGCATTTTACAAACAGTTAGTTCCGTTTTGAAATTCCCGCCGAAGAATCACCTCAGGAAGAGACCAATAGAAACTCCAGCTCCGCACGGAAGTTTGAACGGCATTCACCACAGCACAAAGTACAAATGCAAGTATCTGAATTAATTTCGATGCGCTTTAACTTTATTGTCTGAAGTGATTTCGTTGCTGGCTCTCAAAAGGTTGAACTGTTTGTAATCTTGCCTTCTTTGATCAACTCTTTCTTTCTTTCCTTTCGTTATTTTATTGTATGCTCTGCTTAGATTTAGTTGTATGTATTTGTGTATATATATCATATATTAAACACCTTGTATTCACACAATTCGTTGTCTCTGGGTAACTCATACATGAACCAAGTCACTTTAACGTTTGATTTCGCTAGCTTTATGCTTTTTAAATACTAGAATAAGTTTCCTTTTCGTGGCCAGAGAAGAAAACTTCCTTTCTAGAATTGATAAGAAAATCGGACTGATAGTTTTGCTGGACAAAACAAACCAGTCTTTCTAAATTAATTCTAAAATTAGAAATAATTTTAGATCATATATGTTCATGATTAATTATAATTCATTGTAATTGATTATCGATATATACCTAATTCCCTTCGTGGTTGATTCATATTCACGATTAGTCATAACGTGTTATGATTCGGTTGTGAATATATTTCATCCATTTGAGCAAGTTGCTACATCTGATCTCGGAAGCTAAGCAGGGTCGGAGCTGGTTAGTACCTGGATGGGAGACCGCCTGGGAATACCAGGTGCTGTAAGCGTTTTGGTTTATTATGAAAAAAAAAGTGTCAGAATATCTCAAATAGCCCACTCTGGACTGCTGATTTCGCTTACTGCCATACCACTCTGAGCATGCCCGATCTCGTCTGATCTCGGAAGCTAAGCAGGGTCGGGCCTGGTTAGTACTTGGATGGGAGACCGCCTGGGAATACCAGGTGCTGTAAGCGTTTTGGTTTATTACAAAAAAAAAGAGTGTCAGAATGTCTCAAATAGCCCACTCTGGACTGCTGATTTCGCTTACGGCCATACCACTCTGAGCATGCCCGATCTCGTCTGATCTCGGAAGCTAAGCAGGGTCGGGCCTGGTTAGTACTTGGATGGGAGACCGCCTGGGAATACCAGGTGCTGTAAGCGTTTTGGTTTATTAATAAAAAAGAGTGTCAAAATGTCTCAAATAGCCCACTCTGGACTGCTGATTTCGCTTACTGCCATACCACTCTGAGCATGCCCGATCTCGTCTGATCTCGGAAGCTAAGCAGGGTCGGGCCTGGTTAGTACTTGGATGGGAGACCGCCTGGGAAAACCAGGTGCTGTAAGCGTTTTGGTTTATTAAAAAAAAAAAAAGAGTGTCAGAATGTCTCAAATAGCCCACTCTGGACTGCTGATTTCGCTTACGGCCATACCACTCTGAGCATGTCTGATCTCGGAAGCTAAGCAGGGTCGGGCCTGGTTAGTACTTGGATGGGAGACCGCCTGGGAATACCAGGTGCTGTAAGCGTTTTGGTTTATTAAAAAAAAAGAGTGTCAGAATGTCTCAAATAGCCCACTCTGGACTGCTGATTTCGCTTACGGCCATACCACTCTGAGCATGCCCGATCTCGTCTGATCTCGGAAACTAAGCAGGGTCTGGCCTGGTTAGTACTTGGATGGGAGACCGTCTGGAAATACTAGGTGCTGTATTCGTTTTGGTTTATTATAAAAAAAAAAAAAGAGTGTCTGAATGTCTCAAATAGCCCACTCTGGACTGCTGATTTCGCTTACGGCCATACCACTCTGAGCATGCCCAATCTCATCTGATCTCGGAAGCTAAGCAGGGTTGGGCCTGGTTAGTACTTGGATGGGAGACCGCCTGGGCATACTAGGTGCTGTAAGTGTTTTGGTTTATTATTTAAAAAAAGAGTGTCTGAATGTCTCAAATAGCCCACTCTGGACTGCTGATTTTGCTTACGGCCATACCACTCTGAGCAGGCCCGATCTCGTCTGATCTCGGAAGCTAAGCAGGATTGGGCCTGGTTAGTACTTGGATGGGAGACCGCCTGGGAATACTAGGTGCTGTAAGTGTTTTGGTTTATTATTAAAAAAAAAAGAGTGTCTACCCTTCGCCTCCCGTCACTGAGGGACAATGTTCCGAAATGAGCCGTTTGTTTGTTCAAGCGAAAAAAAAAAAAATATATATATATATATATATATATATATATACATATATATATATACATATATATGTATGTATATATATCGACATCTACATCTACATCTACATATACATATATAAAAGTTCTACCCTTCGCCTCCTGTCACTGAGGGGCGATGTTCCGAAATGAACCGTTTGTTTGTTCAAGCTAAAAAATATAAAAATCTACATATATAAAAGTTCTACCCTTCGCCTCCTGTCACTGAGGGGCGATGTTCCGAAATGAGCCGTTTGTTTGTTGAAGCTAAAAAATATATATAAATCTACATATATAAAAGTTCTACCTTTCGCCTCCCGTCACTGAGGGGCGATGTTCTGAAATGAGCCGTTTGTTTGTTCAAGCGAAAAAATATATATATATGCAAAATTGCAGTGATGGACATTACTTCGTTGTGCAATGAAGAGAAAACACATGTGCTGTTGCATTGCACAGAGCAAAATATAAGATATGAACTTGTTGCTTTGCATAGCATATAACAAATAACTCATTCAATTTAAAACTTACAACTTTCCTCTGTGACTTAATTTGATGTTACTTCTGCCATAAAGCAGTCAATTGAGTGCATGGTTCATTTGGAGCGCATTCACATGAGGAGAACATCCTTATAACTTCATGCCGCCTACCTCGCACTCTCTCCGGCTTGAGCAGAAAAACACACCGCATGGTTGAAACGGAGTAATTTTGACACTTGGTTGTTTTTCTGAGCGTGCACCATTTTTCAAAAAAAGACTAAGTGTATCAGCATAAATTCATTCTGATGTGCATGGAGATAACATGGATGCTATTTTGAAGAGAAAATGCAAAATTGCATTGATGCACTTTATTTGGTTGTGCAATGAAGAGAAAACACGTGTGCTGTTGCATTGCTTAGAACGGAGTAATTTTGACACTAGTCGTTTTTCTGAGCGTGCACCATTTTTCCGAAAAACGACTAAGTGTATCAGCATTATTCATTCTGCTGTGCATGGAGTTAACATATATGCTATTTTGAAGAGATAATGCAAAATTGCAGTGATGGACTTTATTTCGTTGTGCAATGAAGAGAAAATACATGTGCTGTTGCATTGCACAGAACGGAGTAATTTTGACACTTAGTCGATTTTCTGAAAAATGGTGCACGCTCAGAAAAACGACTAAGTGTATCAGCATTAATTCATTATGCTGTACATGGAATTAACATATATGCTATTTTAAAGAGATAATGCAAAATTGCATTGATGCACTTTATTTCGTTGTGCAATGAAGAGAAAACACATGTGCTGTTGCATTGCACTGAGCAAAATATAAGATATGAACTTGTTGCTTTGCATAGCATATAACAAATAACTCATTCCATTTAAAACTTACAACTTTCCTCTGTGACTTAATTTGATGTTACTTCTGCCATAAAGCAGTCAATTGAGTGCGTGGTTCATTTGGAGCGCATTCACATGAGGGGAACATCCTTATAACTTCATGCCGCCTACCTCGCACTCTCTCCGGCTTGAGCAGAAAAACACACCGCATGGTTGAAACGGAGTAATTTTGACACTTGGTTGTTTTTTCTGAGCGTGCACCATTTTTCAAAAAAAGACTAAGTGTATCAGCATAAATTCATTCTGATGTGCATGGAGATAACATGGATGCTATTTTGAAGAGAAAATGCAAAATTGCATTGATGCACTTTATTTGGTTGTGCAATGAAGAGAAAACACGTGTGCTGTTGCATTGCTTAGAACGGAGTAATTTTGACACTAGTCGTTTTTCTGAGCGTGCACCATTTTTCCGAAAAAACGACTAAGTGTATCAGCATTATTCATTCTGCTGTGCATGGAGTTAACATATATGCTATTTTGAAGAGATAATGCAAAATTGCAGTGATGGACTTTATTTCGTTGTGCAATGAAGAGAAAATACATGTGCTGTTGCATTGCACAGAACGGAGTAATTTTGACACTTAGTCGATTTTCTGAAAAATGGTGCACGCTCAGAAAAACGACTAAGTGTATCAGCATTAATTCATTATGCTGTACATGGAATTAACATATATGCTATTTTAAAGAGATAATGCAAAATTGCATTGATGCACTTTATTTCGTTGTGCAATGAAGAGAAAACACATGTGCTGTTGCATTGCACTGAGCAAAATATAAGATATGAACTTGTTGCTTTGCATAGCATATAACAAATAACTCATTCCATTTAAAACTTACAACTTTCCTCTGTGACTTAATTTGATGTTACTTCTGCCATAAAGCAGTCAATTGAGTGCATGGTTCATTTGGAGCGCATTCACATGAGGGGAACATCCTTATAACTTCATGCCGCCTACCTCGCACTCTCTCCAGCTTGAGCAGAAAAACACACCGCATGGTTGAAACGGAGTAATTTTGACACTTGGTCGTTTTTCTGAGCGTGCACCATTTTTCAGAAAAACGACTAAGTGTATCAGCATGAATTCATTCTGATGTGAATGGAGATAACATGTATGCTATTTTGAAGAGATAATGCAAAATTGCATTGATGCACTTTATTTCGTTGTGCAATGAAGAGAAAACACATGTGCTTTTGCATTGCTTAGAACGGAGTAATTTTGACACTTAGTCGTTTTTCTGAGCGTGCACCGTTTTTCCGATAAACGACTAAGTGTATCAGCATTATTCATTCTGCTGTGCATGGAATTAACATATGTGCTATTTTGAAGAGAAAATGCAAAATTGCATTGATGCACTTTATTTTGGTTGTGCAATGAAGAGAAAACACCTGTGCTGTTGCATTGCTTAGAACGGAGTAATTTTGACACTTAGTCGTTTTTCGGAAAAATGGTGCACGCTCAGAAAAACGACTAAGTGTATCAGCATTATTCATTCTGCTGTGCATGGAGTTAACATATATGCTATTTTGAAGAGATAATGCAAAATTGCAGTGATGGACTTTATTTCGTTGTGCAATGAAGAGAAAACACATGTGCTGTTGCATTGCACAGAACGGAGTAATTTTGACACTTAGTCGTTTTTCTGAGCGTGCACCATTTTTCAGAAAAACGACTAAGTGTATCAGCATTAATTCATTATGCTGTACATGGAGTTAACATATATGCTATTTTGAAGAGATAATGCAAAATTGCATTGATGCACTTTATTTCGTTGTGCAATGAAGAGAAAACACATGTGCTGTTGCATTGCACAGAGCAAAATATAAGATATGAACTTGTTGCTTTGCATAGCATATAACAAATAACTCATTCCATTTAAAACTTACAACTTTCCTCTGTGACTTAATTTGATGTTACTTCTGCCATAAAGCTGTCAATTGACTGCATGGTTCATTTGGAGCGCATTCACCTTAGGGGAACATTCTTATAACTTCAAGCCGCCTACCTCGCACTCTCTCCGGCTTGAGCAGAGAAACACACCGCATGGTTGAAACGGAGTAATTTTGACACTAAGTCGTTTTTCTGAGCGTGCACCATTTTTCAGAAAAACGACGAAGTGTATCAGCATTATTCATTCTGCTGTATATGGAGTTAACATATATGCTATTTTGAAGAGATAATGCAAAATTGCAGTGATGGACTTTATTTCGTTGTGCAATGAAGAGAAAACACATGTGCTGTTGCATTGCACAGAACGGAGTAATTTTGACACTTAGTCGTTTTTCTGAACGTGCACCATTTTTACGAAAAACGACTAAGTGTTTCAGCATTAATTCATTATGCTGTACATGGAGTTAACATATGCTATTTTGAAGAGATAATGCAAAATTGCATTGATGCACTTTATTTCGTTGTGCAATGAAGCGAAAACACATGTGCTGTTGCATTGCACTGAGCAAAATATAAGATATGAACTTGTTGCTTTGCATAGCATATAACAAATAACTCATTCCATTTAAAACTTACAACTTTCCTCTGTGACTTAATTTGATGTTACTTCTGCCATAAAGCAGTCAATTGACTGCATGGTTCATTTGGAGCGCATTCACATGAGGGGAACATCCTTATAACTTCATGCCGCCTACCTCGCACACTCCGGCTTGAGCAGAAAAACACACCGCATGGTTGAAACGGAGTAATTTTGACACTTGGTCGTTTTTCTGAGCGTGCACCATTTTTCAAAAAACGCCTAAGTGTATCAGCATAAATTCATTCTGCTCTGCATGGAGATAACATGTATGCTATTTTGAAGAGAAAATGCAAAATTGCATTGATGCACTTTATTTGGTTGTGCAATGAAGAGAAAACACGTGTGGTGTTGCATTGCTTAGAACGCAGTAATTTTGACACTTAGTCGTTTTTCTGAGCGTGCACCATTTTTCCGAAAAACGACTAAGTGTATCAGCATTATTCATTCTGCTGTGCATGGAGTTAACATATATGCTATTTTGAAGAGATAATGCAAAATTGCAGTGATGGACTTTATTTCGTTGTGCAATGAAGAGAAAACACATGTGCTGTTGCATTGCACAGAACGGAGTAATTTTGACACTTAGTCGTTTTTCTGAGCGTGCACCATTTTTCTGAAAAACGACTAAGTGTATCAGCATTAATTCATTATGCTGTACATGGAGTTAACATATATGCTATTTTGAAGAGATAATGCAAAATTGCATTGATGCACTTTATTTCGTTGTGCAATGAAGAGAAAACACATGTGCTGTTGCATTGCACAGAGCAAGATATGAACTTGTTGCTTTGCATAGCATATAACAAATAACTCATTCCATTTAAAACTTACAACTTTCCTCTGTGACTTAATTTGATGTTACTTCTACCATAAAGCAGTCAATTGACTGCATGGTTCATTTGGAGCGCATTCACATGAGGGGAACATCCTTATAACTTCATGCCGCCTACCTCGCACTCTCTCCGGCTTGAGCAGAAAAACACACCGCATGGTTGAAATGGAGTAATTTTGACACTTAGTCGTTTTTCTGAGCGTGCACCATTTTTCAAAAAACGACAAAGTGTATCAGCATGAATTCATTCTGATGTGCATGGAGATAACATGTATGCTATTTTGAAGAGATAATGCAAAATTGCATTGATGCACTTTATTTCGTTGTGCAATGAAGAGAAAACACATGTGCTGTTGCATTGCTTAGAACGGAGTAATTTTGACACTTAGTCGTTTTTCTGAGCGTGCACCATTTTTCCGAAAAAAACGACTAAGTGTATCAGCATTATTCATTCTGTTAGGCTTGATCGATTGCTTCTGTCTGCCTCGCTGCTAAATTGTTTGAGTCTGTTGCTCCATAGCTTTATTTGAATCTATTTATTGTCATTGTTTTCTGTCTACTTTATCTTCACTATATATCTGATATTGTCTTATATTGCCTATCACATTAATCTGACATCGCTAGTTTTTAATCTTTTAATCTAAATCACCATCACAACGCGTTAGCATTACGCTAGTTTGTGTTATCCGTGCCCACCGTCATTTGTCGCGCTCTCGTTTTCTTCAAATTCATCAAACATCTGGTAAGTCGGATCGTTCTACAAACACGGTAAGCTATGTCATCTTCTCCTTTCATTGTTACTTGCACTGCCTGTCACATGCATAGTTTAGCTTTTTCTGTCAGCGATGAAGGATTCACCCCTTACAAAAAAGAACTGCAGTATATTGAAGTAGAACTGCAATAAAACTGCAGTACCAAGTAGTTTAACTGCAGTTTAATTCAAATTTGCAGTATAATGAAGTATAGTCACAGTACAACTGCAGTACATTGAAGTTCAACAGCGGTAAAACTGTAGTATAAGTACAGCTGCGGTAAAATGAAGTACAACTGAAAGTTGCATGAAGTATAAAAGCAGTATAACTGCAGTTGTATTGCACACTCAAAAAAAAAGATTTTTCGATGCTGTTCACTTTATTTAAACAACTTATTTTGATTCAACACCATTATATTGGTTTTAGGTTCAAACGTGATTGCTTCATGTTAAATTGACTTGAAATGATTACTTTTTGACTTAACGTAATGTTTTCATTTTAAAATAACATGTTTCACTCAAGTAAACTCAACCAGGACTCAATCAAACAGGACTTTCACTTCCCATCATGCTTTGCAAAGCGGCTGAACTGGGAGAGTAAATGTTGAAATAAAGTGTTATTTTAAACCGTTTTTAGCAAGATGAGAAAATTGAGAGATGTTTTTAATGTTTACTGTTCTATTATGTTGATATTTAAAAGTTTCTGTTATGTTAATAGTTTTGGGGTTACCATTGTGGTGAAGTGTTGAGCTTGTGCTTAGGTTGAGGGCATGCCAGCTGCTATTCTAATCACACTAATAATTGAGTGATCCCTATGCTAGGGTTCTGGATGAAACCAGTATGACTTCTGGACCATGAACAAAGAGCATCACAAAAGTTATACAGAACCAAACAAGAAGCATTAATTATAGGGTTAATTAAACAAATCATATTAAATTTCCTTACAAAGAGAACTGCAGTATACTGAAGTTGAACTGCATTAAAACTCCAGTACCATGTAGTTTCACTGCAGTATAATTAAGCACAACCATAGATTTGCAGTATAATGAAGTATAGTCACAGTACAACTGCAGTACATTGAAGTTCAACAGCAGTAAAACTGTAGTATAAGTACAGCTGCAGTAAAATGGAGTACAATTGAAAGTTGTATGAAGTATAAACACAGTATAACTGCAGTTGTATTGCAGTTTTATTTTACTAGTACTTTAGATGTATTGCAGTAGTTGTACTTCAGTAAAACTACAGAAATTTGAGATTATACTGCAATACTGCAGTTTTTTTCGTGTCCAAAAAACTGCATTTTTCTATATGTAACAAAAACTGCAGTATTACTTCTAAAAAAACTGCAGTAATTTTTTGTAAGGGACATGTCATAAATGTAGGGAAATAGTCAGGCTGACAGAGAAAATCTTAGAATTAGAGACACGCATCTAAACTTTAATTGAGGATAGTAAGAATGCAAGGGCTTCAGATACTGTTTTGGATGCGACTAGCCTAGTGAACTCCGTACATTGTTCGGTTCCGGCTGTAGAGCCCGTGCAGCAAGGCAACTGGGTGACCGTGAGGCGGCCTAGTCGTGTTAAAAAACACCACTCTTCCGTTCCGATTAGAACATCAAACAGGTTCTCCCCACTCAGTGACGCACCCACTGAGAATCCTGTTGAAAGTGCCCTAGTTATTGGCGATTCTATTACACGGAACGTGAAAATAGAGACACCAGCCACCATAGTCACATGTTTGCCAGGAGCCAGAGCGCCTGACATCAAAGCAAATTTAAAAGTGCTGGCTAATGCTAATTGTAAATACTCTAAAATTGTTATTCACGTCGGCGCCAATGATGTCCGACATCGCCAGTCGGAGATCACCAAAATTAACATTAAAGAGGTGTGTGAAATCGAAGCAGACACACTCTGTCAGTTTAAATCTAGACTAAAAACGCATCTATTTAACCTGGCATACACATGACGCACTATAAACTTTTGTCTTTATATCCGTTAAAGGATTGTTAGGCTGCATAGATCAGGTCAGCCGGAACCGGGAACACTTCCTATAACACCAGATGTACTCGGTACATCAGAAGAAGAATGGCGTCTACGCTAACTTTTTGTCTCTCTGCTTATCCCGAGGTTTACCAATTAACGTGATTGGCTGGATCTGGTCCGTGTCCGGGTCGGACGGGGAACCTGTGCCTGTGTGCGGCAGCAATGTGGCCTGTGGTGTCGGCGGAGACTGTGTTAACTAGCTCATCCTTTGTTAAGACCTTACCGACTCATCAGCCAGTGGCACATATCCCAACAAACCGTCCCATACCGGCGTGATCAAAAAGATCTTAAACTAGATGGAACTAGATTAAATATTTTGACTGTTGCGATTCCAAATCGGTTTAATGACCCGAAACTCTGCCTGAGTATCGGACAAGTGTTCACTGTTGGCCAGAGGAGAACTGGCCCCCGACTAAGCCTGGTTTCTCCCGAGGTTTTTTTCTCCATTTGTTGGAGTTTTGGTTCCTTGCCGCTGTTGCCTTTGGCTTGCTTCAGTTGGGGACACTTGCTTGATATTCAGCAGTGTTTTTGATATGCCTGCATTTGCGCCGTTGTATACAAACTGAGCTGAGCCGGACGATTACGTCACTGTTTTCTGCAGTGCTAATATACCTAAATTAACTAGACTAATAACTATTGATATTTGCAATGGAAAGAATCAATAATATGTAGAATAAGCTGCACAATGACCCCATTTTCTTATTAATGTAAAGCTGCTTTGCCACAATTTGCATTGTAAAAAGCGCTATATAAATAAAGATGACTTGACTTCACTTGACTGTGCATGGAGTTAACATATATGCTATTTTGAAGAGATAATGCAAAATTGCATTGATGCACTTTATTTCGTTGTGCAATGAAGAGAAAAGACATGTGCTGTTGCATTGCTTAGAACGGAGTAATTTTGACACTCATTCGTTTTTCTGAGCGTGCACCATTTTTCCGAAAAATGACTAAGTGTATCAGCATTAGTCATTCTGCTGTACATGGACTTAACATGTATGCTATTTTGAAGAGATAATGCAAAATTGCATTGATGCACTTTATTTCGTTGTGCAATGAAGAGAAAAGACATGTGCTGTTGCATTGCACAGAACGGAGTAATTTTGACACTTAGTCGTTTTTCTGAGCGTGCACCATTTTTCAGAAAAACGACTAAGTGTATCAGCATTAATTCATTATGCTGTACATGGAGTTAACATATATGCTATTTTGAAGAGATAATGCAAAATTGCATTGATGCACTTTATTTCGTTGTGCAATGAAGAGAAAACACATGTGCTGTTGCATTGCACAGAGCAAAATATAAGATATGAACTTGTTCCTTTGCATAGCATATAACAAATAACTCATTCAATTTAAAACTTACAACTTTCCTCTGTTACTTAATTTGATGTTACTTCTACCATAAAGCAGTCAATTGAGTGCATGGTTCATTTGGAGCGCATTCACATGAGGGGAACATCCTTATAACTTAATTCCGCCTACCTCGCACTCTCTCCGGCTTGAGCAGAAAAACACACCGCATGGTTGAAACGGAGTAATTTTGACACTAAGTCGTTTTTCTGAGCGTGCACCATTTTTCAGAAAAACGACTAAGTGTATCAGTATAAATTCATTCTGATGTGCATGGAGATAACATGTATGCTATTTTGAAGAGATAATGCAAAATTGCAGTGATGGACTTTATTTCGTTGTGCAACGAAGAGAAAACACATGTGCTGTTGCATTGCACAGAACGGAGTAATTTTGACACTTAGTCGTTTTTCTGAGCGTGCACCATTTTTCAGATAAACGATTAAGTGTATCAGCATTAATTCATTATGCTGTACATGGAGTTACCATATATGCTATTTTGAAGAGATAATGCAAAATTGCATTGATGCACTTTATTTCGTTGTGCAATGAAGAGAAAACACATGTGCGGTTGCATTACACTGAGCAAAATATAAGATATGAACTTGTTGCTTTGCATAGCATATAACAAATAACTCATTCCATTTAAAACTTACAACTTTCCTCTGTGACTTAATTTGATGTTACTTCTGCCATAAAGCAGTCAATTGAGTGCATGGTTCATTTGGAGCGCATTCACATGAGGGGAACATCCTTATAACTTCATGCCGCCTACCTCGCACTCTCTCCGGCTTGAGCAGAGAAACACACCGCATGGTTGAAACGGAGTAATTTTGACACTTAGTCGTTTTTCTGAGCGTGCACCATTTTTCAGAAAAACGACTAAGTGTATCAGCATTAGTCATTCTGCTGTGCATGGAGTTAACATGTATGCTATTTTGAAGAGATAATGCAAAATTGCAGTGATGGACTTTATTTCGTTGTGCAATGAAGAGAAAAGACATGTGCTGTTGCATTGCACAGAACGGAGTAATTTTGACACTTAATCGTTTTTCTGAGCGTGCACCATTTTTACGAAAAACGACTAAGTGTATCAGCATTAATTCATTATGCTGTACATGGAGTTAACATATATGCTATTTTGAAGAGATAATGCAAAATTGCATTGATGCACTGTGACGAGCACGGCGGGCGAGAGCCGTGGGGGAACGGCGCGAGGCCTGTGACGCGAGGGTTAACGAGCTTCAGGTGCTCGGCGAACCGGTCTCGTATCTCCCACGGAGGAGCTCCGGAAGCATAAAGGAGGAGCGACGACAGGGAAGGACGAGAGAGGACCAGGCCTGGATTTTATGTTGTGTTTTATTTGGTTTGTGTGGGCGGCAGTCGCCGTGAGGAACTGCCGCCCTTATATTTTCGTTTCATTGTTGGTTTATTTGTTTATTAAACGTGTTGAGTGTTCGCCGGTTCCCGCCTCCTTCTTCCCATATTTATGAACTTTGTTACATGCACTTTATTTCGTTGTGCAATGAAGAGAAAACACATGTGCGGTTGCATTGCACTGAGCAAAATATAAGATATGAACTTGTTGCTTTGCATAGCATATAACAAATAACTCATTCCATTTAAAACTTACAACTTTCCTCTGTGACTTAATTTGATGTTACTTCTGCCATAAAGCAGTCAATTGAGTGCATGGTTCATTTGGAGGGCATTCACATGAGGGGAACATCCTTATAACTTCATGCCGCCTACCTTGCACTCTCTCCGGCTTGAGCAGAAAAACACACCGCATGGTTGAAACGGAGTAATTTTGACACTTAGTCGTTTTTCTGAGCGTGCACCATTTTTCCGAAAAACGACTAAGTTTATCAGCATAAATTCATTCTGATGTGCATGGAGATAACATATATGCTATTTTGAAGAGATAATGCAAAATTGCAGTGATGGACTTTATTTCGTTGTGCAATGAAGAGAAAACACATGTGCTGTTGCATTGCACAGAACGGAGTAATTTTGACACTTAGTCGTTTTTCTGAGCGTGCACCATTTTTCAGAAAAACGACTAAGTGTATCAGCATTAATTCATTATGCTGTACATGGAGTTAACATATATGCTATTTTGAAGAGATAATGCAAACTTGCATTGATGCACTTTATTTCGTTGTGCAATGAAGAGAAAACACATGTGCTGTTGCATTGCACAGAGCAAAATATAAGATATGAACTTGTTGCCTTGCATAGCATATAACAAATAACTCATTCCATTTAAAACTTACAACTTTCCTCTGTGACTTAATTTGATGTTACTTCTGCCATAAAGCAGTCAATTGAGTGCATGGTTCATTTGGAGCGCATTCACATGAGGGGAACATCCTTATAACTTCATGCCGCCTACCTCGCACTCTCTCCGGCTTGAGCAGAAAAACACACCGCATGGTTGAAACGGAGTAATTTTGACACTTAGTCGTTTTTCTGAGCGTGCACCATTTTTACGAAAAACGACTAAGTGTATCAGCATTAATTCATTATGCTGTACATGGAGTTAACATATATGCTATTTTGAAGAGATAATGCAAAATTGCATTGATGCACTTTATTTCGTTGTGCAATGAAGAGAAAACACATGTGCGGTTGCATTGCACTGAGCAAAATTTAAGATATGAACTTGTTGCTTTGCATAGCATATAACAAATAACTCATTCCATTTAAAACTTACAACTTTCCTCTGTGACTTAATTTGATGTTACTTCTGCCATAAAGCAGTCAATTGAGTGCATGGTTCATTTGGAGCGCATTCACAAGAGGGGAACATCCTTATAACTTCATGCCGCTTACCTCGCACTCTCTCCGGCTTGAGCAGAAAAACACACCGCATGGTTGAAACGGAGTAATTTTGACACTTGGTCGTTTTTCTGAGCGTGCACCATTTTTCATAAAACGACTAAGTGTATCAGCATAAATTCATTCTGATCTGCTTGGAGATAACATGTATGCTATTTTGAAGAGAAAATGCAAAATTTCATTGATGCACTTTATTTGGTTGTGCAATGAAGAGAAAGCACATGTGCTGTTGCATTGCTTAGAACGGAGTAATTTTGACACTTAGTCGTTTTTCTGAGCGTGCACCATTTTTCAGAAAAACGACTAAGTGTATCAGCATTATTCATTCTGCTGTGCATGGAGTTAACATATGTGCTATTTTGAAGAGATAATGCAAAATTGCATTGATGCACTTTATTTCGTTGTGCAATGAAGAGAAAACACATGTGCTGTTGCATTGCACAGAGCAAAATATAAGATATGAACTTGTTCCTTTGCATAGCATATAACAAATAACTCATTCCATTTAAAACTTACAACTTTCCTCTGTGACTTAATTTGATGTTACTTCTGCCATAAAGCAGTCAATTGACTGCATGGTTCATTTGGAGCGCATTCACATGAGGGGAACATCCTTATAACTTCATGCCGCCTACCTCGCACTCTCAACGGCTTGAGCAGAAAAACACACCGCATGGTTGAAACGGAGTAATTTTGACACTTGGTCGTTTTTCTGAGCGTGCACCATTTTTCAAAAAACGACTAAGTGTATCAGCATAAATTCATTCTGATGTGCATGGAGATAACATGTATGCTATTTTGAAGAGAAAATGCAAAATTGCATTGATGCACTTTATTTGGTTGTGCAATGAAGAGAAAACACGTGTGCAGTTGCTTTGCTTAGAACGGAGAAATTTAGACACGTAGTCGTTTTTCTAAGCGTGCACCATTTTTCCGAAAAACGACTAAGTGTATCTGCATTCATTCTGCTGTGCATGGAGTTAACATATATGCTATTTTGAAGAGATAATGCAAAATTGCAGTGATAGACTTTATTTCGTTGTGCAATGAAGAGAAAACACATGTGCTGTTGCATTGCACAGAACGGAGTAATTTTGACACTTAGTCGTTTTTCTGAGCGTGCACCATTTTTCAGAAAAACGACTAAGTGTATCAGCATTAATTCATTATGCTGTACATGGAGTTAACATATATGCTATTTTCAAGAGATAATGCAAAATTGCATTGATGCACTTTATTTCGTTGTGCAATGAAGAGAAAACACATGTGCGGTTGCATTGCACTGAGCAAAACATAAGATATGAACTTATTGCCATGCATAGCATATAACAAATAACTCATTCCATTTAAAACTTACAACTTTCCTCTTTGACTTAATTTGATGTTACTTCTGCCATAAAGCAGTCAATTGAGTGCATGGTTCATTTGGAGCGCATTCACATGAGGGGAACATCCTTATAACTTCATGCCGCCTACCTCGCACTCTCTCCAGCTTGAGCAGAGAAACACACCGCATGGTTGAAACGGAGTAATTTTGACACTTAGTCGTTTTTCTGAGCGTGCACCATTTTTCAGAAAAACGACGAAGTGTATCAGCATTAGTCATTCTGCTGTGCATGGAGTTAACATGTATGCTATTTTGAAGAGATAATGCAAAATTGCATTGATGCACTTTATTTCGTTGTGCAATGAAGAGAAAGCACACGTGCTGTTGCATTGCTTAGAACGGAGTAATTTTGACACTCAGTCGTTTTTCTGAGCGTGCACCATTTTTCAGAAAAACGACTAAGTGTATCAGCATTATTCATTCTGCTGTGCATGGAGTTAACATATGTGCTATTTTGAAGAGATAATGCAAAATTGCATTGATGCACTTTATTTCGTTGTGCAATGAAGAGAAAACACATGTGCTGTTGCATTGCACAGAGCAAAATATAAGATATGAACTTGTTCCTTTGCATAGCATATAACAAATAACTCATTCCATTTAAAACTTACAACTTTCCTCTGTGACTTAATTTGATGTTACTTCTGCCATAAAGCAGTCAATTGACTGCATGGTTCATTTGGAGCGCATTCACATGAGGGGAACATCCTTATAACTTCATGCCGCCTACCTCGCACTCTCTCCGGCTTGAGCAGAAAAACACACCGCATGGTTGAAACGGAGTAATTTTGACACTTGGTCGTTTTTCTGAGCGTGCACCATTTCTCAAAAAACGACTAAGTGTATCAGCATAAATTCATTCTGATGTGCATGGAGATAACATGTATGCTATTTTGAAGAGAAAATGCAAAATTGCATTGATGCACTTTATTTGGTTGTGCAATGAAGAGAAAACACGTGTGCAGTTGCTTTGTTTAGAACGGAGAAATTTAGACACTTTGTCGTTTTTCTAAGCGTGCACCATTTTTCCGAAAAACGACTAAGTGTATCTGCATTCATTCTGCTGTGCATTGAGTTAACATATATGCTATTTTGAAGAGATAATGCAAAATTGCAGTGATGGACTTTATTTCGTTGTGCAACGAAGAGAAAACACATGTGCTGTTGCATTGCACAGAACGGAGTAATTTTGACACTTAGTCGTTTTTCTGAGTGTAGAGCCCTGAAAAAAATGTTTTGAGTTTGGGTTTGAAATGTTGTATGAGGAAAAAAAACAAACAAGAATGTAAATGGACTTTGTTTTATTTTATTTCATTTTTTTATTGAGACATGTTCCTTTAAGAGTTGAAAAATGTGTGAGTGTAAAATAATACAATACTGCACTTTATTGAGTTTTCCAATAACGGAAGTTTGTCCAATGAAAACTGTGGATCTCGACCCCGTAAGGTTAAGGGGCGAGGTTAGAAAAAAAAAAGGAGGACATGCATTTTCGCTGATAGGAGATACAGTTAAGCACGGAGAAAAGTTCAGTTCGGAATTTACTTTAGTAAATGCTCACGGACATTCTGAGTGGTGATGCGGTGAGGAAATCTGTCTTAGTTGATTTGTGAAACCGTGCCACTTATTGCGTCAAGAGAATTCGGCGAGAGGCCGTGCATTTCATTTCCACGTGCGTCAGACTGAAGAAAGAGAGCTAGCACGAGGATTTGCACGTCAGCGAAACGTAAAGAGAAGTATTTTTGTTTATTATTTACATCCAGATTTATAACGCATCCGGAAGAATATTCCCGTGTTTATTTTATTTTTTTCAATGTCAATGTATGATTATAAGACGCGTTATTGTTTATAATCCGGAAGACTACACGCGTTTATTTTATTACAGTCAGTGGAAAAATCACCCCAGTGGAGTGTGTGTGTGAAAAAAAAAAGCGTTCACGTGAAAAGCGTGCTTAGTATTTAAGATCTTGAGTTCTGTGTGGAATTTCGTGGAGGCCCTGAACCAGTTCGAGGAGGGAGGAGTTCAACGGGATCCATTCGACGTCATCATGTGGGGTACGTCATGGATGCTGTTTGTCTTCCCATCGCAGAGTGAGGATTAGAAATTATCCTTCAAACCACTGAAACTTCCTTTTCCTTGGATCTGTGAGTACGGTGATTTTGCATCAAAAGAGCTCCAACTAGCGCGCCACCTGTGTACTCAAAATCCCAGCTGGGTAAAAGAAATTTGAGAATTATATTGACATTTGGGTTTTTTTATTTATTTTTGGTTGTTATTGTGATTTATTGTTGTTACTGATGACTCTGTGAACTACATTATATGTTCATATAAAGAAACATATTAGTGAACAAAAAAAGAACAACAACAGAAGAATTCAGAGAATAATAAATATGTTTAATTATTTGCCATAATTTCGTGTTATTTTCTGTGGAAAAAGGTTTGTTAATTTTGCATTTCTGTTGTTCTCCCTGTGAGGGACCGGTATGCTCCGATTTAAAGGTGAACACAGTAGTGTCATTTTTATTTTTTTATAGAAAACACAATTCAAACGCTATGAAGTGAAGATCTGAGATCTGGGGTTGGTGATTAATGTATAATAAGGAAATTTAGAAATGTGTCTCTCACCATGTAAGTATTAATTTGAAAGTTCCCCCTAGAAATACTAATTAGTTTTGAGCCATATTATTGGTGAGAGGGCTACATTTTTGTGGGGGCTCGTCCGGGATCCATCTCAGATTATTCAGATTGTGTTTTCAAAACCAGTAAACTTGTATGTTCTGTGCATACTGTGTTTTGTTTAAAGAGCTTAACATTTAACTGGCATTACCTTTTTTTCTGAGCACATATTGTCAATGACACAAGTGAACAAAATGGAGGTTAGTGAGATTATTGCTTGGTGCAGAGAGAAAGATGTCGAGCTGGACAGAGTTTTTATTCTGAGCAATGTACCTGCAGATTGTGAAGACAAAATAGTCTATAGTGTGCTGGATTCTGTTTTGGGAATTGGGAAATGCAAGGTGCTTGACCACCGCCCTGACAAAACTAGGCGGCTACAGTTTATCTTGCTTGAAACAGCTGATAGCATTTCCAAGATGTCTATCCCTGAAAAGCTTGGAGGACCTGAAGTAGGCTATTGGTACACACAGGTTGTTCCTGTTGAAGCTGAAACACCCAAGCAGAATAAGGATGATGAGTTCCAGTTAAAGCTGAAGTCATTTCTTCAAAAAGAAGGGAAATCGCTAGCTGATATTCCAAGTTTGGCTTCCCCTGCACCTGATCTTAACAGTCAGCTTGTTGATGCCATAAATTCCCTTGTGCAAACATGTCATGTTGCTTCATCGGAAGAGAGAGTCGCATATAGAAAGCTGCGCCCATTCTCAGGATTTATCCCAATACCTCCTGGGGAGGATGAGTATGAGGTTTGGGTAGAGCAGACAACCCACATTCTGGAAGAATGGCAGTGTTCTGATAATGTCAAGAAGCAGAGATTAGTTGAGTGTCTCAGAGGTCCTGCAGCTGACATTGTAAGGTTTGAGAAGACTGGTAACCCATCTGCTACTTTCAGTGACTATCTTAGTGCACTAGAGTCTGCGTTTGGCACTACTGAGGATTCTTCAGACTTAATGCTAAAGTTTCGGAGCACTTACCAGAGTGAGGGAGAAAAACTTTCAGCCTACATACTGAGGTTGACAGAATGCTGCATAGTATGCTGAGGAAGAAAGGTATTGAGTATTCTGCTATGAATCATCTTCGAATGCAACAAATAGTCAGAGGTGCCCTTTCCAGTGACCTGGTGGCTATGCGCTTGAGAATGACCCACAAGCTGTGTGCCCCTCCTTCTTTCAATGAGTTAATGAAGGAGGTAAGAGAAGAGGAAACTCTGTTGAGGAACAGGAGTTCTGCACAGTCAAACGTAGCTGTCTCTGTGGTGTGCCCTTCTAAAAATGGCTCATCTGGTAACTCTAACGTGGGTGATTCAGAGATAGAAAAGCTAAAGAGGGAGATAAGAGGACTTAAGAATGAGGTATCTCGGTTGTCAGCCGCAGCAAATGAGCCTATAACCCATGATCGTCCTGCCCTGCAGAGTCTGGCTGTAACTACAGAGAGTAAAACCCCAACCAGAACTGTGAGCAAAGCTAACATCTTCTGTTACAGATGCGGAGAAGATGGGCATTTAAAACGTGACTGTACCAAAGAGGAAAATCTCAGGAGAGTTAACCAGCGACTCATCAAAATGAGGCAGTCATCGGGAAACTTCTCCGGGGCTCAGTAGAGGAACGGCCTGAAGCTCCGGGAAAGACACGTTCCACAAAGTGCAAAAGAGTCAAAGTTGAGCCAGCAGATCTTCCGAGTGGGTTGGTGGGACCTAGCTCTGTACTTCCTATCCAGGTGGAAGGGATCTATGCTAAGGCTTTGCTGGATAGTGGATCGCAAGTCACTCTGCTGTACAGATCTTTTTACGATAAGTACTTGAAGCATCTGCCATTAACACCAATAGAAAATTTGGAGGTATGGGGATTGAGCACACAGCGGTACCCATATGATGGCTGTTTGTCTTTAAGACTGGAGTTTCCAGGATCTGTGGCAGGAGTGGCGGAGTCCATAGATGCACTTGTGTTGGTCTGCCCCGATCCTGTCATGAAAGGAGATGTCAATATTCTGGTGGGAACAAATACATCCGTGGTGAAGAAGCTAGTGGAAGCCTGCAGAGAGAAAGTGGGACATGATTTTCTTCACACCTTGACTGTCCACCCTGAGATAAGAAATGCGTATGCCCAGATCATTGCAGTCGGACAGTGTGATAATGGTGAGAGTAGAGGGACTGTCTGGTATCTTCGCCCTAAACCATTGAAATTGCCTCCAGGGGAGAGTGCTAGAGTTTATGGGATGTTAAAATACCCTGATGCTCCTTTTGGTAAGACCCTGTTGGTAGATAAGCCGGAGGAATCCCGTTTTCCTGAGGAACTACTAGTAGTGCCGGAAGTGCGGTCTTCTACGGGCGCCCAGTCAAAAAGAATTGGGGTTACGATTAGAAATGTCTCCTCTTGTCCTGTGATGATTAAAAGAGGAATGCCCATTGCTCATGTGGTTCCAGTAGAGGTTGTGTCTACAGTCTCGAAATCCAGAGAGAATAATGGTCAGACTAAACTGAGCAAGCATTCGTTTAACTTTGGCGATTCCCCTGTCTCTGAAGAATGGAAACGGCGATTGGCCAAAAAGATGTTGGAGAGGAAGGATGTTTTCTCCTGCGACGAATTTGATGTGGGATGTTCGAAGAGTACCCAACACCACATCAGACTGATGGAGGATAAACCTTTTCGGGAGAGGTCTCGACGGCTTCCACCTGCCGACATTGAGGATGTTCGACAGCACTTGGAGAAGCTGAAGGAGGCTGGAATTATTGCCGACTCCAGAAGTCCTTACGCTTCACCGATTGTCGTAGTCCGTAAAAAGAACGGCCAGATAAGGATGTGTGTAGACTATAGAATGCTAAATCGTCGCACAATTCCTGACCAATACACAGTTCCTCGCATTGAAGATGCTCTGGCCTGCTTGAATGGAAGCCAGTGGTTCAGTGTGTTGGACCTCAGGAGTGGCTATTATCAGATCCCCCTGAGTGAGGAAGACCAAGAAAAGACAGCTTTCATTTGCCCACTGGGGTTTTACCAATTCCAGCGGATGCCACAAGGGATTTGTGGGGCCCCCTCAACCTTCCAGCGAGTGATGGAAAGGACTGTGGGAGACATGAACCTGTTGGAAGTGTTGGTCTACTTGGATGACCTCATTGTCTTCGGACGGACTTTGGAGGAGCACGAGGAGAGGCTACTCAAGGTGTTGGATCGGTTACAGAGTGAAGGACTGAAGCTATCCCTGGACAAGTGCACTTTCTGTCAGACGTCTGTCAGCTATGTTGGACACATTGTGTCTCAAGATGGTGTCTCAACCGACCCCTCAAAGATAGAAGCTGTGAAGTCTTGGCCTCGACCACAGAATGTATCAGAGCTCCGTTCTTTCTTAGGCTTCTGTGGATACTATAGAAGATTTGTGAAGGACTATTCAAAAGTGTCCTACCCTCTAAATCAGTTATTGCATGGGTGTCTGCCTGCTGCAAGCTTGAAAAAGATCAAAGCAGGACCCTGTCCAGAACGAGTAGTGTACAAAGCCTCTGATCCATTTGGGAGTAGATGGTCTGATGCTTGTGAAGCTGCTTTTAATGAGTTGAAGGTGAGGCTTACCCAGGCTCCTGTTTTGGTTTTTGCCAATCCTCAGCTCCCATACGTCCTACATGTCGATGCTTGCTGTGAAGGGTTGGGTGGTGTTCTGTACCAGGACCAAGGGCAAGGGTTAAGGCCTGTGGCTTTTGTCAGCAGAAGTTTGACGCCTTCTGAGAAGAACTACCCAGTCCATAAACTTGAGTTCTTGGCACTAAAGTGGGCGGTCGTGGACAAACTACATGACTACCTGTACGGAGCTAAGTTTGAGGTCCAGACCGACAACAACCCGTTGACTTATGTTCTGACTACAGCCAAGCTGGATGCTGTAGGGCATAGGTGGCTGGCAGCCCTCTCGGCATACGATTTCAGTCTCAAGTACAGGCCTGGGAGACAAAATATCGATGCTGATGCCTTGTCTCGTCGTCCGCAAAGGAGAGTGAAGGACCAGGAGTGGACTAATATATCATCATCGGGAGTGAGATCCCTGTGTAATTTGCTAGGGCAAGACAAGTCCCACTGCTTTGCAACCGCAAGCAAGATTGTCACGTCATTAGGAGGATCTCATAGATCGGTCCCTGAAACTTACTGTAACTTAGCCACCCTGGATACTTCCATGATTCCAAAACTGAGTTCTGCGGATCTGTCACATGCTCAGCAGGAGGATCCTTGTCTTGGAGAGATTTGGAGAGCTCTTAAAGGAGGAGATCTGTCCAAGGTCAAGAAGGAAGCTCACCAGGACCTTCCCTTGGTCATAAGGGAATGGGACAGATTAGTAATGGAGAATGGGGTGATGTTTCGGTGCACTCAAGCCCCAGACAAACCTTGTCGTAAGCAGTTGTGTCTACCCAGGAAATTCCATGAGGTAGTTCTCAGGTCGCTTCATGATGATTCTGGACACCTGGGTTTTGACAAGACCTATGGCTTGGTAAGAGAGAGATTCTATTGGCCACGTATGAAGGTTGAGGTAGAGAAATACTGCCACACATGTGCCAGATGTGTTCAGAGGAAAACTCTGCCAAAGAGAGCAGCGCCGTTGACACACTTATCTAGTAGTGGACCTATGGATCTTGTGTGTATGGATTTCTTATCCATAGAGCCAGACTCCCAGAACATCTGTAATGTTCTTGTCATTACAGACCACTACACAAGGTATGCACAGGCGTTTCCAACAAAGGACCAGAAGGCGGCCACAGTTGCAAAAGTCTTATGGGAGAAATACTTCGTCCACTATGGTCTGCCTAAACGGATGCACTCGGACCAGGGACGGGATTTCGAAAGTAGGCTCATTCATGAGTTGTTTGACCTATTAGGAGTGGAGAAATCCCGGACAACGCCGTACCATCCCCAGGGTGATCCGCAACCTGAACGGTTCAACCGGACACTCTTGGATATGTTGGGGACCCTGGATCCAAGGCAGAAACAACAGTGGAGCCGTCACATCGGGCATCTTGTGCACGTGTACAATAGCAGCCTAAACGAAGCCACTGGATACTCCCCTTACTTCCTTATGTTCGGAAGGGAGGCCAGATTGCCCATAGATCTGAGTTTTGGGGTGTCTAGTGATGGTACTTCCATTAAGTCTTACCAGCGCTTTGTCAAGACCATGCAGCGGGAGTTGAAGTCTGCATACAAGCTGGCAGAGGAAAAAGCTGGAAAGAAGAATGCAGGAAACAAGAGAAGATATGATCAGAAGCTGCATTACTCTCACCTTGTTCCCGGAGATAAAGTCCTGATCAGGAATCTTGGATTGCAAGGAAAGCATAAGTTGGCGGACAGATGGAGTGCTGAGCCCTACATTGTCCAAAGTCAAATGCCGAACTTACCTGTGTTTCGTCTTAAGCCAGAGAGTGGAACTGGACCTGTCAAGATTCTGCACAGAAATCACATTCTTCCAATTGGACAAGGGTTGAGACAAAGGCAAGTACCTGACAGTGTCCCAAAACCCAGGAACAGAGTTCTGAGACGGAAGAGGAATGCTGAACAGAGTCAGAGTCCAGAACAGGAAGCAGAAACCAGGGTTGATCCGAATGCTAAAGAGAGTTCTGATAGTGAGGATGAAACATATGAAGTATGGTTTCCTTTACCTGAATACTGCCAGTTGACTCCTAACAGAATTGAATCCCCTCAGAAGGATGAAGTAGTTTCTGGGACTGTTCCAGAGAATGGGGGACCCTCTGATGTAAGAGTTGAGATTTCTCAAAGAGAAGAAACAGACGAATCTAGAGAGTCTGATTCAAGACTCATATCAGAAACTGATTCTGACAATTTGGAAAATGTGAGCCGTTTGTCGGACATCTGTGACACTGTTACCAGTCCTGTACGAGACTTAGTGACTGGAAATCAGAGTGATGTAAATCAGACTATCTCTGATAATGTACCAGAAACTAGTAAGAGGTCTCAAAGAGAAAGAATTGTGCCTAAGAGGTTTACATATGATACTCTTGGGGTGCCTAAATTCGAACCTGTCCTCGCTCAACCAAAAGCTGTAAACTCTGTTAGATACTGTTCTACTGCATACTTGTGGATGAATGTGCCTTCGAAAAGGTTGAGTACCTGTGCAGTTACTTTAAATCCAAGACAGTAAATTGAGTCTTTGCTGTTTAGAGGTTGACTCATGAGTGATTTTATCTTGCTCATTCCTTTTAGGAGTGTACTCATGTGAAAAGAACTAAGAGTTTGAAATGTGAATGTTCAAAAGAAAGAACCATTACTGAAAGCACTGTATGTGTTTCATTGATAGAAAATGTGAATTGTTGTGTTGTTCAATGTTTTCCCTCGTTATGAGGACATAACGATTCTTGGTAGGGGGAGAATGTAGAGCCCTGAAAAAAATGTTTTGAGTTTGGGTTTGAAATGTTGTATGAGGAAAAAAAACAAACAAGAATGTAAATGGACTTTGTTTTATTTTATTTCATTTTTTTATTGAGACATGTTCCTTTAAGAGTTGAAAAATGTGTGAGTGTAAAATAATACAATACTGCACTTTATTGAGTTTTCCAATAACGGAAGTTTGTCCAATGAAAACTGTGGATCTCGACCCCGTAAGGTTAAGGGGCGGGGTTAGAAAAAAAAAGGAGGACATGCATTTTCGCTGATAGGAGATACAGTTAAGCACGGAGAAAAGTTCAGTTCGGAATTTACTTTAGTAAATGCTCACGGACATTCTGAGTGGTGATGCGGTGAGGAAATCTGTCTTAGTTGATTTGTGAAACCGTGCCACTTATTGCGTCAAGAGAATTCGGCGAGAGGCCGTGCATTTCATTTCCACGTGCGTCAGACTGAAGAAAGAGAGCTAGCACGAGGATTTGCACGTCAGCGAAACGTTATTAAGAGAAGTATTTTTGTTTATTATTTACATCCAGATTTATAACGCATCCGGAAGAATATTCCCGTGTTTATTTTATTTTTTTCAATGTCAATGTATGATTATAAGACGCGTTATTGTTTATAATCCGGAAGACTACACGCGTTTATTTTATTACAGTCAGTGGAAAAATCACCCCAGTGGAGTGTGTGTGTGAAAAAAAAGCGTTCACGTGAAAAGCGTGCTTAGTATTTAAGATCTTGAGTTCTGTGTGGAATTTCGTGGAGGCCGTGAACCAGTTCGAGGAGGGAGGAGTTCAACGGGATCCATTCGACGTCATCATGTGGGGTACGTCATGGATGCTGTTTGTCTTCCCATCGCAGAGTGAGGATTAGAAATTATCCTTCAAACCACTGAAACTTCCTTTTCCTTGGATCTGTGAGTACGGTGATTTTGCATCAAAAGAGCTCCAACTAGCGCGCCACCTGTGTACTCAAAATCCCAGCTGGGTAAAAGAAATTTGAGAATTATATTGACATTTGGGTTTTTTTATTTATTTTTGGTTGTTATTGTGATTTATTGTTGTTACTGATGACTCTGTGAACTACATTATATGTTCATATAAAGAAACATATTAGTGAACAAAAAAAGAACAACAACAGAAGAATTCAGAGAATAATAAATATGTTTAATTATTTGCCATAATTTCGTGTTATTTTCTGTGGGAAAAGGTTTGTTAATTTTGCATTTCTGTTGTTCTCCCTGTGAGGGACCGGTATGCTCCGATTTAAAGGTGAACACAGTAGTGTCATTTTTATTTTTTTATAGAAAACACAATTCAAACGCTATGAAGTGAAGATCTGAGATCTGGGGTTGGTGATTAATGTATAATAAGGAAATTTAGAAATGTGTCTCTCACCATGTAAGTATTAATTTGAAAGTTCCCCCTAGAAATACTAATTAGTTTTGAGCCATATTATTGGTGAGAGGGCTACATGAGCGTGCACCATTTTTCCGAAAAACGACTAAGTGTATCTGCATTCATTCTGCTGTGCATCGAGTTAACATATATGCTATTTTGAAGAGATAATGCAAAATTGCAGTGATGGACTTTATTTCGTTGTGCAACGAAGAGAAAACACATGTGCTGTTGCATTGCACAGAACGGAGTAATTTTGACACTTAGTCGTTTTTCTGAGCGTGCACCATTTTTCCGAAAAACGACTAAGTGTATCTGCATTCATTCTGCTGTGCATCGAGTTAACATATATGCTATTTTGAAGAGATAATGCAAAATTGCAGTGATGGACTTTATTTCGTTGTGCAATGAAGAGAAAACACATGTGCTGTTGCATTGCACAGAACGGAGTAATTTAGACACTTAGTCGTTTTTCTAAGCGTGCACCATTTTTCGAAAAACGACTAAGTGTATCTGCATTCATTCTGCTGTGCATCGAGTTAACATATATGCTATTTTGAAGAGATAATGCAAAATTGCAGTGATGGACTTTTTTTTTTTTCCAAAATATATTTATTAGCATTTGTTTGAACATTAAAACAATACAATAAATAAATGAATAATAAAAAAAAATTAATAAAAAAAACATCTTACAGGAAAGCTAAAGCATTACTAAAACATAAAATAAAAATAAATAAATAAAAAATAAAATGTACACCTATATACATCACAGTACACAGCTTTTCGTTTTGTACTTTAGCTTTGCTATTTTACCAGAGTTATTGGTTGTTTTGCTGGAATACAAGAACTACATTATATACAGGACATGCCCATTACAAAAGAGGTGAGTATAATTCAATCATCCCAGGTGGTCTGATCCACTTTGTTGCAATAATGTAGAAAAGGAGTCCAAATTTTGTAAAAGTCTTTTAGTTTCCCTTTAACGACATATGTTAATTTTTCCAAGGCAAGGTTGCTGGTCATTTCTTTAAACCACTGCTCAGGGGAGGGTCCTTGGGTCTCCTTCCATTTTAAAGCAATAACACGCTTGGCCTGAAGCAAACTAAAATCAATTAGTTTGCGCTTTCTTGCATTCACCTCCATATTTACTGGGTACAAATGAAGTAGACAAAGTTTGGGAGAAAGAGGGACATTTTCTTCAGTCAGTTTACCAATCATAAGCACAATCTCCTTCCAGAACCTTTGGATCTCATTGCACTCCCATATACAGTGGTAAAGAGTACCAATTTCTTGTTTGCATTTTGAACAACTGTCTGGAATATTGGGATTAAACTTGTGTAGTTTGACTGGGGTAATGTAGGTCCGCATAAGCCATTTATATTGTAACAATTTACACCTAGTATTGACACTATTGTTCTGTGCGAATAAACAAGATTCCATCCACTCTTCTTTAGAAATATCTTCCTGAAGGTCATTCTTCCAAGCTGTTAAATAAGATAGTGAACTCTCTTTGGATCCCTCTAAGAGTATGTTATAAAAGCATGACATATTGCCCTTATCCCTAAAATGTTTTAAAGTGTGTTTTTCTATAAATGACAAAGGAGGTTCTGAATATGTTTTCATTTCAGAATGAATAAAACTTCTTATTTGTAAATATTTAAAAAAATGTTTCTGAGAAATATCATATTTTCTCATCAGTTGTTGGAATGACAGCATTATACCCCCCTCGTATAAATCTTTTACTTGACTTATTCCCTTATTCATCCAATTTTTAAATCCTTTATCACTTCTCCCAGGCGCAAAATTTGTGTTACCCCAAATTGGTGTCAAACCTGACATTGTAATTGCTTCGTCTAAGAAATTGTGAGCTTCATACCATACAGTGATTGTATTCCTAAGAAAGGGATTATGCGTAGTCTTTTTGAGCATTTTAATAGAAGAAGAGTAAAGATACGATTGCAATGGGATTGTTATTCCATTGTTTTCTATGTCTAACCATGCTGGAGAGTCCGTAACCGTAAAGTAGTACATGGCAGAACAAAGTTGTGCTGCCCAATAGTAGAGTTTTAAATTTGGTACTTTGAGCCCTCCACGTTCGAATGGCAAATATAGTAAAGACAGACGTAACCGAGGACGTTTATTATTCCATATAAATCTTGTGAATGTTTTCTTGAGTATAGCAAAAAAGGAGGCTGGAAGTGGAAGTGGAATTGACTGAAAGAAATATAAAAATTTTGGTAAAATTGACATCTTTATAATGTTTATACGTCCAATAATAGAAATTGGCAATGCATTCCATCTCTCAAGTGAATCAATAACTTTCTTTACTAGAGGGTCGTAATTGATTGAGATAATTTCTGCAAACAAAGATAAGCGATGTTCTCTCTCACCTATTGTTATGCCCTTTATTTCAGGACTACTCCGAATTGCCATTGCGAGGGGTTCTATTGCAAATAAAAATAATAGAGGGGACAATGGGCAACCCTGACGTGTGCCTCTGCTCAGTTTGAAGGGTTTTGAAATTTGGCTATTTGTTATTATTTCTGCTTGTGGATCTGTATAAAGTAACCTAATCCATTTAATATACCCATCACCCAGCCCAAACCTCTTAAGCACCTCAAATAGGTACCCCCACTCAATCCTGTCGAAGGCTTTTTCCGCGTCCAACGACAGAACCGCGTGGTCCTTGGCATTTTGTTTTTTATATAGTATATTTAAGACTCTACGTATGTTATGAAGGGCCTGTCTTCCAAGCACAAACCCATTTTGGTCATTCGTAATAATGTTCGGTATGTACGTTTCAATCCTCTTAGCTAGGGCCTTACAAAGAATTTTAGTATCACAAGACATTAAAGATATGGGCCTATAAGATGACTTATCATTGGGGGGTTTGCCTGGCTTTACTATAAGCGTAATTAGTGCTGATCTCAATGAAGGGGGTAGTATTCCCTTTTCAAATGATTCATTAAACATTTCAAGCAAATGTGGTAAAATTTTCCTGCAAACGTTTTGTAAATTTCCATAGGGAGGCCATCAGGCCCAGGGGCTTTTCCACTACTCATGCCCTGTAGTGCTTCTGAGAGTTCTTCTATGCTTAGATTTCTCTCTAAATTACTTCTTGTCTCCTCTGATAATTTGGGAAATTGAAGTTTATCAAGAAAGTTGTCTTGCCCTTCTAAATCATTGGTGTATTCAGATTTGTACAAATTTTCATAGTACAATTTAAAAATCTTATTTATTTCCAATGAGTCTATAATGTTCTCCCCATTCTCTAAAGTTAGTAAATTGATGGCTCTATCTGTTTGTATCTTTTTAATTCTCCATGCAAGCAACTTTCCTGATTTTTCTCCCTGATCATAATAGGATTGTTTTAGCCAAATTAAATTCTTAGCTATTTTACTACTAGTTAGTTCATTATATTGGGCTTTTAATACACAAATTTCTTTTTGCTTTACAGGGTCGTTGTTGATAAAGAGGTATTGTTCTAATTCTTTAATTTGTTTTTCCAAATTTACCAGTTGTGCTTGGTATGTTTTGGATCTATATCTTGTGTAACTTAATATCTCCCCTCTAATATAAGCTTTGAAGGCCTCCCATTTGACTGAAGCACTCGTCTGATTTGTATTGATTAGAAAATACAGGTCTATTTTGTTATCCAGAAATTTAACAAATTCAGGTTCTGAAAGCCAACTTGCTTGAAATCGAAATCTGGGAGGGGAAAGTATGAGATTGTCCAATTGGATTGTAAACGTGATAGGGGCGTGATCAGATAGTAAAATACTACTGTACCAACATTTACCTACTTTTGACACTAGACTGTTAGAGATTAAGAAATAATCTATTCTTGAATACGTTTTGTATGTGTTTGAGAAGCATGAGTATTCTTTTTTACTTGGGTTAAGATACCTCCATATCTCCACTAAATTCAGATCAGTCATGTACTTGTTGATGATTTTTTTTGACTGTTGATGGGTATTATCTATTCCTGAAGAGCGATCATATGCTGGGTTTAGTACACAATTAAAATCTCCTCCAATTACATACTGTCCGGGATACAATGATATTGTAAGAAAAAAGTTCTGGTAAAAAGAAGGGTCGTCTATATTAGGAGCATATATACTAATTAGATTAATGTGTGTCGTTAAGATTGTACCATTAAGAACTATGTACCTCCCTAATGGATCAATATGCTGCTGTTTTAACTGAAATGGAACAGATTTGTGTATCAGGATCATGACTCCTCTTACTCGAGAGGTGGAAGAGGCATTGAAAACCTGTCCAGGCCATCTCTTGGTCACCCTGCTAGTGTCTTCTTTTAGTAAATGAGTTTCCTGCAGAAAGATAATACTTGATCTCATTTGTTTCAATCGTCCTAATACTTGTTTAAGCTTTACCAAATTATTTAGTCCTCTAACATTCCAGCTGCAGATACTTATCTCAAAATTACTGATCAATTACCATCTTGTATTACCATGTAAATATAGCTGTGTCTGAGTATAATGTAAAAAAAAAAAGAAAAAAAGAAAAAAAAAGATAAAAAGAAAGGAAAGAATGTGAATTCTCAACAACCCCACTACCACCCCCCCAGCATTCCCCCAAACGGAAAGCATGAAAACACCCCCAATCACAAACTTTGGTTATGAAACACGTTTGATCCATATAACATGGAGCAACAATTTGCAAGCCTTCTGACATTAAACTTGCTTCAGGGCTTGCCACCAAATACTGAACAAAACTGGACCACAAACATTGCTAAATCGCACTTCCACCCTCATAGAAGATATGTGTAATGTAAATTTAAAACACATGACCAGATATTCTTGAACTTATTTACCTAAATGTACACATTATAAAAAGGGAACTATATAAAACTACCTTTAAATCCACAAGGCGCAATGCAGAGGTATCCCACTACTGACTGAACAAGATCCATAACATTTTAACGACATTTTAATAACTCAAGAGGAAACCTTCCCCAAGAAATTAAAGTCCTGTTAATAAATCATCTCTTGTTTGCGAGATTCAAGCAGTGGTGCGCACAGATCGAATGAAGTCCTCAGCCTCCGAAACGGATTTAAAGACGCGGCGCTGACCGGAGTACGTAACTATCAGGTGTGCTGGGTACAGCATACCGTAGCGAATTTCCATGCCTCTAAGTTGGGCCTTCACTCCATCGAACTGCTGTTGACGTTGGCGAGTCTCGACTGATAGGTCCGGGAACAGGCTGATTCGTTGACCTTCATAGCGCAACTCCTTCATCTTCCTAGCTGCCCTCAAAGCCTTCTCCTTATCCTGATAGTTCAAGAACTTCATCACTATCGCTCTTGACGTCATCGGACGATTTGGGTTAACTTGTCCTACCCGATGCGCTCGTTCGATGACAGGTGTGGAACTGAACGCGTCATTCAGGATCTTGGGGAGCAGGTCTTCAATGAAAGCGCACATATTGGATCCCTCTGTTTTCTCGGGTAGGCCAACTAGTCTCAGGTTAGAGCGCCTTCCGCGGTCCTCCAAGTCTTGCACTTTGTTCCGTAAAAATTCTGTTTTTTCTTCAAGTTTTTTAACTTTCTGTTGTAGGGCTGAGACATCCTCTTCAGTCTGTGAGATTCTCTCTTCTGCCACTCCTATTATTTGCGATTGGGCCAGTAAGTCTGATTTTATGCCATTTACAGCCTCAAGCATATCAGTGGATTGTTTAGTAAAGTCAGCTTTCAAAGAATGAATTGCGCTGAGGATGTCGTTATTTGTAGCCGCATTAAATTCACTCTGTGCTTCAGCTAGCTTTTTGCTAGCTAACTCCAGGTTTTCCTCCTCCATCTGCATAGACGGCTTCGAATGCTGTCCAGATTTGCTGGTTTTTGGTGGCATTGTGTCCCGTGAGTCCTCTAAGCGGGTTTCAAAAACTTATATAAGAATTCTGGTCTTTCCGAAAAAGTTTTTCATGGATATTTGGTAGCAAGCCTAATTCGTGCGACTCATCAGCTGCACGCCATAACCGGACTTTTTTCGCAGTGATGGACTTTATTTCGTTGTGCAATGAAGAGAAAACACATGTGCTGTTGCATTGCACAGAACGGAGTAATTTTGACACTTAGTCGTTTTTCTGAGCGTGCACCATTTTTCAGAAAAACGACTAAGTGTATCAGCATTAATTCATTATGCTGTACATGGAGTTAACATATATGCTATTTTGAAGAGATAATGGAAACTTGCATTGATGCACTTTATTTCGTTGTGCAATGAAGAGAAAACACATGTGCTGTTGCATTGCACAGAGCAAAATATAAGATATGAACTTGTTGCTTTGCATAGCATATAACAAATAACTCATTCCATTTAAAACTTACAACTTTCCTCTGTGACTTAATTTGATGTTACTTCTGCCATAAAGCAGTCAATTGAGTGCATGGTTCATTTGGAGAGCATTCACATGAGGGGAACATCCTTATAACTTCATGCCGCCTACCTCGCACTCTCTCCGGCTTGAGCAGAAAAACACACCGCATGGTTGAAACGGAGTAATTTTGACACTTAGTCGTTTTTCTGAGCGTTGCACTATTTTTCAAAAAACGACTAAGTGTATCAGCATAAATTCATTCTGCTGTACATGGAGTTAACCTATATGCTATTTTGAAGAGATAATGCAAAATTGCATTGATGCACTTTATTTCGTTGTGCAATGAAGAGAAAACACATGTGCTGTTCCATTGCACAGAGCAAAATATAAGATATGAACTTGTTGCTTTTCATAGCATATAACAAATAACTTATTCCATTCTTGAACTTTCTATTGCTACCCGTTGACTCCTTCTGGTGATAGTTCAGCCAATTTTTGACCTTCATAACATATTTCAGTTCTTGATTTTGCAATTTCTATACCTACTCATTGACTCTTTGTGATGTAATGCCAGTAATTCTGAAGTCCATATTTGACCAAATGGACAAATATCGGGCCCAAGAGTCATCGATTTTGAACTTTCTACTTTTTCCCAATTGACTCCTTCTGGTGATAAATTAATAATAAAGTAGCCAATGTTTGACCCATTGAACATGTTTCAGTTATGGATTTTTAAAATTTTTATACCTACTTATTGACTCTTTTTGATGTTATATCAGTCATTCACATGTCCATATTTGACCGAATGGACTAATGTCGGGCCCAAGAGTCATCAATTTTGAACTTTCTATTTCATCCCAATTGATTCCTTCTGGTGATACATTATTCATAGAATAGCAAATATTTGACCCATTGAACTTGTTTCAGTCCTTGATCTTGAACTTTTTATACATACTCATGGAATCCGAATGATGATACATCAGCCAATCAGAAGTCCATATTTGACCAAATGGACTTATATCGGGCCCAAGAGTCATCGATTTTGAACTTTCTACTTCTTCCCAATAGACTCCTTCTGTTGATCAATTAGCCTAAGACTAGCCAATATATGACCCATTGAACTTGTTTCAGTCCATGATCTTGAACTTTTTATACACACTCATAGAATCCAAATGATGATAAATCAGCCAATCAGAAGTCCATATTTGACCGAATGGACTTATATCGGGCCCAAGAGTCATCAATTTTGAACTTATATTTCTACACAATTGATTCCTTCTGTTGATAGATTAGCCATTGAATAGCAAATATTTGACCCATTGAACATGTTTCAGTCCTTGATCTTGAACTTTGTATACATACTCATTGACTTCCTCTGATGTTACATCAGTCATTCAGAAGTCAATATTTGACCAAATGGACTCATATCCGCCCCAAGAGTCGTCGATTTTGAACTTTCTATTTCTGCCCATTAGACTCATTCCGGTGATGGATCAGCCAATCAATAGGCAGATTTTGACTTACTGAACATGTCTCACTCTTTGATCTTGAACTTTTAATACATACTCATTAACTACTTCTGATTTTACATCAGACATTCAGAGGTCCATTTTTGACCAAATAGACTTACATCTCATCCAGGAGTCATCAATTTTGAACTTTTAAGTTCTACCCATTGACTCCTTGTGTTGAAAGTTCAGCCAATATTTGACCTACTGAATATATTTCAGTCCTTGATCTTGAACTTTCTATTGCTACCCGTTGACTCCTTCTGGTGATAGTTCAGCCAATTTTTGACCTTCATAACATATTTCAGTTCTTGATATGGAACTTTCTGTTTCTACCTAATTGACTCCTTCTTGTGATACATTAGCCATAGAGTAGCCAATATTGTACCCATTGGACAAGTTTCAGTCAAGGGTCTTGAAATTTCTATACCTACTCATTGACTCTTTCTGATGTTACATCGGTCATTCAGAAATCCATATTTGACCAAATGGACTAATATCAGGCCCAAGAGTCGTCAATTTTGAACTTTTTAGTTCTACCCATTTGACTCCTTTTGGTGATAAATTAGACCTAGAGTAGCCAATATTTGACCCATTGAACATGTTTCATTCTTGGATCTTGAAATTTCTATACCTACTCATTGACTCCTGTTGGTACAACTGCCATTCAGAAGTCTTTTTTTGGCATAAAATACTACTATGTAGCCGAAGATTCATCCATTTTGAAGTTTTTATTTTTAACCATTTACTCCTTCAAATATTTTAGCTAATATTTTACTCACTGGACATGTTTCAGTCATGGATCTTGAAATTTCTATACCTACTCATTGACTCTTTCTGATATTATATTAGTCATTCACAAGTCAATATTTGACAAAATGGACTAATATCGGGCCAAAGAGTCGTCGAATTTGAAGTTTCTATTTCTACCAAATTGACTCATTCTGGTGATAAATTAGCCATAGAGTAGCCAATATTTGACCCATTAAACATGTTTTACTCATGGATCTTGAAATTTCTATGTATACTTATTGACTCAATCTGTTGATATATCAGCCATTCAGAGTCCATATTTGATCTAAAATACTAAGAAATGGCCCAAGAGACATCAATTTTGAACTTTTTAGTTTTACCCATTGACTCCTTCTTGTGATAGTTCAGCCAATATTTCACTTACTGGATATATTTCAGTCCTTGACCTTGAACTTTCTATACCTACTCATTGACTTTTTCTGATGTTATGTCAGTGTTTCAAAAATCCATATTTGACCAAATGGACTAATATCGGGCCAATTGACCCTTGAAAATTCTATACCTACTCATTGACTCTTTCTGATGTTTCACCGGTCATTTAGAAATCCATATTTGACCAAATGGACTAATATCAGGCCCAAGAGTCGTCGATTTTTAACTTTTTAGTTCTACCCATTGACTCCTTCTTGTGATAGTTCAGCCAATTTTTGACCTTCATAACATATTTCAGTTCTTGATCTTGCAATTTCTATACCTACTCATTGACTCTTTGTGATGTAATGCCAGTAATTCTGAAGTCCATATTTGACCAAATGGACAAATTTCGGGCCCAAGAGTCATCGATTTTGAACTTTCTACTTTTTCCCAATTGACTCCTTCTGGTGATAAATTAATAATAAAGTAGCCAATGTTTGACCCATTGAACATGTTTCAGTTATGGATCTTTAAAATTTTTATACCTACTTATTGATTCTTTCTGATGTTATATCAGTCATTCACATGTCCATATTTGACAAAATGGACTAATATTGGGCCCAAGAGTCATCGATTTTTAACTTTCTATAAGTCCATTCGGTAAAATATGAACTTTTGAATGACCGATGTAACATGAGAAGGATGTCGATGAGTATATATTGAAAATTCAAGATCAAGGACTGAAACATGTGCAGTGAGTCAAATATTTGCTGTACAATGGCTAATGTATCAACAGAAGGAATCAATTGTGTAGAATTAGAAAGTTCAAAATCGATGACTCTTGGGCCCGATATTAGTACATTTGGTCAAATATGGATTTCTGAATAACTGACATAAAATCATAAAGAGTCAATTTACAGGCATAGAAGTTTCAAGATCCACGACTGAAACAAGTGCAATGGGTCAAATATTGGCTACTCTATGGATAATTTAAAACCTGAAGGAGTCATTTGGGAATAAATAAAAGTTTCAAAATCGACGACTCTTGGGCCCGATATTAGTCCATTTGGTCAAATATGGATTTCTGAATGGTCGATGTAACATCAGAAGGATTCAATGAGTGTATAGAGAAATTTCAAGATTGATGACTGAAACATGTTCAATGGGTAAAATAATGGCTAATCTATGGCTAATTTATCACCAGAAGGAGTCAATGGTTAGAAATAAAAACTTCAAAATTGATGAATCTTGGGCTAGATTTTAGTATTTTATGTCAAAAAATAGACATAGACTTCTGAATGGCAGTTGTACCAACAGAAGGAGTCAATGAGTAGGTATGAAAATTTCAAGATCCAACAGGCCCAAGAGTTGTTGATTTTGAACTTTTTAGTTCTACCCATTGACTCCTTCTGGTGATAAATTAGCCTTAGAGTAGCCAATATTTGACCCATTGAACATGTTTCAGTCATCAATCTTGAAATTTCTATACACACTCATTGACTCCATCTACCCAATAGACTCCTTCTGGTGATAAATTAGCCATAGAGTAGCCAATATCTGACCAATGGAACATGTTTCAGTCATGGATCTTGAAATTTCTATACCTAATCATTGACTCTTTCTGATGTTATGTCAGCATTTCAGAAATCCATATTTGATCAAATTGACTAATATATATATATATATATATATATATATATAAATACACTCGTTGACTCCCTCTAATGTTATATCAGCCATTCAGAGTCCATATTTGACCTAAAATACTAATATATTGCCCAAGATTCATCGATTTTTAACTTTTTAGTTCTACCCATTGAGTAGCCAATATTTGACCCATTGAACATTTTTCAGTGCTTGATCTTGAACTTTTTATACATACTCAGAGAATCCGAATGATGATACATCAGCCAATCAGAAGTCCATATTTGACCATATGGACTTGTATTGGGCCCAAGAATCGTCAATTTTGAACTTTCTTTTCCTACCCAATTTACTCCTTCTTGTGATTCATTAGCTATAGAGTAGCAAATTTTTTACCAATTGGACATATTTCAGTCATCAATCTTGAAATTTGTATACACACTCATTGGCTCCTTCTGTTGTTACAGCAGCCATTCAGAGTCCATATTTGACCAAATATACTAAAATATGGCACAAGAGTCAACGATTTTGAACTTTTTAGTTCTAACCATTGACTCCTTCTGGTGATAAGTTCAGCAAAAATTTGACCTACTGAACATATATCAGTCCTTGATCTTGAACTTTCTGTTTCTACCCAATTGACTCCTTCTTGTGATTCATTAGCTATAGAGTAGCAAATGTTTTTACCCATTGGACATATTTCAGTCATGAATCTTGAAATTTCTATACCTATTCATTGACTCTTTATGTTGTTACATCAGTCATTCAGAAATCCATATTTGACCACATGGAATAATATCAGGCCCAAGAGTCGTCAATTTTGAACTTTTTAGTTCTACCCATTTGACTCCTTTTGGTGATAAATTAGACCTAGAGTAGCCAATATTTGACCCATTGAACATGTTTCATTCTTGGATCTTGAAATTTCTATACCTACTCATTGACTCCTGTTGGTACAACTGCCATTCAGAAGTCTTTGTTTGACATAAAATACTACTATGTAGCCGAAGATTCATCCATTTTGAAGTTTTTATTTCTAACCATTTATTCCTATTTTAGCAAATATTTTACTCACTGGACATGTTTCAGTCATGGATCTTGAAATTTCTATACCTACTCATTGACTCTTTCTGATATTATATTAGTCATTCACAAGTCAATATTTGACAAAATGGACTAATATCGGGCCAAAGAGTCGTCGAATTTGAAGTTTCTATTTCTACCAAATTGACTCATTCTGGTGATAAATTAGCCATAGAGTAGCCAATATTTGACCCATTAAACATGTTTTACTCATGGATCTTGAAATTTCTATGTATACTTATTGACACAATCTGTTGTTATATCAGCCATTCAGAGTCCATATTTGATCTAAAATACTAATAAATGGCCCAAAAGACATCAATTTTGAACTTTTTAGTTTTACCCATTGACTCCTTCTGGTGATAAATTAATAATAAAGTAGCCAATGTTTGACCCATTGAACATGTTTCAGTTATGGATTTTTAAAATTTTTATACCTACTTATTGACTCTTTTTGATGTTATATCAGTCATTCACATGTCCATATTTGACAAAATGGACTAATATTGGGCCCAAGAGTCATCGATTTTTAACTTTCTATGAGTCCATTCGGTAAAATATGAACTTTTGAATGACCCATGTAACATGAGAAGGATGTCGATGAGTATATATAGAAAATTCAAGATCAAGGACTGAAACATGTGCAGTGGGTCAAATATTTGCTATACAATGGCTAATGTATCAACAGAAGGAATCAATTGTGTAGAATTAGAAAGTTCAAAATCTATGACTCTTGGGCCCGATATTAGTACATTTGGTCAAATATGGATTTCTGAATAACTGACATAAAATCATAAAGAGTAAATTTGCAGGCATAGAAGTTTCAAGATCCACGACTGAAACAAGTGCAATGGGTCAAATATTGGCTACTCTATGGATAATTTAAAACCTGAAGGAGTCAATTGGGAATAAATAAAAGTTTCAAAATCGACGACTCTTGGGCCCGATATTAGTCCATTTGGTCAAATATGGATTTCTGAATGGTCGATGTAACATCAGAAGGATTCAATGAGTGTATAGAGAAATTTCAAGATTGATGACTGAAACATGTTCAATGGGTCAGATAATGGCTACTCTATGGCTAATTTATCACCAGAAGGAGTCAATGGTTAGAAATAAAAACTTCAAAATTGATGAATCTTGGGCTAGATTTTAGTATTTTATGTCAAAAATAGACATAGACTTCTGAATGGCAGTTGTACCAACAGAAGGAGTCAATGAATAGGTATGAAAATTTCAAGATCCAACAGGCCCAAGAGTCGTCGATTTTGAACTTTTTAGTTCTACCCATTGACTCGTTCTGGTGATAAATTAGCCTTAGAGTAGCCAATATTTGACCCATTGAACATATTTCAGTCCTTGATCTTGAACTTTTTATACATACTCATAGAATCCGAATGATGATACATCAGCCAATCAGAAGTCCATATTTGACCGAATGGACTTATATCGGGCCCAAGAGTCATCAATTGTGAACTTTCTATTTCTACCCCATAGACTCATTCCGGTGATGGATCAGCCCATCAGTAGGCAAATTTGACTTACAGAACATGTTTCACTCCTTGATCTTGAACTTTTAAAACATCTCATTGACTACTTCTGATTTTACATCAGTCATTCAGAGGTCCATTTTTGACCAAATAGACTTATATCTCATCTAGGAGCCATCAATTTTGAACTTTTAAGTTCTACCCATTAACTCCTTGTGTTGAAAGTTCAGCCAATATTTGACCTACTGAATATATTTCAGTCCTTGATCTTGAACTTTCTATTGCTACCCGTTGACTCCTTCTGGTGATAGTTCAGCCAATTTTTGACCTTCATAACATATTTCAGTTCTTGATTTTGCAATTTCTATACCTACTCATTGACTTTTTGTGATGTAATGCCAGTAATTCTGAAGTCCATATTTGACCAAATGGACAAATATCGGGCCCAAGAGTCATCGATTTTGAACTTTCTACTTTTTCCCAATTGACTCCTGGTGATAAATTAATAATAAAGTAGCCAATGTTTGACCCATTGAACATGTTTCAGTTATGGATCTTTAAAATTTTTATACCTACTTATTGACTCTTTCTGATGTTATATCAGTCATTCACATGTCCATATTTGACAAAATGGACTAATATTGGGCCCAAGAGTCATCGATTTTTAACTTTCTATGAGTCCATTCGGTAAAATATGAACTTTTGAATGACCCATGTAACATGAGAAGGATGTCGATGAGTATATATAGAAAATTCAAGATCAAGGACTAAAACATGTGCAGTGGGTCAAATATTTGCTATACAATGGCTAATGTATCAACAGAAGGAATCAATTGTGTAGAATTAGGAAGTTCAAAATCTATGACTCTTGGGCCCGATATTAGTACATTTGGTCAAATATGGATTTCTGAATGGTCGATGTAACATCAGAAGGATTCAATGAGTGTATAGAGAAATTTCAAGATTGATGACTGAAACATGTTCAATGAGTCAAATAATGGCTACTCTATGGCTAATTTATCACCAGAAGGAGTCAATGGTTAGAAATAAAAACTTCAAAATTGATGAATCTTGGGCTAGATTTTAGTATTTTATGTCAAAAAATAGACATAGACTTCTGAATGGCAGTTGTACCAACAGAAGGAGTCAATGTGTAAGTATGAAAATTTCAAGATCCAACAGGCCCAAGAGTCGTTGATTTTGAACTTTTTAGTTCTACCCATTGACTCCTTCTGGTGATAAATTAGCCTTAGAGTAGCCAATATTTGACCCACTGAATATGTTTCAGTCCTTGATCTTGAACTTTTTATACATACTCATAGAATCCGAATGATGATACATCAGCCAATCAGAAGTCCATATTTGACCGAATGGACTTATATCCGGCCCAAGAGTCATCAATTTTAAACTTTCTCTTTCTACCCCACAGACTCCCTCTGGTTATCAATTAGTCTTAGAGTAGCCAATATTTGACCCATTGAACTTGTTTCAGTCGTGGATCTTGAAATTTCTATGCTTACTAATTGACTCTTTCTGATGTTATGTCAGTTATTTAGAAGTCCATATTTGACCAAATGTACTAATATCTGGCCTAAGGGCCATCGATTTTGAACTTATATTTCTACACAATTGATTCCTTCTGTTGATAGATTAGCCTTTGAATAGCAAATATTTGACCCATTGAACATGTTTCAGTTCTTGATCTTGAACTTTTTATACATACTCATTGACTCCTTCTGATGTTACATCGACCATTCAGAAGTCAATATTTGACCAAATGGACTCATATCCACCCTAAGATTAGTCGATTTTGAACTTTCTATTTCTGCCTATTAGACTCATTCCGGTGATGGATCAGCCAATCAGTAGGCAAATTTTGACTTACTGAACATGTTTCACTCCTTGATCTTGAACTTTTAATACATACTCATTGACTACTTCTGATTTTACATCAGTCATTCAGAGGCCCATTTTTGACCAAATAGACTTATATCTCATCCAGGAGTCATCAATTTTGAACGTTTAAGTTCTACCCATTGACTCCTTGTGTTGAAAGTTCAGCCGATATTTGACCTACTGAATATATTTCAGTCCTTGATCTTGAACTTTCTATTGCTACCCATTGACTCCTTCTGGTGATAGTTCAGCCAATTTTTGACCTTCATAACATATTTCAGTTTTTGATCTTGAACTTTCTGTTCCTACCTAATTGACTCCTTCTTGTGATACATTAGCCACAGAGAAGCCAATATTGTACCCATTGGACAAGTTTCAGTCAAGGATCTTGAAATTTCTATACCTACTCATTGACTCTTTCTGATGTTACATCGGTCATTCAGAAATCCATATATGACCAAATGTTCTAATATCGGGCCCAAGGGTCATCAATTTTGAACTTTCTATTTCTACCCAATTGATTTTTTGTGGCGATACATTAGCCATAGAGTAGCCAATATTTGACCCATTGAACATTTTTCAGTGCTTGATCTTGAACTTTCTGTACATACTCATAGAATCCGAATGATGATACATCAGCCAATCAGAAATTCATATTTGACCGAATGGACTTATATCGGACCCCAGAGTCATCAATTTTGATATTTCTCTTTCTGCCTAATAGACTCCTTCTTGTGATCAATTAGCCATAGACTAGCCAATATTTTACCCATTGGACATGTTTCAGTCATGGATCTTGCAATTTCTATACCTACTCATTGACTCTTTCTGATGTCATGCCAGTAATTCCGAAGTCCATATTTGACCAAATGGACAAATATCGGGCCCAAGAGTCGTCGATTTTGAACTTTGTATTTCTACCCAATTGACTCCTTCTGGTGATAAATTAGCCATAGAGTAGTCAATATTTGACCCACTGTACCTGTTTCTGTCATCAATCTTGAAATTTATATACACACTCATTGACTCTATCTGTTGTTACATCAGCCATTCAGAGTCCATATTTGACCTAAAATACTAATATACGGCCCAAGAGTCATCTATTTTGAACTTTTTAGTTCTACCTATTGACTTCTTCTGGTGATAGTTCAGCTAATTTTTGACCTACTGAACATATTTCAGTCCTTGATCTTGAACTTTCTGTTCCTACCCAATTGTGTCCTTCTTGTGATTCATTAGCTATAGAGTAGTAAATATTTAACCATTGGTCATGTTTCAGTCATGAATCTTGAAATTTCTATACCTACTCATTGACTCTTTCTGATGTTACACCGGTCATTCAGAAATCCATATTTGACCAATTGGACTAATATCAGGCCCAAGAGTCGTCGATTTTGAACTTTTTAGTTCTACCCTTTTGACTCCTTTTGGTGATAAATTAGCCTTAGAGTAGCCAATATTTGACCCATTGAAAATGTTTCATTCTTGGATCTTTAAATTTCTATACCTACTCATTGACTCCTTCTGTTGGTACAACTGCCATTCAGATGTCTATGTTTGAAATAAAATACTACTATGTAGCCGAAGATTCATCCATTTTGAAGTTTTTATTTCTAACCATTTACTCCTTCAAATATCTTAGCAAATATTTTACTCACTGGACATGTTTCAGTCGTGTATCTTGAAATTTCTATACCTACTCATTGACTCTTTCTGATATTATATCAGTCATTCACAAGTCCATATTTGACAAAATGGACTAATATCGGGCCAAAGAGTCGTCGAATTTGAAGTTTCTATTTCTACCAAATTGACTCTTTCCGGTGATAAATTAGCCATAGAGTAGCCAATATTTGACCCATTAAACATGTTTCAGTCATGGATCTTGAAATTTCTATGTATACTTATTGACTCTATGTTGTTACATCAGCCATTCAGAGTCCATATTTGATCTAAAATACTAATATATGGCGCAAGAAACATCAATTTTGAACTTTTTAGTTTTACCCATTGACTCCATCTTGTGATAGTTCAGCCAATATTTGACCTACTGAATATATTTCAGTCCTTGATCTTGAACTTTCTATACTTACTCATTGACTTTTTTCTGATGTTATGTCAGTGTTTCAAAAATCCATATTTGACCGAATGGACTAATATCGGGCCCAAGAGTCATCAATTTTGAACTTTCTATTTCATCCTAATTGATTCCTTCTGGTGATGCATTATTCATAGAATATCAAATATTTGACCCATTGAACTTGTTTCAGTCCTTGATCTTGAACTTTTTATACATACTCATAGAATCCGAATGATGAGACATCAGCCAATCAGAAGTCCATATTTGACCGAATGGACTTATATTGGGCCCAAGAGTCATCAATTTTGAACTTATATTTCTACACAATTGATTCCTTCTGTTGATCAATTAGCCTTAGAGTAGCCAGTATATGACCCATTGAACTTGTTTCAGTCCTTGATCTTGAACTTTTTATACATACTCATAGAATCCGAATGATGATACATCAGCCAACCAGAAGTCCATATTTGACCGAATGGACTTATATCGGGCCCAAGAGTCATCAATTTTGAACTTATATTTCTACACAATTAATTCCTTCTGTTGATCAATTAGCCTTAGAGTAGCCAGTATATGACCCATTGAACTTGTTTCAGTCCTTGATCTTGAACTTTTTATACATACTCATAGAATCCGAATGATGATACATCAGCCAACCAGAAGTCCATATTTGACCGAATGGACTTATATCGGGCCCAAGAGTCATCAATTTTGAACTTATATTTCTACACAATTGATTCCTTCTGTTGATCAATTAGCCTTAGAGTAGCCAGTATATGACCCATTGAACTTGTTTCAGTCCTTGATCTTGAACTTTTTATACATACTCATAGAATCCGAATGATGATACATCAGCCAACCAGAAGTCCATATTTGACCGAATGGACTTATGTCGGGCCCAAGAGTCATCAATTTTGAACTTATATTTCTACACAATTGATTCCTTCTGTTGATCGATTAGCCATTGAAAAGCAAATATTTGACCCATTGAACATGTTTCAGTCCTTGATCTTGAACTTTGTATACATACTCATAGAATCCGAATGATGATACATCAGCCAATCAGAAGTCCATATTTGACCGAATGGACTTATATCGGGCCCAAGAGTCATCAATTTTGAACTTATATTTCTACACAATTGATTCCTTCTGTTGATAGATTAGCCATTGAAAAGCAAATATTTGACCCATTGAACATGTTTCAGTCCTTGATCTTGAACTTTGTATACATACTCATAGAATCCGAATGATGATACATCAGCCAATCAGAAGTCCATATTTGACCGAATGGACTTATATCGGGCCCAAGAGTCATCAATTTTGAACTTATATTTCTACACAATTGATTCCTTCTGTTGATGAATTAGCCTTAGAGTAGCCAGTATTTGACCCATTGAACATGTTTCAGTTCTTGATCTTGAACTTTTTATACATACTCATTGACTCCTTCTGATGTTACATCGACCAGTCAGAAGTCAATATTTGACCAAATGGACTCATATCCGCCCCAAGATTCGTCGATTTTGAACTTTCTATTTCTGCCCATTAGACTCATTCCGGTGATGGATCAGCCAATCAGTAGGCAAATTTTGACTTACTGAACATGTTTCACTCCTTGATCTTGAACTTTTAATACATACTCATTGACTACTTCTGATTTTACATCAGTCATTCAGAGGTCCATTTTTGACCAAATAGACTTACATCTCATCCAGGAGTCATCAATTTTGAACTTTTAAGTTCTACCCATTGACTCCTTGGGTTGAAAGTTCAGCCGATATTTGACCTACTGAATATATTTCAGTCCTTGATCTTGAACTTTCTATTGCTACCCATTGACTCCTTCTGGTGATAGTTCAGCCAATTTTTGACCTTCAAAACATATTTTAGTTCTTGATCTTGAACTTTCTGTCCCTACCTAATTGACTCCTTCTTGTGATACATTAGCCATAGAGTAGTTTCAGTCAAGGATCTTGAAATTTCTATACCTACTCATTGACTCTTTCTGATGTTACATCAGTCATTCAGAAATCCATATTTGACCAAATGGACTAATATCGGGCCCAAGGGTCATCATTTTTGAACAAGAGGGAAACTTCCTAATAACTTCAAGCCGCCTACCTCTCACTCTCTCCGGCTTGAGCAGAGAAACACACCGCATGGTTCACACGGAGGAATTTTGACACTTAGTCATTTTTCTGAGCGTGCACCATTTCTCAGATAAACGACTGAGTGTACCAGCATTAATTCATTCTGCTGTGCATGGAGTTAACATATATGCTATTTTGAAGAGATAGTGCAAAATTGCATAGATGCACTTTATTTGGTTGTGCAATGAAGAGAAAACACATGTGCTGTTGCATTGCACAAAGCAAAATATAAGATATGAACTTGTATGAACTTTTAAACTTTAAAGTTTTATTTAGACCCTCGAAATGTTAAATAAATGAATTAGTAGAAAATAAGATGTCTGTTCCAGAGAGATGTTCTCTCTAGAAAGACTTACTCCACGACTGTTTTTTTCTTTTTTTTTTAACTTTGAAGAACCAGTACTGTGATTTAAACAAACAAAAATGTCCTTGAATATATATATATACAGTTGTGTTCAAAATTATTCAACCCCCCAATGCTGTAAATGGTTTTAGAGAATTTAGAGTACATTTGTAATTGAATTCAGAATGAAATCCTACAAGGACTTCTTAAAGAAGCATATGCAACTAAAATGACATCAATTGGTTTTGTAATACAGTAGTAAATGTTTCTTTTGTGAATTCTTCATTGACACAATTATTCAACCCCTTAAAGACTACCACTCTGAAGAACAGAGGTCCATTGAAGTGTTTTCAATCAGGTATTGAAAGCACCTGTGGATGTCAGGGAGCAGCAATAAAGCCTAATAAGCACCAATTAGGCAGCTTTAAAATGACTGTGATACTCAGCTCCTTCTAGACATTTACTGGTGTGGTTACAAACATGGTGAAGTCAAGAGAATGGTCCAGGAAGACAAGAGAAGAGGTGATTACTCTTCACAGGAAGGGCAATGGCTATAAGAAGATTGCAAAGATGTTAAACATACCAAGAGACACCATAGGAAGCATCATTCGCAAATTCAAGGCAAAGGGCACTGTTGAAACGCTACCTGGTCGTGGCAGAAAGAAGATGCTGACTTCGACTGCTGTGCGCTACCTGAAGCGTAGAGTGGAGAAAAGTCCCCGTGTGACTGCTGAGGAACTGAGAAAAGATTTGTCAGATGTAGGTACTGAAGTTTCTGCTCAGACAATACGGCGCACCCTGCGTAATGAAGGCCTCCATGCCAGAACTCCCAGGCGCACCCCCTTGCTGTCTCCAAAGAATAAGAAGAGTCGACTGCAGTATGCCAAAAGTCATGTGGACAAACCACAGAAGTTTTGGGATAGTGTTCTGTGGACTGATGAAACAAAATTAGAACTGTTTGGGCCCATGGATCAACGCTATGTTTGGAGGAGGAAGAACAAGGCCTATGAAGAAAAGAACACCTTGCCTACTGTGAAGCATGGCGGGGGGTCAATCATGCTTTGGGGCTGTTTTGCTTCTGCAGGTACTGGGAAGCTTCAGCGTGTGCAAGGTACCATGAATTCTCTTCAGTACCAGGAGATATTGGAGGACAATGTGATGCAGTCCGTCACAAACCTGAGGCTTGGGAGACGTTGGACCTTTCAACAGGACAATGATCCCAAGCATACCTCCAAGTCCACTAGAGCATGGTTGCAGATTAAAGGCTGGAACATTTTGAAATGGCCATCGCAGTCACCAGACTTAAATCCGATTGAGAACCTCTGGTGGGACTTAAAGAAAGCAGTTGCAGTGCGCAAGCCTAAGAATGTGACTGAACTGGAGGCTTTTGCCCATGATGAATGGGCGAAGATACCCGTAGCTCGCTGCAAGACACTTGTGTCAAGCTATGCTTCACGTTTAAAAGCTATTATAACTGTAAAAGGATGTTGTACTAAGTATTAAGATTGAATGTCACTTGGGGGTTGAATAAAACTGATAATGATGTGAGCAGAGAAAAGACATTTGTGGTTATTTCATTATAAATGTTATGTTATATTTGTCTGACCTACACGTGCCTCTTTGATTTAATTGTAAGCAGGATGACTGAATGATCAAAATCAATGTCAAACCGGCCAAAACAATCAATTTCAGTGGGGGTTGAATAATTTTGAACACAACTGTATATATAGAGAGAGAGAGAGCAACAGAGCAGTTACATATACTACAAAAAGTATTTAAAAGAATCATGAATCAGGCTAGCATGTTTACATGTCTGATTGTACAGATTTATTTTGTTCTAACTTTGATTTTAAAAGCCATTAGATGTCAAACCCCTGCTCAAACCCTGATTGAGGGTTAAGAGTTGAGGGTCCAGACTGACAAATAGATAGAGAGTTAATCAGAAGTGCTTCTCCAATGATGTATAAATCTGTTGTGGCCATGCGTTTTTAAAACACTTTTACAAGGTCTAGCAGCTTTATATTCATGTGTGATTATATGTGTGATTTATATTTATATATTTGTGTGATATGTGACAGGAAAGTATCTTTGCTGTGTATTTAAGCGCATCCAGACAGAGCGAGTGTTTCCTTGACCCAAGAAACTCTTAAAATGTGTTCTCATCTCGTGCAGAAGTGGTACAGTCAAAATGCTGCTTCTGTAACTGCATGAGAGGAGAATATGAGTCTGTAAGTTTCCTGCTGAAATTCTGGAGATAGAGGAGGACAGTTACAGCAAATATTATAAAAGAGAGAGAGAGAGAGAGCAAGAGAGCAGTTACATATAGTACAAAAAGTGTTTAAAAGAATCATGAATCAAGCTAGCACGTTTACATGTCTGATTGTACAGATTTATTTTGTTCTAACTTTGATTTTAAAAGCCATTGGATGTCAAACCCTAATTGAGAGCTGACAGTCTGCTGTGACTCGCACCCCTCCCCCCAGCCTCTAATCGCTCTCGCTCAGCCCGCCCTTCCCCCACCGCCTGACTGAGATCGCCCTTCCCCCACAGCAGCGCGGAGACTTCAGTGGAGTGAGATGAACTCCAGACTGACAGATAGATAGAGAGTTAATCAGAAGTGCTTCTCCAATGATGTATAAATCTGTTGTGGCCATGCGTTTTTAAAACACTTTTACAAGGTCTAGCAGCTTTATATTTATGTGTGATTATATGTGTGACTTATATTTATATATTTGTGTGATATGTGACAGGAAAGTATCCTTGCTGTGTATTTAAGCACATCCAGACAGAGCGAGTGTTTTCTTGACCCAAGAAACTCTTAAAATGTGTTCTCATCTTGTGCAGAAGTGGTACAGTCAAAATGCTGCTTCTGTAACTGCATGAGAGAATATGAGTCTGTAAGTTTCCTGCTGAAATTCTGGAGATAGAGGAGGACAGTTACAGCAAATATTATGAGAGAGAGAGAGAGAGAGAGAGAGCAAGAGAGCAGTTACATATAGTACAAAAAGTGTTTAAAAGAATCATGAATCAAGCTAGCACGTTTACATGTCTGATTGTACAGATTTATTTTGTTCTAACTTTGATTTTAAAAGCCATTTGATGTCAAACCCTAATTGAAAGCTTACAGTCTGCTGTGACTCGCACCCCTCCCCCCCCAGCCTCTGATCGCTCTCGCTCACCCCGCCCTTCCCCCACCGCCTGACTGAGATCGCCCTTCCCCCACAGCAGCGCGGAGACTTCAGTGGAGTGAGATGAACTCCAGGCTGACAGATAGATAGAGAGTTAATCAGAAGTGCTTCTCCAATGATGTATAAATCTGTTGTGGCCATGCGTTTTTAAAACACTTTTACAAGGTCTAGCAGCTTTATATTTATGTGTGATTATATGTGTGATTTATATTTATATATTTGTGTGATATGTGACAGGAAAGTATCCTTGCTGTGTATTTAAGCACATCCAGACAGAGCGAGTGTTTTCTTGACCCAAGAAACTCTTAAAATGTGTTCTCATCTTGTGCAGAAGTGGTACAGTCAAAATGCTGCTTCTGTAACTGCATGAGAGAATATGAGTCTGTAAGTTTCCTGCTGAAATTCTGGAGATAGAGGAGGACAGTTACAGCAAATATTATGAGAGAGAGAGAGAGAGAGCAAGAGAGCAGTTACATATAGTACAAAAATTGTTTAAAAGAATCATGAATCAAGCTAGCACGTTTCTGATTGTACAGATTTATTTTGTTCTAACTTTGATTTTAAAAGCCATTGGATGTCAAACCCTAATTGAAAGCTGACAGTCTGCTGTGACTCGCACCCCTCCCCCCAGCCTCTGATCGCTCTCGCTCAGCCCGCCCTTCCCCCACCGCCTGACTGAGATCGCCCTTCCCCCACAGCAGCGCGGAGACTTCAGTGGAGTGAGATGAACTCCAGACTGACAGATAGATAGAGAGTTAATCAGAAGTGCTTCTCCAATGATGTATAAATCTGTTGTGACCATGCGTTTTTAAAACACTTTTACAAGGTCTAGCAGCTTTATATTTATGTGTGATTATATGTGTGATTTATATTTATATATTTGTGTGATATGTGACAGGAAAGTATCCTTGCTGTGTATTTAAGCACATCCAGACAGAGCGAGTGTTTTCTTGACCCAAGAAACTCTTAAAATGTGTTCTCATCATCTTGTGCAGAAGTCGTACAGTCAAAATGCTGCTTCTGTAACTGCATGAGAGAATATGAGTCTGTAAGTTTCCTGCTGAAATTCTGGAGATAGAGGACAGTTACAGCAAATATTATGAGAGAGAGAGAGAGAGCAAGAGAGCAGTTACATATAGTACAAAAAGTGTTTAAAAGAATCATGAATCAAGCTAGCACGTTTACATGTCTGATTGTACAGATTTATTTTGTTCTAACTTTGATTTTAAAAGCCATTGGATGTCAAACCCTAATTGAAAGCTGACAGTCTGCTGTGACTCGCACCCCTCCCCCCCAGCCTCTGATCGCTCTCGCTCAGCCCGCCCTTCCCCCACCGCCTGACTGAGATCGCCCTTCCCCCACAGCAGCGTGGAGACTTCAGTGGAGTGAGATGAACTCCAGGCTGACAGATAGATAGAGAGTTAATCAGAAGTGCTTCTCCAATGATGTATAAATCTGTTGTGGCCATGCGTTTTTAAAACACTTTTACAAGGTCAAGCAGACCGCCCTTCCCCCACCGCCTGACTGAGATCGCCCTTCCCCCACATGGTACCCCTCTTCGTCGCGTTGCACCGTGGAGGGGCCTCCGATAGATTTGAATACAAGTCCCTCATGTCTTCATTTAGGTGAGATATTTTATAATTGTACTTTTTTTCCTTTCTTTTTTTATTTGGTTGTGTCTCTCATCCAGCGACATATAGCAACCGTCGCTATGGGTAAACAACACCAGGACTCTGTCCTAGAATTCTGTATGGATATTATGACTATTATACTATATGGATATTTCTTTCTCAGTACTGATTATGAAGTTGTGATAAATTAAATAGCATACTGCAGAAATGTTTGTATTAATATTATATGGCCATCCGCAGCCTGGCAAAGAGGTGGATGCATTCTGGGAAGTGATGTGTTTTAATGTAATGGCTACATATTACCGTGTTTCACTCAGACATTCATGCTGATTCTTTTAAATGTTCGAGCAAGGATATAAAATATTAAGAATGTACTTTTTCATTATGATTGATATTTTGGCGCAATTTTGTGCAATGCGTCACACTGTGTGCGACGATCCCAGAAACCATCGTGATTCCACCACGGTAAGTAGCCTGTCATTACTCGATCCGTACCGGAAACACGATTTGTTCTGCGCATGTGCGAAATGCGTGTACTTCCTGTCTGAAATATGTCGAAACAATTTACGGCAGTTGTTATTTGACGCTACCCGATTCGTACATGAAATAGTTCTTTACTACATAATGTATTTCACCTTATCATGCATTATACCTATGGAACACTATCAATCCTGTGAAACTCTACAATAAAGTTTATTTTTATTTATTTCATGAAGACCAGACATTTATTTTATCAAAACACTTTTCTTTAAAGACTACACATCTGTTTGTATTATTGCCTCAATAAAGCTAATTTGAAACCGAACAATTAGTAAAAAACAAAGCATAAAACAAAGGTTTGTATGTTTAACCATTAATAGTTGAATGAACCAATGTTACTCAGTCCCTGACAGAAATACTTCTTTTGCTAAAATATATCAATGTTAATATGTGGTATAAATTAAATTGATTAAATAAAAAGAAAAGTTAAATACAATTAAACTAAAAGCAGTTCACATCTGCTTGACCTCATTTGGGAAAAACAGATATGAATATAAGTGTGTTTTTGTTTATATTTAATATTTCATTTTCTAAAGATTTGTTCTACTTATTCCAGCATACTTTAACAAATGTCTGCATTTAAGTAACACACAGGACAATGTTTATTATTTAAATATTTATTCAATTTATATAATCATAAATGGAACTAAATTCTTCCACCTTTCATTCATTCATTCATTCATTCATTCATTCATTCATTCATTCATTCATTCATTCCCTCCCTCACTTTGTCTTTCTCCCTCCCTGATCTACTGGAATTGCTTATTGAGGAACATAGCATTGACTTTCAGGTCTTCTTCATCAGCACAGTGAGACAAAAATAATTCCATGTCCTCTTGCCACTAAAATATAAACAAAAAGTCATCCTTTTCTTCACAGGATTCACCCCACAGGACCTTCCTGAGGGCGTTTTGTTGATCATCAGGGTTCATCCTCAGAAACGCAGGCTCTGTCACCTCACCACGAAAGGTGTCTGTGTGATCTTGAACCCAATACCATGCAGTATAAAGGTCTCTCACAATAGTTGGTTGTTGCACCTGGATAAGACAAAAATGGCACAAAATAATTGAACTATTTTTCTAGTATGCATGCAACTGCTTGATAAATGACCACTAAAATCATTTACCTTGTCAGTGTCGTCTTTAACCAGTCTTCTGCTGGGTGACAGTTTGGAGGTGGATTTAGACACCCTAAAGACCGGCTCAAGGTGCCCTGAAGGAGTTGGGATGATGCTTCTGTCCAGAATGCAAATCTCCGTTCATGTCTTTGGAAAATATGAAAATGTATATGAACTCTTTGTATAACACCATTCTAGTATCACTTTGCTAACAGTGAATAAGTTAGGGCTGGTCCGAATACCATTTTTTAATCTTCAAAACTTCAATAGCAATCAACATCAAATATTTGAAGCGTTGGAGGAAGGAAGCTGAACATATTCTTCTCTCCAATAAAGGCGGTGTAACAAGTAGAAATATGGTGTGGCTGTGTTAAGAGCTCGCGCTCCCGGTTTAACTCTGCATTGTATGTGTGACTCAAGCACCGCATGTATGAGTTATTTCTGTTTTTTGTTGCTAATATTTGTGACCGTCAGTTACAAGGGACAGTTACTGCGGACCCAAGGGAGTGCATTTGGTGCAATATGGACACGCGACACGTTCAGAACGTTTAATAAACTACAGAACAGTGAAATAAACTAGTTTTTGCGGTGCGCCTCACGCAGGCAGGGCTTATATGACAGCGGACACTGCACTAGTGATACAAAACACAGGTCTGTTAAGAGCAATACTTTTAATAAGGTAACCTGACATTTTTCTGACAAAAAGATCACTCCCAAATCGGAAATTAGCCAACCAGTAATTACGGACACAGTAAAGGGAATTTAAATAAAAGAACAAACAATAAATTAATGAATTGTAATAAATAAACAACAGGCCATCCCAGTAAAAACTCATGTTTGAATTTTAACAAGCCCTTATATTTTGCAGTAGATTCAGTTAGATAATAATAATGGGCAAAAAGGCTAATACATGTTGTTTATATTAATCTATTTTTCAATGTCAAAGCAACGCAGCTTAACCCAAAATACAAGCTCAGGCCTGCACTTCTGTCCAGACAAACTCACGCAGTCGTGCTCTATAGACAGAATACTCCAGTTGCAGGGAACACTTCAGTAGGCTAAGCAGAAAGTATATTATAAAATATATTTCTTAGGTGGGTAACACTTTACAATAAGGTTCATTAGTTAACTATATTAGTTTACATTAACTAATAATGAACAGCACTTATACAGCATTTATTAATCTTTGTCAATGTTAATTTCAACATTTACTAATGCATTATTAAAATCTAGTTAACATTATTAAATGCACTGTGAACAAACAATGAACAACTGTATTTTCATTAACGTTAACGAGGACTAGTAAATACAGTAACAGATGTATTGCTCATGGTTAGTTCATGTTGGTTAATACATTAATTAATGTTTAACTAATGAAACTTATAGTAAAGTGTTACCAATAAGTATAACAAGGATGGGTTCCTTTAACTGTCCATCCTATTAAAAAACTTCTTAAATATAGCTAGGCTATATAAGATGGTTGTAAAAATTGTGGATTTTTGAATAATGGAATATTCGGGTCCAGCCGTAGACTAAATACAACCTGAGACTGAAATGTTATCTGTCTGTCATACCCTTCTAAGCAAAACCTCTCCATTAGCTGAAAACACCACCACTGTCGAATCAATGGCACCTCCTCCTAAAACCACACACAAAAATAAAAAAAATAAAAAATTACACATACCAATAGATTGATGGCATACTTGTGTAAATGTACTTAAATGCCATAATTGAATTTAGGACTAATCCTGGCTTAATCCAAGCCCTGTCTGTGAAACTGGGCCATAGTTACCTTTGATAGTAAAATTCATAGACGCCCGTTCCACTTTCTAACGCTCTGTGGGATTGTCAGGAATTTCTCCTTTTGAGAAATTCTTGAATATGCATATAAAACGCAAAAGAATCTATATTGCTATCAAATGGCATTCTCTAGCACGTCACTATAAATAGAGCACATGCGCACAGTACAAATCGCGACAGTGACGACGTTGTCGTAAAAAGTTAGCGATGACAGGAAGTGGCAGTAAATTCGCGCATGCGCAGAACAAATCGTGTTTCCGGTACGGATCGAGTAGTGACATAGCCTACAACAGTCAAATAAGGTTTTTAACGGTTTTAAGTCTGGCAAGTCTAAGTTTACAAGTACCCTGATCACGTTATTCCTGTTTGTTTATCAATTTGAATTAAGTCAGAACAAAAGGATGGGTTAAAAATATAATGATAGAAGAACCCTTGCTCACACAATGACTTCTTTTAAAAGTCATTCATTTTTTATGATATTGTGATTGCATGAATAAATAAGAGGAGCATTAGACATTATTATTATATATTATATATATATATATATATATATATATATATATATATATATATATATATATATATATATATATATATATATATATATATATATTATATTAGACGTCTTAGCCTAGTAGTTATTTATATTGTAATATGTAGTTTGTTGATCTATTCTATTTTAGTTTGTTGTTCTCTTTCTCTGCAGGTTCCTTAATCTCATTTTATCCCTCATCTTAATACATATTAGCAGCAACTTATTAATTTTTTTTTTTTTAAAAAGGCTCTTTTAAGAGCCACATTTGTCTTGTTACTTTCTCTACTGTTGTATTGTGTTTTTTCTCTCTCTCTTGAGGTTTTACTGTCTCTCCTCCCTCCCCTTTGAGTGGTGTTTTTGTTTGTTTTTGTTTGTCCCTGTGTGCTTATAGTGTGTTTATATTGTGTGCCGTGTCCGATCCTGAGATGGACCATCGCCAGAAGGAGATTAGTGACCTTGTCAATCAGGCTGCATATCAGGCTCACCTCCGAGAGCTTGAACAGCACATTAGCATGCACCAGAAAGCAGAACCATCCACCACTCAGCCTTCCATCAGTCATCTATCCACCAGCCAGCCATCAAACAGGAAGCAAGAGGTTAGGTGGATTAAGAGGGACAGTGATGGAAACATTATTTACGGCAGGCCCAGATCATCCCGAAAACGAAGAGGTCAGATTTTTTTTTACATTCATGTTTATTAAATTGTAGACTTTATCTCCAGATCTAGTTTTGCATCTTGAAATGGTATACAAAATGATCACAAGTCATAGGTCTGAATTAGAACATATCTGAGGTTATTATTACATACCTGTGCCTAGCTTCAGGTAAAGTTTGTTTCATTGAGTGTAAAAAGCAACAGCTTTTTTGCTACAGCAGGTCCCAGTCTCAGCCAGAGTCGGAAGACAGGTGTCTCTCATGTCAGGGCTCCGGAAACCAGTGGGGAAGTGACCAGTGACTTTCCTTCCATTACTGCAGGTGTGTTCTTTATTTTGACTACACTGGTTCAAAACAATATGTTCATTTAGTATGTTAATATTTATTAATACGACAGTTTTTCAATATTGTGCATTGTTTTAACAGAGTCCTTCCTTCAAGAGCTTAAATGCTCACTGGGTGAGGACATACATGAGGATGAAATACCACCTCAAACCTCAACAGACTGGTCGACCCGAAAGAGCCTCATATCAGGGTGGTGGGAGAAAGAGAGACCCCGACTGGTCAACACCATGGTGGCTGGACATCATGCGGCAACTCGGATCTGCCAACATTGTGGAAACGGTCCAGCCGTTATCCGTTGTTGTGACTGCCGACCACACCCATTCCTCTGTGGCCAGTGTGATGTCAGGGTCCACCAAGGTCAAGTGTTTCACAACAGGGATTCAATGACACTTGGATTTTTTCATCTGTTGCCTCCCACAACTTGTGTTGTGGAGAGGGTTCTAACCCAGTGTGGTAAGTTGTAGTTTTTGAAAGTCACATAAATAAATATGTTATTCTTTAATTCTCATCCATGTTGTTGTTTTTTTCAAGAGCGTCTTGTACCTTTGGAGATGCCAGAGACAATAGGTATTTGCTGATCACACCTCGTATATACTCCCTCTCACTTTGTCACAACTATGAACATATAAAAATCATGATTATGTTACATTCATACATGTTACATTGTCCATGTACATATATCACATATCCAGAAATTTTCTTTATCATGGCTGGAAATCCAATTCAATAGGTTGTGTGTTGTGTGTTGATTAGATTGTCTGGGCCCACCTATGTGGAGGAAAACAGTTAACCTTTGTTTGAATGGGGATAGTTAATTTGCCTGACAAAAGTGTGACTTCCAATAGAGTGCCTTACAACATGTTTGTAGAAGTGTCCTCCTGGTCCATCCTTAGTCAAAGGTTCCCATATCAGTTTGCGTCTGTCAAAATTAACTGTGAGTATATATTTCCTTCTTTTTCCAGGGTGATATAATCTCAGATTGCCTCAGATTAGATGCAAGGCATGTGAAGCCACTTGGAGTCCTGGAGTGGATGACCTGATCCATAATCACTACTGGCCTGCCACTTCTCACCATTCAACTGTGTACTCAACAGATGTCCTTTTTTCTTTTGAAGAGCTGAAGATGGCAGCACCAGGGATGTCTAGCCAAGCATTTCTTAGAATGCTGGATCAACGCACTGTTCGCTTTGGCCGTGTAAGTATTTGTGGTAATAACTGTGTAACTCAATAAAAAATACTATGAGGGCATGATGATGATGATGATTGAAAGTACACATGAACATTTGCACTGTTTAGGAAAAAAGTTGTTAAATTTAGACCCTTTATAAACAACCATAAACTCATGTTCTCTCATCAGTCTTGCAGTTTGCACTGAAACATTTATGAAAAAACAGGTCATTTTGAAGATCTCAACTTCAACTCCATTGGCTACAGACTTTGACATCTTCTCCGCAATATCATGTATTTACATCCCGAAATGTATCCATTTAGAGCATTTTACTTCAGTGCAGTACATATTTAATTTGATCTGTTTTATTGTTCTCTTTTACTGAACTCTTTTGCTGAACTCTTTTGAAACAGAGCAGTAACATCACAGCAGACAGCTTCCGGAAAAGCTTCTTGGAGTGGGAAGCTGTCCGATTCGAAGTGGAAAAATTATGCCAGGAGGACCACTTTGACTGCCCAGCATGCAGCCCAGACATGCTTGCAGTTTCTGTTGATGGAAACCGCAAGCACTACAGATTCAAGAGTGCAGCAAGGTATTTACAAAATCCTGTGTGTGCATTGACGGTTCCTTACTTTGAAAGCAACTGCTGTGAATTGAAAATCATATGAATATTTAAAGTTAATATGTATCTCTTTTATTTAGATCGGAGGAACAGGCCATCTTTGATGGCGTGTTCATCGTGAATGATGATGACGTCGCAAGATTTGTGGACCATGTCCATACCTCAACCAGTCATGTAAATTTGCACAACTACATTATATATACCTATAAAACACCACGTCCTATAGAGTACTTTGTTTTAACAAGTTTGGACTATTAACCATCTTCCATGTTTTAGGTCTCTGGAAGAGGTGTCTGTGGAGGGCAGTGTTCAGCGGCGCGCGAAACGTCTCAGAAGTCCTCAGGAAAAACAGACGAGGAGGGCCTGGAACTCGCTGTATGTCGTCATGGGGTTCTCCTTCGTGCCCTCAATATGTTCAGGGGGGAGATTTTTGCCTACCCCCTGTACCTCCAAAAGCAAATGACCTGTAAGCAAGTGACATTTTTCGCCATGGATGTGGCATGCAAGTACTGGCCTTACCTCCGGAGAGTGACAGAGAAATGCCCTGAGCTTCAGGATCTCCTCACCATGAGGCCATTTCTTTCTGTTTTTCATGCCAAAGCTCATGATTTCAAATGTGAGGTGAGAAAAAAGGATTGTCCATGACATTTTCTTTCCATGAAAACCCTGCATAAGATTGTTGCCACTTAGGTTTTGTTTTTTGTTTTATTTTTTAAAGGTAAAATGGAGTGGAGCGTATCAGGAGGGGGCTGGTTCGACTCTTGGGGAAGAGGTGGAGCAGTGCAACGCCTTCCTCTCAAGGATTGCTGTTACCACAAAGCACATGTCAAAAGCAGGTAAGGTAACCAGTACATTTTGATCCTGATGACAATGGTGAGCCACTTTAAGCTCATGCATATATGCTGACTCTGAAAATATAAAGCTCAGAATATTCAACACAAATGGATGGATCGATTATAATACCATCATCCTATTTTATTTAAAGGGAGGATAATAAGGAGGGGCAGTGTGATTAAAAAAAAATACACGTCAGAGTACCATTCACCTACTGTCCTGCCATTGTGCTCTTTGCCATTTGCCTACTGTCCTGCGCCATTGTTTCATGCTACTACTTCACTATCCTGTGCTATTTACCTACTAACCCTTTCATGGGAATAGGGCTGGTTATTGAGTTCGATACTTTTTAGGTACCGACTGAATTGCCTCAATACTATCGAGTATCGAAACTCGTCTTGTTTTTCGGTACCAAATTTAGATAACTAAGGGGTTAATCTCGTAAAGTGCATGCGGCATTATTAGCTGTGGCGGAAAAACACTAGTTTACGCAGTTGCTCAAAAAGACGCGGTGTGTGTGTGTGTGTGTGTGTAGGCGTCATAACCCACATAGATGGAAAATATGGTACCATGTACCCATTGTATATGGGTGGGACAGGACCCACCCACTTTCAATTTTACTGTCTCTAATTCAGCGCATAATGTCTGTTCACTTTTCAGAGCGCCGTCAGTCAAATTGTCCATTCCACTTGAGGAATGCCTTAATAAATTAAACTCCATTCCACTTTTTAGCTTCAGTGTTGATTTCAAAATAAGTGAATAACGCAGTCAGCACGGCACAGTCCTCTGTCAGATGAGATGTTGTCAGGTATTTGTCATTAAAACTCAGAAAATTAAAACTGTGTCAGCCGTGATTTTAAGTGTAAAAAAAGGTCATCAAACTAAAAACTGTAACCAATTAATTTTTTAATGTAATGTTGTTAAAACGGATTTATAAAATTTTATATTTTATTTTTTTCATAAAATTGGTATCGGAAAAAGTATCGTTCAGGAAGCGGTATCGAAGTCAAGGTATCGGTATCAAATTACTTTTAACGATACCTAGCCCTACATGGGACAGTAATCAAATGGCACAAGACAGCAGATTAGTACCATAGTACTATACTGTAAGTTATTATCTTGCAAAAGTTTGTGGTACCTAACAAGTCTGCACACTCAGTTTCTTCTCCTACTGCTACTGGAAAGAAGGGTGATAATCTCATATTTTTTATTTTTGCAGCACGCATAGACATGCTGACGGTCATGGCCATGCGCTGGAACCAACGAAAGTTTGACAACTTGGCTTCCACCCTTGCCCGCCGATATCTGAAGGTAAAGACACGAGTTTTCCCTTATGCAACATTCATAGCGATATTGTAAAATAAAGTGGCATATATCTCAAAAATATAGGAAAGACTTGCCCAGATATTCTTGAATACAATAGAATATACGGATGGTTTCATGTGTAGTGTCAATTGTATTTTTCAGAGTCTTAATATAAAATATTAAATTTTCGTACCACATACACCGGTATATTGATTGTCCACGTATATGCGAATATACTGTATATTTAATCAGTGTTGTATGTGGTTTTCTAATAGTGAAGGTACTTGACAATCCTTATCAACAATAGTCAAAGTTGTAGGCATTTCTCTCATTGTCATTTGTGTTTGAAGGCCACAGTAGCCCTGCAATGCCAGTTGCATAACCTGGAGGCCATGAAAATGGAAATAGACATCACAGACAATCAACTGGAGAGCTGGATCATTGATATCAATGAGTGGGCAGAAGGTAGAATATACTGTCTTATACTGTTTGATATGCTGCTTGATGCATCACTTCTGACTAAGCTTGGCCTCAATTCCAAAGTAGTCATTGTAACCGTAGTCTAAGAGCACATACTCTGATTGCTGATGACGTGTGGAAAAGATTATCCCCATGGGGACAATATAGAACCTAACTAACCTAACAATACTCAACCTTAGCTACAAGTGTAGCCTCAGTTAAAGAGAAATATGAAAATATTGGTTAGGCTTTATTTTACTCATACACCAGAAATAATGTTTTTTCATGGAATCAAGTATATTCCTTATCTCTTCATTTCTTCCTCTCAGTAACCACATCCCCAAACGCTGCTGATCTTGCCGCTGTAGCCAGGCGAATTGAGGAGCTGGTGGCAAATGTTAAGAGGAGGTCCCAGCGTCTTTATAAAGATAATGACGGATGCAAAGGACGTGCCCGGATCCGCCGAAAGATCAGGGAGGGAAAAAAAAATTACTTTCTGTAGTGGAAAAGTATAACACCTTGGTTCCTAATGCAGAACATCTGACCTTAGACACCATTCTATCTGACGAGATTGTTTGGCCATGGCAGCTTACACACGGTGGTATGTAGGGATGGGTACCGTTAAGGTTTTAACGGTATTACTACTCTTACCGATACTGCTTAACGGTCCGGTACTTTAACGGTATTCTTATCGGTACTTTGTGTTGTGTGTGTGTTTTTTTTTTTTTAAGAACAAATTGAGAACAGAATTAACATTGCTTTATTTTTTTAATGTAAAATTAATAAAACAATTATTTATAGTGAAACAGCCATGTTTGAAGAAATAACTATTATATAAAAAAACAAATGAATGTAAAACAAATTAAATAAACTATATTTTTCTGTAAAAGAACATACAGCGGTACGAAGCAACACGGGTGGGGCATGTAGGTAGGCTACAAAAGGACTCTTTAGCCATTCTTCTGAAGAAAGATTAACATATTTGCCTTTTCTGGCAAAAGCCGGGACCTTTCCTGGCTTAATGTGTTCCCTGCAGTTGAAAACACCCTTTCACTTGGGGTGGAGGAGGCTTGAGCACAGAGGTAGCCTGTTGCAACATTTGTGAGGAGGGGCAGAACAGCTCTCTTCTCCCACCACCACAACACAGGATCTTCAGCCATAGGAATGGGAGGCAGGCTTTTGTAGACCTCAACCTCTTGGCCAACACGTTCGCTAAGGGTGAGGGCCGAGGTATCCTGTTGGATGGTCAACCTCAATTTCCTGTCCTCCTCTGAGAACAGCTCCTCCAAGGCACTGCTTTTTTTTCTGAAATGGAGGTATTGTCTCCTCCATTTCCTCACCTTCTCCTTCAGATGACTCATCCTTTTGCTGGTGCTCTGTATCTGTCTGTTCCAGCTCTGTTGTTAGTCCTGTCACAGTGTCAATAGCTTTCATCCTCAGTCTGTCCCAAGTTGCATCACTGACTAACCTCCCTTTGAATCTGGGGTTCATTGCTGTGGCCTCATGCAGGAAGGCTTGAATGTCATCATTCTGATATCGCTGGGAGAGGTTCTCCCACACCTTCTCTTTGATTGATGGCACAAACATTGTATCCTCATCCTTCAGAGTAAGATGTTCTTCCAGTTTTTGAAGGAAGAGTAAGATCTGTCCACAGGTGGTATTCTTTTCACATGACACACACAATGTGGATGTATAGAGGATTCTCATGATCTGGACAAACTCCTCAGCCTTATGGAAGTCCTCATCTTTCAGACGGTCCAGGTTGTCCTTGGACAATGCTTTTCGCAGCCGTGGGTCCAAGGCTGCTGCTTGGATTGCTGGAAACTGCTCCATAAATCTCTCTATCATTAGATATAGAGAGTTCCAACCTGGTCTTGACATCCAGGATGAGTGAGTGTTGTGGAAGGCCTGCAAGAACAACAAAAAACAACACACATTTATTTAGCACACACTTGAATATTGAATTATATAGTTTAGATGTGTGAATTTCAAAATAACACTTATAATAATAGATTCAACTTACCAAGGAGCTGTTGCTTTTCTGTCAACACCGTTTTAGACATGGAGGATCTCTTGAACCACACGACCACTGCTCTGATTCGGGCTGCCCATTTATCAATGGATGCAATTTTGTAAATTTTCTGTGCAGCCAGATTCAATGTATGTGCAAAACATCCTATTTTTAGGATCTGTAGCTTCTTGATAGCAATCTCCATATTGCTAGCATTATCAACAGTCACAGCTTCAATCTTGCTCGGATCTATCTATCTATTTACTCTTCCAGGATGTCTGCGATCTCCTCGGCCACTACTTCGCCAGTTTGGGATTTGTACACTGCCCTGGTGTGGAGGACCTTCTGTTTTACACTGCCCTGGCTTGTGTAGTGCACTGTTAACTGTGAGATAGTGATCTTGCCGGAGGCTGGTCCACCCATCTGATGTGATGGCCAACTTTGGCACATCTTTCAGCTCACTGATCACATTGGCCTTTTCAACACCATACGAGGAAGGAATTAATGTGTCGCTGAGATAACTTCTGGAAGGAGGGGTATATTTTGAGTTGAGTGCCCTGCACATTTCTCTACAGTAAAAACAATTATAATTTGTTATTTTATCATTATTAAATTGTGTTGTTGTTTATTGTATTGTGGCATGATGGAGCTGAAATACAACCCTTTTTATAATGCATCTATATCCTAAAAATTAATATAACTATATACTGTGTAATGTATACTGACAGACTGTTACCTAAAACCGTTGGACTCCACTGTTGCAAAGCGGTGTAGGCCTTTCACTATGAACTCGATCAAGGCTAAGTGGCAGTTGTTCACCCTCTCCTCAGGCATCCTCCCACTAGCTGCTAGGGTGAAGGGGCTTTGGGCTTGTTTTGGACCAGAGGTATTAGGAGGAGTTGAGTTCATAGTAGCTGCAGCTTTTTTCAAAAAAAAAAAAAATGGAATAAAAAGGTTGCAAAATGTGGCCATTGGCCAATGTTAACATTTGATCATGAACCTATGTTCACATGATTAAGTTAATTATGTGTCATTTCATCATTACAAATTAATTTCTGGATATAATTTCTAAATATTATATTTATATGTAGGCTATTTTGTAAACTAACTTGAAGTGCTGTGCATTTAGCCAAATAAATGTTTACATACTGATTTTTCTTTATTTGGGCTTTTAAAAACCAGTAGAAAATATGTTGAATGCATAACGTCATTTCTCCCAAAAGAAATCAAGAGTATTTCAATGTAAGGTAAGCAAACCAATTAGGGAGATTGAACATTTATTTTAAATGACGTGAACAACGTTGATTCAACACGATGTTAGCATACCTGACGTAGATGGAGCAACCAGCAGAGACGAGCTATCTAGGCAGTCGAAAACTTTGGCAAAGCATCTTTTAAAAGTGCATTACGTTCAGACAAAGAAATGCAGATTGCTTGTGTTTCCGCCCTTACATGCAAAAATCTTGCTGCATTTATGACAACGAGCGTTGTCTGCATCAACTTTAGTGTAGTTTAACCACACTTTTGAACGTGTTGCTCTATCAGCCATCGTCACTCTTTGTATTAAGCGGGAGTTTTCGTGCTTTTAAGTGTGTGCGCGACAGACAGCATCCGCGGCGCGCATGAGAAATCTCGCGGATCTCACAGACAAACGTCTTAATATTATCGCAAATTAGAAATGTTTGGTGAGATAAAATGTGCACGATAACATAATTAAGCAGGAATACATAGTACATTTATTTTCATTTTTTTCTCCAGCACCGAAAGCAGAACCGATAGCGTCAGATCTTATCGATACTGTCGGTCTTTCATAATTTAGCACCGGGGCCAGTTTAGTACCGGGTTTCGGTACCTATCCCTAGTGGTATGTACTCAATTCTGTTGACTATGTGAAATAGTCACATAGTGGCACAAAATCTATCATGCCTCCATTGTAACCCCAGAAAATTTTTAAATACTAATCTAAAATACAACTGACTTGTTTCATCTATGTATTACAGACTCTGTAGAAGGACGAAGAGGAAGGTGTTCGACATTGTGATGGCAGTAAGGAGACTTGAGGAGGAGAAGAGGATTCTTATTGCAGAGATGAACAAGCATTGGAAGTCTCTTTGCACCCATGCAGACACTCTGAAGCACATGTCATCCCAGCTTTCTAATGTGACATCAGGTACAGTATGTTTTTGTGTTATACTTGGCTTACATTACAATATTGCTGAAAGTTTCTAATTAATAAAGGCTCAATTTGTTTTAACATGTAAGGCGAGATGTCGGGCCTGCTTCAAGATGGGATCCAAGGTCTACAGAGCTTGACGATGAAGAACAAACAAGCAATCAACAGCCTGGCAAAGCATGCAAAGAACTGTTATGTTCAAGTTCTGACTGAAACAGAAATTAACTTTGATAGTGATTCTGAGGAATACCATACCCGTAGTGACTCTGAGCACGATTAAACAGTATTTTCATGGCCAGAGTCCTTTTTTTTTCTGTTGTGTGCTGGGGAGGCAGCATTAAGAAGAGGGCTGTTGGGACAGGCTGGTAAGGAAAGCTGGCTCTGTGTTTGGCATGGAGCTTGAGTTATTCATTTAACAAACTGAGGATAATTTGCAGAAGCAGTCTTCTGCATGCTCAACATTGAGGAGGTTCTTTGTCCCCAGGGCTAACCAGCAACTCAATGTCTCACAAAAGGGTAGGGGAGAAATGGACTTTTCAGCATGAGTCTCTCCCTGCCCCAACCATCACATCACTTTGTCTATCGTCTAGTATCCACTATCCATTGGCTTGTATAAACTTTTTTATTTTGAATTGAATATATGTGTCTGTTCTACTTATCTTATCTGCTTTGTATTGTTTTTGTTAAGCAATGCTATTATGCTCTCTTGTTTTTTCCATAGTCATATTTAATAACATGCACAGCTTTGCACTAGGGCTGTGCGATATTGAAGAAAAGTTTGATAATTCATTAAATAATGCGATACGATAATGCTTAAAGTGTGTAAAATAAACTTAAATTATCTTTAAAATATATTTAAAATGATATATCCTACATGTGTTTCACATTCTTTTTATGACAAGAAAACATCCTTATAACTTGTGAAAGTCAACATCAGTGTTTTACTGTAGCATAGGAAGTGTTATTTATACATCAGTGTAAACCACAGGATTTCAGGTTATCCTACATTAATTCAAAATATTGAATCATAAAATGTAAAAATAAAATGTTACTTAGTTTTCACTGTATGAATTAAATATATCCTGATACTTATCAAAGCTACAAAACTTTTTATTTTGTTCATGACCCCAGTTATTGCAAGCGCGTTATGCATATCGCGATATACAGTATACATTTGCAATATTTCAATAATTTCGATATATTGTGCAGCCCTACTTTGCACTGATTAAATCCCAGCACTGTTAACTTTTGCACTACCACCACTGCAAATCACTACATAGCTGCCCATCATGTATCACAGGGTCAGTCCCTACCAGGCCTTTGTAATCACTTGACATGCTCTTCAATTTTTGTATTTGTTTGAGCTATGTGTGTTGTTTTTGTGGTTGTACAAGCTAATAAATGCCTAAAATGTATCGTGTCATTCATTATTTTAATAATATTATTTTGGTCTTATTACCGGTGAAACATTACAGTATGCTGTAAGACAGAACACTATGATATGGGCCGAGCGGGGCACATGCGAAGCCCATATCCCACTTATAACGCCAGTATCGCTTCAATGTACATATTTAATCAGTGGTTGTCACCAGAAACAACACGTTGTTCCGTTTTGAACTTTTTGAGTGTAGTTGAAGCCCATTCACTGCAGACAGCGTCTTTAGTCGAAGTTGTAGTTTTAAAATATATTGGTATATTTCTCATAATTAGTTGGCAGTGTAGAATTTTGGATACACCATGGGGTTTTTTTGGGATGGGGAACACACTGGTGTCATCAGATTTCAAAAATCAAATTGTTAAATAGGTCAAAATAGCTTATTACCATATTTGACAGTGTTTACAATGGGTCAACTTTGGAGACCATATCTACATGACAGCTAAGGTCCAGAGCTTTCTATAACAGCTGGTGTAGCACCTTCTGTGACTAAATGACAAGCCTTTAAATATGTACTGGGTTCAAGGTTCAGAGGTCAATATTTCAAAGCAGGAGTAATGTATCCTCTTCGGACTGACATACATACTGTCGTGGTTGAGAACTTTCCAACAATGTGTTTGCTATAGTCCTACGACAACATTTTCATTTTTACATATCATGGAGACCACTTTGCAGCGATGGCCTCCTTTATTGTCCCCAGAGGGATATTTGCCTCAAGTTCAAATGCTTCACACATAACACTTGACATATTTGTTTTATCATACAGCAGACATATACTTACAATAAAAAAACAACATACATAAAGTGATATGTAGCCTGAAGCACATCACAGCCACAATCTATTGCTCATCTTTCACAAACAATGACAAGAGCAACCTACACATAACCCTATATGCATTATATCATGAAGCTATTGCACAACCTCTGCACCCTCAAGCAACATTATTTAAAGTTTTAATTGAGGTAGGTTCAAATTATGCCTATAGTTTAGAAATATACTTCGTTTACATTGGGGTACCCTATATCTTCTGCCAGAGGATAAGAGCTCATACTTGGCATGAAGAATAAAGGTAGGGTTAGGGTTAGGATAAGTGGGAACTGATTGTATTTCATGAATAATGCAACACTTTCCTGACAAATCAGCCTGAGGCCTTGATCATGAAGACATTGGCCGGATTAAACAGCACAACAGGCCGCATGTGGCCCACCTTGCACGGCCACGCATTGGATTTCCCATCACTGTCATAGGCCTTAGTAAATCGCCCACCTGAGTCAAGTCATTCCAGGGTGACCAGATCGATGTCCTCAGTATCCTGGCACATTCCCTATTGTCAGGGAAAACTACCTCTGTCCCTGGTTTTATGAGAAGAAAACATAGACCTTTAAAGTATATTGATGGCCAAGCTGGAAATGTTGCTGGCTTTACCAATTCCATAGGCTCATGTCTCCGATTTTGATCTCTGAAGTCTGATCACCTTATGTCATGCACATGTTGATTTGTGAAATTTGACACCAATCTGTCTTTGTATGAGGCAAAGGATATGAAACAATTGCTTTTCTGAGTGGCGCTTCAGACGCTGTGTGATTTTAATTCACTTTCATATATTTCATCATATAGTTCTTTCAGAATCTTGAGCTTTATTCGCCTAGTGTGCGCAAACACACAATGTATTTGTTGTGGTTTTTTTACAGGAGCTCTCGGTACATACATACATACATACATATATGACATGAGAACAGGCATTTCAATGAGACTAAGGAAAAAACATGAATAAAAAAACAATAATAATGATATTGGGTATACATCTGAACAGAGACTTATGTACAGATTTGTTCATTGTGTACCGTGGTGCAAGCTGTATAAATGAAATTTCTATATGTATTTACAAAAAAACAAAGCAAACAACAACAGTAGTGATAGCCTGGTAGAACTGTCACTTTGATTTATGACCCTATGATTGATGAGTTGACAGGTGTGACATTTGACCTTTGCCATATCCGGGGTGTGTTTTTATGACCAACAGGTGTGACCATATGTTGTACTGTTTCCGGCCAGTCTGTGTTTTATGACGGCATTTGTTTTTGTAAACAGGAAAGGTTTAGGGTGTGTGGGGGGTGTTTATTGGGGGTGTGAATTGATGATTGGTGTTTTCACGCTATTAGGTCGTTGAATTTCTGAGCAGAAGAATTTCTGTCAGGGGTGTGTTTTCAGCAGCGTTCGCAATGTCTGTGAATGAAACAAAGCAAAATGAGTTTTAATAAATAAGAAGTACTGATGATACATAATGTAGATAAAACAGAATTAAACAATGCAAATAAGTTTAATAAATAAGAATGTGAAATAAAAACAGAATTAAAACATCGCATATAATGTTTTATATGTAATCAGATAAAATTAAAACGATGCTTATGTTTAATAAATAAGAAATACTGATGGTACATAAAGCATATAAAATTAAAACAAAGAATTAAACAATTGCTATAAGTATTTATATGTAATAAATAAGAATGTGAAGTAAGATAAAAACATATAAAAATAAAACAAAGAATTAAACAATTCCTATAAGTATTTATATAAAATAGGAATAACCAATGCAAATAAGTTTAATAAATAAGAATGTGAAATAAGATAAAAACAAGGCATATGTTTTAAAAAAATAAGAAATACCAATGGTATATAAAGCATATAAAATTAAAACAAAGAATTAAACAATTGTTAGTGTGTAATAGGATTAAACAATGGAAATTAGTAAAGCTCAATAATAATATTTTCTTAGAGCGGTTGTAAAGCCAAAACAATCTTTGTCCATTAACCAGTTATCACTGTGATCCTATTTCGAAACAATCTGTATTGTGAAAATTACTATGTAAATGAATATATTTATATAGAAAGTATATTTGAAGATTTAAGAGAACTTTTACTTTAAGAGATTACGGCTTAAGAAACTCTGATGGTAAATAAAGTAGATGAAATAGCATTAAACAAATCACATAGTGTTTATATGAAATAAGATGAAAATAAGATAAGATTTAAGAGTTCTTACCTGATTTGAGTTCCATGAAGTCCAGTAGCTAAACTGAAATGAGCTTCTTTCCAGCTTTGCTGGGGGGGGGGGGGGGGACGGCTCAATCCCTATCTGAGGATGTGATTGGTTTGAAAGTGTGAATCGTGTCTGTGGGAAAGTGGCCGGGGCTGTTACTCTCGGAAATCAAACACCTCTTAATTTTTATTTTGAGTGATCAAAGCTAAAAAATCTTCCTTCCTTCCTTCCTTCCTTCCTTCCAACACAGTTGACAGGAAAATAATTCTAAATGCTGTAATATGTATAACACTATTCGCACCTCATCCTTTGCAGGCGTCTCCAGACCTTGTCTTGAGTTGAAAGTGTGAATCGTGTCTGTGGGAAAGTGGCCGGGGCTGTTACTCTCGGAAATCAAACACCTCGTAATTTTTATTTTGAGTGATCAAAGCCATGTTTTACATAGCTGAGATCTTACCATGCATTTTATTCTATCAGTTTTTATTTTAATTATGTACTAAAATTTTGATGAGTCCGCTCAAATGAAAGATGTCAATACATATAGACAAAACACATTTCATATTGTTCTTTGATAAAATATGTGTAGTGAGTTAACCTAGACATTCTAATTAAAAATATTAAACTACGGTTTATTCAAACTATGTTTCTATATTATCCCTGTCTGAGGATGTGATTGGTTTGAAATGTGTCAAACAATTCAAAGTGAGTCAGGATAGATGTAATAAAGTTTTATTATTGAGTGATCAAAGCTAAGAATCATCCTTCCTTCCTTCCTGGACAACTGTCCCCCACCCTGTCTTTCTGGGAGACCCAAAAATGACACCTCATGTCTGACACCTTCTGAAGATCAGAGCCTTACGGAGAAAATTGTGCAAATGTTTTATACTGTAGCAGCAACAACAAAAGTTTTTAAAGAAATCTTTTAAACCATTTTTAATAAATCTCTTTGAAATCTCTTATTCTGTTATTTAATAGTAATAAGTTAATAGTGATGAGTAAATGACTCAATACTTTTTGATTTATCTTCAGATGGTTTACATAGAAATATAGTGAAGCTGAATATAATATTCACTACTGGATTATATGAATTGTAGGTTTACCTAAAAATAGATGACAGAGCATGTAATCGACAAATTGATCAATAAACAGGGATCAAACATTTTTATGTACTAGTGAGTCAAAGTCATAGTTGATAAAGAGGTAATTCCGCTGGTGTACATTAAAACCAATGTGAATATAGTATATAAATATGGTAAAAACTCTATTTTCTTTTTCCCTATTGCAGTACATGAATTACAAGTTTACCTAAATTACAAGACAGAGATCTTATCAAACATTTTAATCTTGCCGTTTTTTAATTGACTTGCGCACTAAAAGCTAACAGCACTTGTGGTTCATTTAGAAATCACTGCCATTTAAATTCCACATTAATTTCCCAGTGATCATGCGGGAAAACACTTATTTACTAATTGGTCACTTGGAAAACAAAAGAAATACACTATTTCTACCCTCTTGCATTTCTGTTTACAATGTAAATACATACCAAATTGATCGATTAGAAATCAAAACTCAGGGTTTTGAGAAACAATTTCACCCATGCATTTTATTTGTAAATATATACTGAAAATACATATACGTTGTCACTTTTATTTCTGTAGTGCTTTATACAATAAAATTTTTTTTTTTTTTTTTACAAATTCAAATTCTGCAGTAAATTCACTCAGTGTTGATTCAGTTCAGCCCAATAACTAATTGTGCAACAATTGAGCATGCATACTGTATATACACGGTATTTGTGGACATACATGTACACTCCACTGCGCACTGAACAAGTAAAAGACACAATAGAGTAATGTTTTACATTGTTCACATCTGTATGTAGTTTAACGTTTTTATGACTAATCATTTGAGTTATGCATGTAGTTACTATACAAAACACAGTTAAGAGTTAAAACTGTTTTGAATGAAGTGTTTTCTTTTTGGAAGAGGTGTGTGAGTTTGAATTTCACTTCAAAATTCTAAGTAAAACAAATACACCCATCATTTTTGAATGCATTTAAATATTTGTGCATTTGTGCAAGGCTAAAGCGAGGCATGTTGTCCATCACCTTTAAACGACACTTTTGATGTTTTCTTTAATTAATTTAAAATAGCCTGATGAGCAGCATTATTTATTTAGGAGTGATCTGTAATGTATACAAGTTGTTTCCACATGAAAACTCTTTGGATGTGTTTGTGACAAACACATAATTATCACTTCAGAAAACTTTTAAATGTATGATCAAACTTTTTCTTTTGACAAACCTACATTTTTGTAAATGACTTTTTACATATTCTCCACTAGATTTTAATCATACTATCAAGATTTCAGAAGACCGTTCACATTTTGTTTGTTGGACTTTGTCAACATTATAGGAATAAGTGAAAATTAAGAAATTAAGGGATAGTCTCTCTGTTTGAGAGTGTTTGACTAAATTTATACTTCTTTTAGAGCAACTTTCCATCATCGTGAAGAGTAAGTCTTGCTGTTTTACACTTATTACTACTGAAAATATCTAACATGTAGCACTGAAAGCTGCACATTCATGAAAGTTTGAGCTTGTTAAACAGTGCTCTTGTAAAGGTAATAGATACATTTCAAAATTGGCTTTATACTGTGTACACAATTCCCTATGTATTTTCTTGTTGGACTGAATATGTTTGAAGTGAAGACTCCTCAGTGAACTCATGGGAGAGAGTGCATGATAATCTTTTAAATATAGGACAAACTAGCATTTCAAATTAATTTTCCTAACGTGTTTAAAGGCTGCAGAATCATTTCTTTCAACATCCCGCTTGACATTAAAGATTATAGCATGTTTTCAGCTATTATCCACATATTATGCACATCCTCAGTTGTCCATTTTTGCTCTTCTGTCAGATTTGTTAGAGAAACTATGCCACTCTGTTGCGATGCAAACACCATAAAGAGCCATAAAGTTACATGCTTAGGCTATACATAAAAATTAAACATAATCTTTATACAGATATCATGTTTGCACAAAAGTAAATTCAAGAGGTCAGTTCACAATGAAAGTGCGTAAGGCCTATAGAACAGCACAAATTAAAGAGATGTATGAGCTGAGGATCTTATTTGGCCCCCAAACAAACAGCTAATGGAGTGTTCAAAGTGACACAATACACAGTTAGATATTCTCATACTTCATATGTGTGTAAATAGCTTGTAATAAGCCAATGAGCTACAAAGAATACAGAAATCTGCTCTCCTAGTCTAATGCAAAAGTATATGTTCATTTGTAAATCCCATTTTTTCGGCAGTCAATGACACAGTTTACATTTTGTTTGTTTGATTTTGCACAGTGTGTAAAGACTCTCTGAGCGTAGTCAAACATGTTCATAGGGGCAGTCAAAAAATGATTTGTTGATGCTGTTCATTTTATTTAAACAACTTACTTCGATTCAACGCCATAGTATCAGGTTTCTGGTTCAAATGTGATTGCTTCATTTTATATCGACTTGACTTAACTTGATATTTTCATGTTAAAATAACATGTTTTAATCAAATAAACCCAACCAGGAATCAATCAAACAGGACTTTCATTTCCTAGCCTGCTTTGCAAAGGGGCTGAACTGGATGAGTAAATGTCGAAATAAAGTGTTATTTTAAGCAGTTTTTGCAGGATGAGAAAATGGAGAAACTTTTTAATGTTTACTGTTCTATTATGTCGGTATTTAAAAGTCTCAGTTATGTTAATAGTTTTGGGGTTACCATTGTGGTGAAGTGTTGAGCTTGTGCTTGGGTTGAGGGCCTGCTTACAAAAATATAAATCACTCTAATAATAAAGTAATCACTATGGTAGAATGGAGGTAAATCAAAAGATCAAACTGGAAGCATTAAATAAAGGATTATTTGTATAATTCAGTTTAAGTAAGAACTATTTATTTGATTTGAACTAAAACCATCCATTCAAGTTATATGAACACCATTGATTCTAGTTAGTTAAACAAGTGTGATTCTAATGGGTTTAACTTGTTTCAATCATGTGGCACAACTGCCCATGACTGAACTGAGTTGGTTGGACATAACTATTTTACATAGATTCTTCCTTAGTCAATTGTGCGATTTAAACTGTGCTTTTCTTTTATTTCATCTTTCTGGTCCTTTTTTTTTGTTTGTTACATATATGACTTTTACACTTAAAATAGGCCTATCAATTATGTTACACACTACAAGTCAAGGATGTCACGGACACACTATTTGTCTTAATAATTTGTTCTTCTTTAAGAAAACCAAAATGTTTTAACGTATCGTAAATTTCAGTAGTTAGCTAGCAAATGTAAGTGAACTGTTTATTACTGAGATAATTTACAGTTATATGTAAAACAATCACAGTCAAATCAGAGTTGAATTCAAGTTTTCAGTAGTCATTACAACTTTCCAGACTGTTTCCTTATTTAACTGTTTCCTGTAAGCCTTATTTAAACAACATATTCAATAGGCAGGACCTGTAGCTGTGAAACATCCAAGGATGTGATGCCTTTAGTAGACATAAAGCAGTCGCTTGGTGAGATTATTCAGAAAAAGTTTCATCAGCCTGCATCCCCATGCATTTTTTCCCCCATATTATATATCCACAAAAAGTTCCTAGCCGTCTATGTTGACGGCCAACAATTCCCTGCCAAACCGCTACAACCTGATTTTGAATCAGGATCGGCTGTACGAGAATTTTATCAGTTGGCGATGGCGTCCGGAAGACATCTTAAAAACCAGGCTCTCTCTATCGATAGGAGCGATTTTCTGAACGGATACACCCTTTATGCCTTTAACCTCACGCCTGACGAAGACTGTGGTCAACACATATCGCTCATCAAGTCCGGTAACATCAGACTTGAAGCCAGATTCAGACAACCTTTGGCACATACTATTAATTTAATCGTTTATGCAGTATTTGACAGTATAATCGAAGTGTCTAATCGCAGACAGGTCCTGGTCGATTACTATTGAAATGTATATAAATATATAATATGGGGGAAAAAATGCATGGGGATGCAGGCTGATGAAACTTTTTCTGAATAATCTCACCAAGCGACTGCTTTATGTCTACTAAAGGCATCACATCCTTGGATGTTTCACAGCTACAGGTCCTGCCTATTGAATATGTTGTTTAAATAAGGCTTACAGGAAACAGTTAAATAAGGAAACAGTCTGGAAAGTTGTAATGACTACTGAAAACTTGAATTCAACTCTGATTTGACTGTGATTGTTTTACATATAACTGTAAATTATCTCAGTAATAAACAGTTCACTTACATTTGCTAGCTAACTACTGAAATTTACGATACGTTAAAACATTTTGGTTTTCTTAAAGAAGAACAAATTATTAAGACAAATAGTGTGTCCGTGACATCCTTGACTTGTAGTGTGTAACATAATTGATAGGCCTATTTTAAGTGTAAAAGTCATATATGTAACAAACAAAAAAAAAGGACCAGAAAGATGAAATAAAAGAAAAGCACAGTTTAAATCGCACAATTGACTAAGGAAGAATCTATGTAAAATAGTTATGTCCAACCAACTCAGTTCAGTCATGGGCAGTTGTGCCACATGATTGAAACAAGTTAAACCCATTAGAATCACACTTGTTTAACTAACTAGAATCAATGGTGTTCATATAACTTGAATGGATGGTTTTAGTTCAAATCAAATAAATAGTTCTTACTTAAACTGAATTATACAAATAATCCTTTATTTAATGCTTCCAGTTTGATCTTTTGATTTACCTCCATTCTACCATAGTGATTACTTTATTATTAGAGTGATTTATATTTTTGTAAGCAGGCCCTCAACCCAAGCACAAGCTCAACACTTCACCACAATGGTAACCCCAAAACTATTAACATAACTGAGACTTTTAAATACCGACATAATAGAACAGTAAACATTAAAAAGTTTCTCCATTTTCTCATCCTGCAAAAACTGCTTAAAATAACACTTTATTTCGACATTTACTCATCCAGTTCAGCCCCTTTGCAAAGCAGGCTAGGAAATGAAAGTCCTGTTTGATTGATTCCTGGTTGGGTTTATTTGATTAAAACATGTTATTTTAACATGAAAATATCAAGTTAAGTCAAGTCGATATAAAATGAAGCAATCACATTTGAACCAGAAACCTGATACTATGGCGTTGAATCGAAGTAAGTTGTTTAAATAAAATGAACAGCATCAACAAATCATTTTTTGACTGCCCCTATGAACATGTTTGACTACGCTCAGAGAGTCTTTACACACTGTGCAAAATCAAACAAACAAAATGTAAACTGTGTCATTGACTGCCGAAAAAATGGGATTTACAAATGAACATATACTTTTGCATTAGACTAGGAGAGCAGATTTCTGTATTCTTTGTAGCTCATTGGCTTATTACAAGCTATTTACACACATATGAAGTATGAGAATATCTAACTGTGTATTGTGTCACTTTGAACACTCCATTAGCTGTTTGTTTGGGGGCCAAATAAGATCCTCAGCTCATACATCTCTTTAATTTGTGCTGTTCTATAGGCCTTACGCACTTTCATTGTGAACTGACCTCTTGAATTTACTTTTGTGCAAACATGATATCTGTATAAAGATTATGTTTAATTTTTATGTATAGCCTAAGCATGTAACTTTATGGCTCTTTATGGTGTTTGCATCGCAACAGAGTGGCATAGTTTCTCTAACAAATCTGACAGAAGAGCAAAAATGGACAACTGAGGATGTGCATAATATGTGGATAATAGCTGAAAACATGCTATAATCTTTAATGTCAAGCGGGATGTTGAAAGAAATGATTCTGCAGCCTTTAAACACGTTAGGAAAATTAATTTGAAATGCTAGTTTGTCCTATATTTAAAAGATTATCATGCACTCTCTCCCATGAGTTCACTGAGGAGTCTTCACTTCAAACATATTCAGTCCAACAAGAAAATACATAGGGAATTGTGTACACAGTATAAAGCCAATTTTGAAATGTATCTATTACCTTTACAAGAGCACTGTTTAACAAGCTCAAACTTTCATGAATGTGCAGCTTTCAGTGCTACATGTTAGATATTTTCAGTAGTAATAAGTGTAAAACAGCAAGACTTACTCTTCACGATGATGGAAAGTTGCTCTAAAAGAAGTATAAATTTAGTCAAACACTCTCAAACAGAGAGACTATCCCTTAATTTCTTAATTTTCACTTATTCCTATAATGTTGACAAAGTCCAACAAACAAAATGTGAACGGTCTTCTGAAATCTTGATAGTATGATTAAAATCTAGTGGAGAATATGTAAAAAGTCATTTACAAAAATGTAGGTTTGTCAAAAGAAAAAGTTTGATCATACATTTAAAAGTTTTCTGAAGTGATAATTATGTGTTTGTCACAAACACATCCAAAGAGTTTTCATGTGGAAACAACTTGTATACATTACAGATCACTCCTAAATAAATAATGCTGCTCATCAGGCTATTTTAAATTAATTAAAGAAAACATCAAAAGTGTCGTTTAAAGGTGATGGACAACATGCCTCGCTTTAGCCTTGCACAAATGCACAAATATTTAAATGCATTCAAAAATGATGGGTGTATTTGTTTTACTTAGAATTTTGAAGTGAAATTCAAACTCACACACCTCTTCCAAAAAGAAAACACTTCATTCAAAACAGTTTTAACTCTTAACTGTGTTTTGTATAGTAACTACATGCATAACTCAAATGATTAGTCATAAAAACGTTAAACTACATACAGATGTGAACAATGTAAAACATTACTCTATTGTGTCTTTTACTTGTTCAGTGCGCAGTGGAGTGTACATGTATGTCCACAAATACCGTGTATATACAGTATGCATGCTCAATTGTTGCACAATTAGTTATTGGGCTGAACTGAATCAACACTGAGTGAATTTACTGCAGAATTTGAATTTGTAAAAAAAAAAAAAAAATTTTATTGTATAAAGCACTACAGAAATAAAAGTGACAACGTATATGTATTTTCAGTATATATTTACAAATAAAATGCATGGGTGAAATTGTTTCTCAAAACCCTGAGTTTTGATTTCTAATCGATCAATTTGGTATGTATTTACATTGTAAACAGAAATGCAAGAGGGTAGAAATAGTGTATTTCTTTTGTTTTCCAAGTGACCAATTAGTAAATAAGTGTTTTCCCGCATGATCACTGGGAAATTAATGTGGAATTTAAATGGCAGTGATTTCTAAATGAACCACAAGTGCTGTTAGCTTTTAGTGCGCAAGTCAATTAAAAAACGGCAAGATTAAAATGTTTGATAAGATCTCTGTCTTGTAATTTAGGTAAACTTGTAATTCATGTACTGCAATAGGGAAAAAGAAAATAGAGTTTTTACCATATTTATATACTATATTCACATTGGTTTTAATGTACACCAGCGGAATTACCTCTTTATCAACTATGACTTTGACTCACTAGTACATAAAAATGTTTGATCCCTGTTTATTGATCAATTTGTCGATTACATGCTCTGTCATCTATTTTTAGGTAAACCTACAATTCATATAATCCAGTAGTGAATATTATATTCAGCTTCACTATATTTCTATGTAAACCATCTGAAGATAAATCAAAAAGTATTGAGTCATTTACTCATCACTATTAACTTATTACTATTAAATAACAGAATAAGAGATTTCAAAGAGATTTATTAAAAATGGTTTAAAAGATTTCTTTAAAAACTTTTGTTGTTGCTGCTACAGTATAAAACATTTGCACAATTTTCTCCGTAAGGCTCTGATCTTCAGAAGGTGTCAGACATGAGGTGTCATTTTTGGGTCTCCCAGAAAGACAGGGTGGGGGACAGTTGTCCAGGAAGGAAGGAAGGATGATTCTTAGCTTTGATCACTCAATAATAAAACTTTATTACATCTATCCTGACTCACTTTGAATTGTTTGACACATTTCAAACCAATCACATCCTCAGACAGGGATAATATAGAAACATAGTTTGAATAAACCGTAGTTTAATATTTTTAATTAGAATGTCTAGGTTAACTCACTACACATATTTTATCAAAGAACAATATGAAATGTGTTTTGTCTATATGTATTGACATCTTTCATTTGAGCGGACTCATCAAAATTTTAGTACATAATTAAAATAAAAACTGATAGAATAAAATGCATGGTAAGATCTCAGCTATGTAAAACATGGCTTTGATCACTCAAAATAAAAATTACGAGGTGTTTGATTTCCGAGAGTAACAGCCCCGGCCACTTTCCCACAGACACGATTCACACTTTCAACTCAAGACAAGGTCTGGAGACGCCTGCAAAGGATGAGGTGCGAATAGTGTTATACATATTACAGCATTTAGAATTATTTTCCTGTCAACTGTGTTGGAAGGAAGGAAGGAAGGAAGGAAGGAAGATTTTTTAGCTTTGATCACTCAAAATAAAAATTAAGAGGTGTTTGATTTCCGAGAGTAACAGCCCCGGCCACTTTCCCACAGACACGATTCACACTTTCAAACCAATCACATCCTCAGATAGGGATTGAGCCGTCCCCCCCCCCCCCCCCCCAGCAAAGCTGGAAAGAAGCTCATTTCAGTTTAGCTACTGGACTTCATGGAACTCAAATCAGGTAAGAACTCTTAAATCTTATCTTATTTTCATCTTATTTCATATAAACACTATGTGATTTGTTTAATGCTATTTCATCTACTTTATTTACCATCAGAGTTTCTTAAGCCGTAATCTCTTAAAGTAAAAGTTCTCTTAAATCTTCAAATATACTTTCTATATAAATATATTCATTTACATAGTAATTTTCACAATACAGATTGTTTCGAAATAGGATCACAGTGATAACTGGTTAATGGACAAAGATTGTTTTGGCTTTACAACCGCTCTAAGAAAATATTATTATTGAGCTTTACTAATTTCCATTGTTTAATCCTATTACACACTAACAATTGTTTAATTCTTTGTTTTAATTTTATATGCTTTATATACCATTGGTATTTCTTATTTTTTTAAAACATATGCCTTGTTTTTATCTTATTTCACATTCTTATTTATTAAACTTATTTGCATTGGTTATTCCTATTTTATATAAATACTTATAGGAATTGTTTAATTCTTTGTTTTATTTTTATATGTTTTTATCTTACTTCACATTCTTATTTATTACATATAAATACTTATAGCAATTGTTTAATTCTTTGTTTTAATTTTATATGCTTTATGTACCATCAGTATTTCTTATTTATTAAACATAAGCATCGTTTTAATTTTATCTGATTACATATAAAACATTATATGCGATGTTTTAATTCTGTTTTTATTTCACATTCTTATTTATTAAACTTATTTGCATTGTTTAATTCTGTTTTATCTACATTATGTATCATCAGTACTTCTTATTTATTAAAACTCATTTTGCTTTGTTTCATTCACAGACATTGCGAACGCTGCTGAAAACACACCCCTGACAGAAATTCTTCTGCTCAGAAATTCAACGACTTAATAGCGTGAAAACACCAATCATCAATTCACACCCCCAATAAACACCCCCCACACACCCTAAACCTTTCCTGTTTACAAAAACAAATGCCGTCATAAAACACAGACTGGCCGGAAACAGTACAACATATGGTCACACCTGTTGGTCATAAAAACACACCCCGGATATGGCAAAGGTCAAATGTCACACCTGTCAACTCATCAATCATAGGGTCATAAATCAAAGTGACAGTTCTACCAGGCTATCACTACTAACAACAAAAAACTCTGATCACTGCTTCTCTCGGATACTGAGAATGAATTATTAACAGGTGTTAATTGCTGCGTTAGCTGTTTAAGCTAGAGATGGCATGGGGGAAAAAACTGTTTATGTGCTTAGATGTTCTGTGCGCATCTGAAGCGTCGGCCTGACGGCAGAAGTGCAAGCAGGTTGTGGCCGGGGTGAGAAGGGTCTGTGATGATGTTATTGCCCGTTTCTTCACTCCTGACCTGAAAAATCATTACATCTACCATTGTTGAAAATGTATAAATGTGCCTCTTCTCTTCATTGAGAATGTTTGAAAATGTCTTAAGAACTCTCATAAGTGTTCTGAACAGACAACCATAACAACAAAAATAAACAGTGTTGTGTGCTAAGCGGTCATAGGTCAAAAAGGATGCAGCCTTTCAGTAATACATCCTGACGCAGGAGGCATCTGTCACCAGGGATATGAGCCTATTTACTTTGCTCCAAAATTACCACAAACAAATACTGACTAAAATGTTCATGATCAGTTAGTATGATGCCAATGTAGTTCTTGTTCTGGTTGCCTGGCTTTTGGCTTGCTTAGTTGGGGGCATTTCATATTCAACAATATTATTGATCTGCCTTAAGGTGGACGAGGATGCAATTTTCTTCTAGAAACAAACTTTGTTGTATTATTTTCATGTTATCACTGTGAAGCTGCTTTGTATAATTGTATGCGTGCACCATTTTTCCGAAAAACGACTAAGTGTATCAGCATTAATTCATTATGCTGTACATGGAGTTAACATATATGCTATTTTGAAGAGATAATGCAAAATTGCATTGATGCACTTTATTTCGTTGTGCAATGAAGAGAAAACACGTGTGCGGTTGCATTGCACTGAGCAAAATATAAGATATGAACTTGTTGCTTTGCATAGCATATAACAAATAACTCATTCCATTTAAAACTTACAAGTTTCCTCTGTGACTTAATTTGATGTTACTTCTGCCATAAAGCAGTCAATTGAGTGCATGGTTCATTTGGAGCGCATTCACATGAGGGGAACATCCTTATAACTTCATGCCGCCTTCCTCGCACTCTCACCGGCTTGAGCAGAAAAACACACCGCATGGTTGAAACGGAGTAATTTTGACACTTAGTCGTTTTTCTGAGCGTGCACCATTTTTCAAAAAACGACTAAGTGTATCAGCATAAATTCATTCTGCTCTGCATGAAGATAACATGTATGTTATTTTGAAGAGAAAATGCAAAATTGCATTGATGCACTTTATTTGGTTGTGCAATGAAGAGAAAACACATGTGCTGTTGCATTGCTTAGAACGGAGTAATTTTGACACTTAGTCGTTTATCTGAGCGTGCACCATTTTTCCGAAAAATGACTAAGTGTATCAGCATTATTCATTCTGCTGTACATGGAGTTAACATATATGCTATTTTGAAGAGATAATGCAAAATTGCATTGATGCACTTTATTTCGTTGTGCAATGAAGAGAAAACACATGTGCTGTTCCATTGCACAGAGCAAAATATAAGATATGAACTTTTTGCTTTGCATAGCATATAACAAATAACTCATTCCATTTAAAACTTACAAGTTTCCTCTGTGACTTAATTTGATGTTACTTCTGCCATAAAGCTGTCAATTGACTGCATGGTTCATTAGGAGCGCATTCACCTTAGGGGAACATCCTTATAACTTCAAGCCGCCTACCTCGCACTCTCTCCGGCTTGAGCAGAGAAACACACCGCATGGTTGAAACGGAGTAATTTTGACACTTAGTCGTTTTTCTGAGCGTGCACCATTTTTCAGAAAAACGACTAAGTGTATCAGCATTAGTCATTCTGCTGTGCATGGATTTAACATGTATGCTATTTTGAAGAGATAATGCAAAATTGCATTGATGCACTTTATTTCGTTGTGCAATGAAGAGAAAACACATGTGCTGTTGCATTGCACTGAGCAAAATATAAGATATGAACTTGTTGCTTTGCATAGCATATAACAAATAACTCATTCCATTTAAAACTTACAAGTTTCGTCTGTGACTTAATTTGATGTTACTTCTGCCATAAAGCAGTCAATTGAGTGCATGGTTCATTTGGAGCGCATTCACATGAGGGGAACATCCTTATAACTTCATGCCGCCTACCTCGCACTCTCTCCGGCTTGAGCAGAAAAACACACCGCATGGTTGAAACGGAGTAATTTTGACACTTAGTCGTTTTTCTGAGCGTGCACCATTTTTCAGAAAAACGACGAAGTGTATCAGCATTAGTCATTCTGCTGTGCATGGATTTAACATGTATGCTATTTTGAAGAGATAATGCAAACTTGCATTAATGCACTTTATTTCGTTGTGCAATGAAGAGAAAACACATGTGCTGTTGCAGTGCACAGAACGGAGTAATTTTGACACTTAGTCGTTTTTCTGAGCGTGCACCATTTTTCAGAAAAACGACTAAGTGTATCAGCATTAATTCATTATGCTGTACATGGAGTTAACATATATGCTGTTTTGAAGAGATAATGCAAACTTGCATTAATGCACTTTATTTCGTTGTGCAATGAAGAGAAAACACATGTGCTGTTGCATTGCACAGAGCAAAATATAGATATGAACTTGTTGCTTTGCATAGCATATAACAAATAACTCATTCCATTTAAAACTTACAACTTTCCTCTGTGACTTAATTTGATGTTACTTCTGCCATAAAGCAGTCAATTGAGTGCATGGTTCATTTGGAGCGCATTCACATGAGGAGAACATCCTTATAACTTCATGGCGCCTACCTCGCACTCTCTCCGGCTTGAGCAGAAAAACACACCGCATGGTTGAAACGGAGTAATTTTGACACTTAGTCGTTTTTCTGAGCGTGCACCATTTTTCAAAAAACGACTAAGTGTATCAGCATTAGTCATTCTGCTGTGCATGGAGTTAACATGTATGCTATTTTGTAGAGATAATGCAAAATTGCATTGATGCACTTTATTTGGTTGTGCAATGAAGAGAAAAGACATGTGCTGTTGCATTGCACTGAACGGAGTAATTTTGACACAGTCGTTTTTCTGAGCGTGCACCATTTTTCAGAAAAACGACTAAGTGTATCAGCATTATTCATTCTGCTGTACATGGAGTTAACATATATGCTATTTTGAAGAGATAATGCAAAATTGCATTGATGCACTTTATTTCGTTGTGCAATGAAGAGAAAACACATGTGCTGTTGCATTGCACAGAGCAAAATATAAGATATGAATTTGTTGCTTTGCAAGGAATATAACAAATAACTCATTCCATTTAAAACTTACAAGTTTCCTCTGTGACTTAATTTGATGTTACTTCTGCCATAAAGCAGTCAATTGAGTGCATGGTTCATTTGGAGCGCATTCACATGAGGGGAACATCCTTATAACTTCATGCCGCCTACCTCGCACTCTCACCGGCTTGAGCAGAAAAACATACCGCATGGTTGAAACGGAGTAATTTTGACACTTGGTCGTTTTTCTGAGCGTGCACCATTTTTCAAAAAACGACTAAGTGTATCAGCATAAATTCATTCTGATGTGCATGGAGATAACATGTATGCTATTTTGAAGAGAAAATGCAAAATTGCATTGATGCACTTTATTTGGTTGTGCAATGAAGAGAAAACACGTGTGCTGTTGCATTGCTTAGAACGGAGAAATTTAGACACATAGTCGTTTTTCTAAGCGTGCACCATTTTTCCGAAAAACGACTAAGTGTGTCTGCATTATTCATTCTGCTGTGCATGGAGTTAACATATATGCTCATTTGAAGAGATAATGCAAAATTGTAGTGATGGACTTTATTTCGTTGTGCAATGAAGAGAAAACACATGTGCTGTTGCATTGCACAGAACGGAATAATTTTGACACTTAGTCGTTTTTCTGAGCGTGCACCATTTTTCAGAAAAACGACTGAGTTTATCAGCATTAATTCATTATGCTGTACATGGAGTTAACATATATGCTGTTTTGAAGAGATAATGCAAACTTGCATTAATGCACTTTATTTCGTTGTGCAATGAAGAGAAAACACATGTGCTGTTGCATTGCACAGAGCAAAATATAAGATATGAACTTGTTGCTTTGCATAGCATATAACAAATAACTCATTCCATTTAAAACTTACAACTTTCCTCTGTGACTTAATTTGATGTTACTTCTGCCATAAAGCAGTCAATTGAGTGCATGGTTCATTTGGAGCGCATTCACATGAGGGGAACATCCTTATAACTTCATGCCGCCTACCTCGCACTCTCTCCGGCTTGAGCAGAAAAACACACCGCATGGTTGAAACGGAGTAATTTTGACACTTAGTCGTTTTTCTGAGCGTGCACCATTTTTCAAAAAAACGACTAAGTGTATCAGCATTAGTCATTCTGCTGTGCATGGAGTTAACATGTATGCTATTTTGAAGAGATAATGCAAAATTGCATTGATGCACTTTATTTGGTTGTGCAATGAAGAGAAAACACATGTGCTGTTGCATTGCTTAGAAGGGAGTAATTTTGACACTTAGTCGTTTTTCTGAGTGTGCACCTTTTTTCCGAAAAATGACTAAGTGTATCAGCATTATTCATTCTGCTGTACATGGAGTTAACATATATGCTATTTTGAAGAGATAATGCAAAATTGCATTGATGCACTTTATTTCGTTGTGCAATGAAGAGAAAACACATGTGCTGTTGCATTGCACTGAGCAAAATATAAGATATGAACTTGTTGCTTTGCATAGCATATAACAAATAACTCATTCCATTTAAAACTTACAACTTTCCTCTAAGACTTAATTTGATGTTACTTCTGACATAAAGCAGTCAATTGAGTGCATGGTTCATTTGGAGCGCATTCACATGAGAGGAACATCCTTATAACTTCATGCCGCCTACCTCGCACTCTCTCCGGCTTGAGCATAAAAACACACCGCATGGTTGAAACGGAGTAATTTTGACACTTAGTCGTTTTTCTGAGCGTGCACCATTTTTCAGAAAAACGACGAAGTGTATCAGCATTAGTCATTCTGCTGTGCATGGATTTAACATGTATGCTATTTTGAAGAGATAATGCAAACTTGCATTGATGCACTTTATTTCGTTGTGCAATGAAGAGAAAACACGTGTGCAGTTGCATTGCTTAGAACGGAGAAATTTAGACACTTAGTCGTTTTTCTAAGCGTGCACCATTTTAGCGAAAAACGACTAAGTGTATCTGCATTATTCATTCTGCTGTGCATGGAGTTAACATATATGCTATTTAGAAGAGATAATGCAAAATTGCAGCGATGGACTTTTTTTCGTTGTGCAATGAAGAGAAAACACATGTGCTGTTGCATTGCACAGAACGGAGTAATTTTGACACTTAGTCGTTTTTCTGAGCGTGCACCATTTTTCAGAAAAACGACTAAGTGTATCAGCATTAATTCATTATGCTGTACATGGAGTTAACATATATGCTGTTTTGAAGAGATAATGCAAACTTGCATTGATGCACTTTATTTCGTTGTGCAATGAAGAGAAAACACATGTGCTGTTGCATTGCACAGAGCAAAATATAAGATATGAACTTGTTGCTTTGCATAGCATATAACAAATAACTCATTCCATTTAAAACTTACAACTTTCCTCTGTGACTTAATTTGATGTTACTTCTGCCATAAAGCTGTCAATTGACTGCATGGTTCATTTGGAGCGCATTCACATGAGGGGAACATCCTTATAACTTCATGCCGCCTACCTCGCACTCTCTCCGGTTTGAGCAGAAAAACACACCGCATGGTTGAAACGGAGTAATTTTGACACTTAGTCGTTTTTCTGAGCGTGCACCATTTTTCAAAAAACGACTAAGTGTATCAGCATTAGTCATTCTGCTGTGCATGGAGTTAACATATATGCTATTTTGAAGAGATAATGCAAAATTGCAGTGATGGACTTTATTTCGTTGTGCAATGAAGAGAAAACACATGTGCTGTTGCATTGCACAGAACGGAGTAATTTTGACACTTAGTCGTTTTTCTGAGCGTGCACCATTTTTCAGAAAAACGACTAAGTGTATCAGCATTAATTCATTATGCTGTACATGGAGTTAACATATATGCTATTTTGAAGAGATAATGCAAAATTGCATTGATGCACTTTATTTCGTTGTGCAATGAAGAGAAAACACATGTGCTGTTGCATTGCACAGAGCAAAATGTAAGATATGAACTTGTTCCTTTGCATAGCATATAACAAATAACTCATTCCATTTAAAACTTACAACTTTCCTCTGTGACTTAATTTGATGTTACTTCTGCCATAAAGCAGTCAATTGAGTGCATGGTTCATTTGGAGCGCATTCACATGAGGGGAACATCCTTATAACTTCATGCCGCCTACCTCGCACTCTCTCCGGCTTGAGCAGAAAAACACACCGCATGGTTGAAACGGAGTAATTTTGACACTTAGTCGTTTTTCTGAGCGTGCACCATTTTTCAAAAAACGACTAAGTGTATCAGCATTAGTCATTCTGCTGTGCATGGAGTTAACATGTATGCTATTTTGTAGAGATAATGCAAAATTGCATTGATGCACTTTATTTGGTTGTGCAATGAAGAGAAAAGACATGTGCTGTTGCATTGCACTGAACGGAGTAATTTTGACACAGTCGTTTTTCTGAGCGTGCACCATTTTTCAGAAAAACGACTAAGTGTATCAGCATTATTCATTCTGCTGTACATGGAGTTAACATATATGCTATTTTGAAGAGATAATGCAAAATTGCATTGATGCACTTTATTTCGTTGTGCAATGAAGAGAAAACACATGTGCTGTTGCATTGCACAGAGCAAAATATAAAAAATGAATTTGTTGCTTTGCAAGGAATATAACAAATAACTCATTCCATTTAAAACTTACAACTTTCCTCTGTGACTTAATTTGATGTTACTTCTGCCATAAAGCAGTCAATTGAGTGCATGGTTCTTTTGGAGCGCATTCACATGAGGGGAACATACTTATAACTTCATTCCGCCTACCTCGCACTCTCTCCGGCTTGAGCAGAAAAACACACCGCATGGTTGAAACGGAGTAATTTTGACACTTAGTCGTTTTTCTGAGCGTGCACCATTTTTCAAAAAACGACTAATTGTATCAGCATAAATTCATTCTGCTCTGCATGAAGATAACATGTATGTTATTTTGAAGAGAAAATGCAAAATTGCATTGATGCACTTTATTTGGTTGTGCAATGAAGAGAAAATACATGTGCTGTTGCATTGCTTAGAACGGAGTAATTTTGACACTTAGTCGTTTTTCTGAGCGTGCACCATTTTTCCGAAAAACGACGAAGTGTATCAGCATTAGTCATTCTGCTGTGCATGGATTTAACATGTATGCTATTTTGAAGAGATAATGCAAACTTGCATTGATGCACTTTATTTCGTTGTGCAATGAAGAGAAAACACGTGTGCAGTTGCATTGCTTAGAACGGAGAAATTTAGACACTTAGTCGTTTTTCTAAGCGTGCACCATTTTAGCGAAAAAACGACTAAGTGTATCTGCATTATTCATTCTGCTGTGCATGGAGTTAACATATATGCTATTTAGAAGAGATAATGCAAAATTGCAGCGATGGACTTTATTTCGTTGTGCAATGAAGAGAAAACACATGTGCTGTTGCATTGCACAGAACGGAGTAATTTTGACACTTAGTCGTTTTTCTGAGCGTGCACCATTTTTCAGAAAAACGACTAAGTGTATCAGCATTAATTCATTATGCTGTACATGGAGTTAACATATATGCTGTTTTGAAGAGATAATGCAAACTTGCATTGATGCACTTTATTTCGTTGTGCAATGAAGAGAAAACACATGTGCTGTTGCATTGCACAGAGCAAAATATAAGATATGAACTTGTTGCTTTGCATAGCATATAACAAATAACTCATTCCATTTAAAACTTACAACTTTCCTCTGTGACTTAATTTGATGTTACTTCTGCCATAAAGCTGTCAATTGACTGCATGGTTCATTTGGAGCGCATTCACATGAGGGGAACATCCTTATAACTTCATGCCGCCTACCTCGCACTCTCTCCGGTTTGAGCAGAAAAACACACCGCATGGTTGAAACGGAGTAATTTTGACACTTAGTCGTTTTTCTGAGCGTGCACCATTTTTCAAAAAACGACTAAGTGTATCAGCATTAGTCATTCTGCTGTGCATGGAGTTAACATATATGCTATTTTGAAGAGATAATGCAAAATTGCAGTGATGGACTTTATTTCGTTGTGCAATGAAGAGAAAACACATGTGCTGTTGCATTGCACAGAACGGAGTAATTTTGACACTTAGTCGTTTTTCTGAGCGTGCACCATTTTTCAGAAAAACGACTAAGTGTATCAGCATTAATTCATTATGCTGTACATGGAGTTAACATATATGCTATTTTGAAGAGATAATGCAAAATTGCATTGATGCACTTTATATCGTTGTGCAATGAAGAGAAAACACATGTGCTGTTGCATTGCACAGAGCAAAATGTAAGATATGAACTTGTTCCTTTGCATAGCATATAACAAATAACTCATTCCATTTAAAACTTACAACTTTCCTCTGTGACTTAATTTGATGTTACTTCTGCCATAAAGCAGTCAATTGAGTGCATGGTTCATTTGGAGCGCATTCACATGAGGGGAACATCCTTATAACTTCATGCCGCCTACCTCGCACTCTCTCCGGCTTGAGCAGAAAAACACACCGCATGGTTGAAACGGAGTAATTTTGACACTTAGTCGTTTTTCTGAGCGTGCACCATTTTTCAAAAAACGACTAAGTGTATCAGCATTAGTCATTCTGCTGTGCATGGAGTTAACATGTATGCTATTTTGTAGAGATAATGCAAAATTGCATTGATGCACTTTATTTGGTTGTGCAATGAAGAGAAAAGACATGTGCTGTTGCATTGCACTGAACGGAGTAATTTTGACACAGTCGTTTTTCTGAGCGTGCACCATTTTTCAGAAAAACGACTAAGTGTATCAGCATTATTCATTCTGCTGTACATGGAGTTAACATATATGCTATTTTGAAGAGATAATGCAAAATTGCATTGATGCACTTTATTTCGTTGTGCAATGAAGAGAAAACACATGTGCTGTTGCATTGCACAGAGCAAAATATAAAAAATGAATTTGTTGCTTTGCAAGGAATATAACAAATAACTCATTCCATTTAAAACTTACAACTTTCCTCTGTGACTTAATTTGATGTTACTTCTGCCATAAAGCAGTCAATTGAGTGCATGGTTCTTTTGGAGCGCATTCACATGAGGGGAACATACTTATAACTTCATTCCGCCTACCTCGCACTCTCTCCGGCTTGAGCAGAAAAACACACCGCATGGTTGAAACGGAGTAATTTTGACACTTAGTCGTTTTTCTGAGCGTGCACCATTTTTCAAAAAACGACTAATTGTATCAGCATAAATTCATTCTGCTCTGCATGAAGATAACATGTATGTTATTTTGAAGAGAAAATGCAAAATTGCATTGATGCACTTTATTTGGTTGTGCAATGAAGAGAAAATACATGTGCTGTTGCATTGCTTAGAACGGAGTAATTTTGACACTTAGTCGTTTTTCTGAGCGTGCACCATTTTTCCGAAAAATGACTAAGTGTATCAGCATTATTCATTCTGCTGTACATGGAGTTAACATATATGCTATTTTGAAGAGATAATGCAAAATTGCAGCGATGGACTTTATTTCGTTGTGCAATGAAGAGAAAACACATGTGCTGTTGCATTGCACAGAACGGAGTAATTTTGACACTTAGTCGTTTTTCTGAGCGTGCACCATTTTTCAGAAAAACGACTAAGTGTATCAGCATTAATTCATTATGCTGTACATGGAGTTAACATATATGCTGTTTTGAAGAGATAATGCAAACTTGCATTGATGCACTTTATTTCGTTGTGCAATGAAGAGAAAACACATGTGCTGTTGCATTGCACAGAGCAAAATATAAGATATGAACTTGTTGCTTTGCATAGCATATAACAAATAACTCATTCCATTTAAAACTTACAACTTTCCTCTGTGACTTAATTTGATGTTACTTCTGCCATAAAGCTGTCAATTGACTGCATGGTTCATTTGGAGCGCATTCACATGAGGGGAACATCCTTATAACTTCATGCCGCCTACCTCGCACTCTCTCCGGTTTGAGCAGAAAAACACACCGCATGGTTGAAACGGAGTAATTTTGACACTTAGTCGTTTTTCTGAGCGTGCACCATTTTTCAAAAAACGACTAAGTGTATCAGCATTAGTCATTCTGCTGTGCATGGAGTTAACATATATGCTATTTTGAAGAGATAATGCAAAATTGCAGTGATGGACTTTATTTCGTTGTGCAATGAAGAGAAAACACATGTGCTGTTGCATTGCACAGAACGGAGTAATTTTGACACTTAGTCGTTTTTCTGAGCGTGCACCATTTTTCAGAAAAACGACTAAGTGTATCAGCATTAATTCATTATGCTGTACATGGAGTTAACATATATGCTATTTTGAAGAGATAATGCAAAATTGCATTGATGCACTTTATTTCGTTGTGCAATGAAGAGAAAACACATGTGCTGTTGCATTGCACAGAGCAAAATGTAAGATATGAACTTGTTCCTTTGCATAGCATATAACAAATAACTCATTCCATTTAAAACTTACAACTTTCCTCTGTGACTTAATTTGATGTTACTTCTGCCATAAAGCAGTCAATTGAGTGCATGAAGAATAAAGGTAGGGTTAGGGTTAGGATAAGTGGGAACTGATTGTATTTCATGAATAATGCAACACTTTCCTGACAAATCAGCCTGAGGCCTTGATCATGAAGACATTGGCCGGATTAAACAGCACAACAGGCCGCATGTGGCCCACCTTGCATGGCCACGCATTGGATTTCCCATCACTGTCATAGGCCTTAGTAAATCGCCCACCTGAGTCAAGTCATTCAGGGTGACCAGATCGATGTCCTCAGTATCCTGGCACATTCCCTATTGTCAGGGAAAACTACCTCTGTCCCTGGTTTTATGAGAAGAAAACATAGACCTTTAAAGTATATTGATGGCCAAGCTGGAAATGTTGCTGGCTTTACCAATTCCATAGGCTCATGTCTCCGATTTTGATCTCTGAAGTCTGATCACCTTATGTCATGCACATGTTGATTTGTGAAATTTGACACCAATCTGTCTTTGTATGAGGCAAAGGATATGAAACAATTGCTTTTCTGAGTGGCGCTTCAGACGCTGTGTGATTTTAATTCACTTTCATATATTTCATCATATAGTTCTTTCAGAATCTTGAGCTTTATTCGCCTAGTGTGCGCAAACACACAATGTATTTGTTGTGGTTTTTTTACAGGAGCTCTCGGTACATACATACATACATACATATATGACATGAGAACAGGCATTTCAATGAGACTAAGGAAAAAAAACATGAATAAAAAAACAATAATAATGATATTGGGTATACATCTGAACAGAGACTTATGTACAGATTTGTTCATTGTGTACCGTGGTGCAAGCTGTATAAATGAAATTTCTATATGTATTTACAAAAAAACAAAGCAAACAACAACAAAAAACTCTGATCACTGCTTCTCTCGGATACTGAGAATGAATTATTAACAGGTGTTAATTGCTGCGTTAGCTGTTTAAGCTAGAGATGGCATGGGGGAAAAAACTGTTTATGTGCTTAGATGTTCTGTGCGCATCTGAAGCGTCGGCCTGACGGCAGAAGTGCAAGCAGGTTGTGGCCGGGGTGAGAAGGGTCTGTGATGATGTTATTGCCCGTTTCTTCACTCCTGACCTGAAAAATCATTACATCTACCATTGTTGAAAATGTATAAATGTGCCTCTTCTCTTCATTGAGAATGTTTGAAAATGTCTTAAGAACTCTCATAAGTGTTCTGAACAGACAACCATAACAACAAAAATAAACAGTGTTGTGTGCTAAGCGGTCATAGGTCAAAAAGGATGCAGCCTTTCAGTAATACATCCTGACGCAGGAGGCATCTGTCACCAGGGATATGAGCCTATTTACTTTGCTCCAAAATTACCACAAACAAATACTGACTAAAATGTTCATGATCAGTTAGTATGATGCCAATGTAGTTCTTGTTCTGGTTGCCTGGCTTTTGGCTTGCTTAGTTGGGGGCATTTCATATTCAACAATATTATTGATCTGCCTTAAGGTGGACGAGGATGCAATTTTCTTCTAGAAACAAACTTTGTTGTATTATTTTCATGTTATCACTGTGAAGCTGCTTTGTATAATTGTATGCGTGCACCATTTTTCCGAAAAACGACTAAGTGTATCAGCATTAATTCATTATGCTGTACATGGAGTTAACATATATGCTATTTTGAAGAGATAATGCAAAATTGCATTGATGCACTTTATTTCGTTGTGCAATGAAGAGAAAACACGTGTGCGGTTGCATTGCACTGAGCAAAATATAAGATATGAACTTGTTGCTTTGCATAGCATATAACAAATAACTCATTCCATTTAAAACTTACAAGTTTCCTCTGTGACTTAATTTGATGTTACTTCTGCCATAAAGCAGTCAATTGAGTGCATGGTTCATTTGGAGCGCATTCACATGAGGGGAACATCCTTATAACTTCATGCCGCCTACCTCGCACTCTCTCCGGCTTGAGCAGAAAAACACACCGCATGGTTGAAACGGAGTAATTTTGACACTTAGTCGTTTTTCTGAGCGTGCACCATTTTTCAAAAAACGACTAAGTGTATCAGCATAAATTCATTCTGATCTGCATGGAGATAACATGTATGCTATTTTGAAGAGATAATGCAAAATTGCATTGATGCACTTTATTTCGTTGTGCAATGAAGAGAAAACACATGTGCTGTTGCATTGCACAGAACGGAGAAATTTAGACACCTAGTCGTTTTTCTGAGCGTGCACCATTTTTCAGAAAAACGACTAAGTGTATCTGCATTATTCATTCTGCTGTGCATGGAGTTAACATATATGCTATTTTGAAGAGATAATGCAAAATTGCATTGATGCACTTTATTTCGTTGTGCAATGAAGAGAAAACACATGTGCTGTTGCATTGCACAGAACGGAGTAATTTTGACACTTAGTCGTTTTTCTGAGCGTGCACCATTTTTCAGAAAAACGACTAAGTGTATCAGCATTAATTCATTATGCTGTACATGGAGTTAACATATATGCTATTTTGAAGAGATAATGCAAAATTGCATTGATGCACTTTATTTCGTTGTGCAATGAAGAGAAAACACATGTGCTGTTGCATTGCACAGAGCAAAATATAAGATATGAACTTGTTGCTTTGCATAGCATATAACAAATAACTCATTCCATTTAAAACTTACAACTTTCCTCTGTGACTTAATTTGATGTTACTTCTGCCATAAAGCAGTCAATTGAGTGCATGGTTCATTTGGAGCGCATTCACATGAGGGGAACATCCTTATAACTTCATGCCGCCTACCTCGCACTCTCTCCGGCTTGAGCAGAAAAACACACCGCATGGTTGAAACGGAGTAATTTTGACACTTAGGTCGTTTTTCTGAGCGTGCACCATTTTTCAAAAAACGACTAAGTGTATCAGCATAAATTCATTCTGATGTGCATGGAGATAACATGTATGCTATTTTGAAGAGATAATGCAAAATTGCATTGATGCACTTTATTTCGTTGTGCAATGAAGAGAAAACACATGTGCTGTTGCATTGCTTAGAACGGAGTAATTTTGACACTTAGTCGTGTTTCTGAGCGTGCACCATTTTTCAGAAAAACGACTAAGTGTATCAGCATAAATTCATTCTGATGTGCATGGAGATAACATGTATGCTATTTTGAAGAGATAATGCAAAATTGCATTGATGCACTTTATTTGGTTGTGCAATGAAGACAAAACACGTGTGCAGTTGCATTGCTTAGAACGGAGAAATTTAGACACCTAGTCGTTTTTCTAAGCGTGCACCATTTTTCAGAAAAACGACTAAGTGTATCTGCATTATTCATTCTGCTGTGCATGGAGTTAACATATATGCTATTTTGAAGAGATAATGCAAAATTGCATTGATGCACTTTATTTCGTTGTGCAATGAAGAGAAAACACATGTACTGTTGCATTGCACAGAACGGAGTAATTTTGACATTTAGTCGTTTTTCTGAGCGTGCACCATTTTTCAGAAAAACGACTAAGTGTATCAGCATTAATTCATTATGCTGTACATGGAGTTAACATATATGCTATTTTGAAGAGATAATGCAAACTTGCATTGATGCACTTTATTTCGTTGTGCAATGAAGAGAAAACACATGTGCTGTTGCATTGCACAGAGCAAAATATAAGATATGAACTTGTTGCTTTGCATAGCATATAACAAATAACTCATTCCATTTAAAACTTACAAGTTTCCTCTGTGACTTAATTTGATGTTACTTCTGCCATAAAGCAGTCAATTGAGTGCATGGTTCATTTGGAGCGCATTCACATGAGGGGAACATCCTTATAACTTCAAGCCGCCTACCTCGCACTCTCTCCGGCTTGAGCAGAAAAACACACCGCATGGTTGAAACGGAGTAATTTTGACACTTAGTCGTTTTTCTGAGCGTGCACCATTTTTCAGAAAAACGACTAAGTGTATCAGCAATAGTCATTCTGCTGTGCATGGATTTAACATGTATGCTATTTTGAAGAGATAATGCAAAATTGCATTGATGCACTTTATTTGGTTGTGCAATGAAGAGAAAACACGTGTGCAGTTGCATTGCTTAGAACGGAGAAATTTAGACACTTAGTCGTTTTTCTAAGCGTGCACCATTTTTCCGAAAAACGACTAAGTGTATCTGCATTATTCATTCTGCTGTGCATGGAGGTAACATATATGCTATTTTGAAGAGATAATGCAAATTTGTTTTGATGCACTTTATTTCGTTGTGCATTGAAGAGAAAACACATGTGCTGTTGCATTGCACAGAACGGAGTAATTTTGACACTTAGTCGTTTTTCTGAGCGTGCACCATTTTTCAGAAAAACGACTAAGTGTATCTGCATTATTCATTCTGCTGTGCATGGAGTTAACATATATGCTATTTTGAAGAGATAATGCAAACTTGTATTGATGCACTTTATTTCGTTGTGCAATGAAGAGAAAACACATGTGCTGTTCCATTGCACAGAGCAAAATATAAGATATGAACTTGTTGCTTTGCATAGCATATAACAAATAACTCATTCCATTTAAAACTTACAACTTTCCTCTGTGACTTAATTTGATGTTACTTCTGCCATAAAGCTGTCAATTGACTGCATGGTTCATTAGGAGCGCATTCACCTTAGGGGAACATCCTTATAACTTCATGCCGCCTACCTCGCACTCTCTCCGGCTTGAGCAGAGAAACACACCGCATGGTTGAAACGGAGTAATTTTGACACTTAGTCGTTTTTCTGAGCGTGCACCATTTTTCAGAAAAACGACTAAGTGTATCAGCATTAGTTCATTCTGCTGTGCATGGATTTAACATGTATGCTATTTTGAAGAGATAATGCAAAATTGCATTGATGCACTTTATTTCGTTGTGCAATGAAGAGAAAACACGTGTGCTGTTGCATTGCTTAGAACGGAGAAATTTAGACACTTAGTCGTTTTTCTGAGCGTGCACCATTTTTCCGAAAAACGACTAAGTGTATCTGCATTATTCATTCTGCTGTGCATGGAGTTAACATATATGCTATTTTGAAGAGATAATGCAAAATTGCATTGATGCACTTTATTTCGTTGTGCAATGAAGAGAAAACACATGTGCTGTTGCATTGCTTAGAACGGAGTAATTTTGACACTTAGTCGTGTTTCTGAGCGTGCACCATTTTTCAGAAAAACGACTAAGTGTATCAGCATAAATTCATTCTGATGTGCATGGAGATAACATGTATGCTATTTTGAAGAGATAATGCAAAATTGCATTGATGCACTTTATTTCGTTGTGCAATGAAGAGAAAACACATGTGCTGTTGCATTGCTCAGAACGGAGAAATTTAGACACTTAGTCGTTTTTCTAAGCGTGCACCATTTTTCAGAAAAACGACTAAGTGTATCTGCATTATTCATTCTGCTGTGCATGGAGTTAACATATATGCTATTTTGAAGAGATAATGCAAAATTGCATTGATGCACTTTATTTCGTTGTGCAATGAAGAGAAAACACATGTGCTGTTGCATTGCACAGAACGGAGTAATTTTGACACTTAGTCGTTTTTCTGAGCGTGCACCATTTTTCAGAAAAACAACTAAGTGTATCAGCATTAATTCATTATGCTGTACATGGAGTTAACATATATGCTATTTTGAAGAGATAAAGCAAACTTGCATTGATGCACTTTATTTCGTTGTGCAATGAAGAGAAAACACATGTGCTGTTGCATTGCAGAGAGCAAAATATAAGATATGAACTTGTTGCTTTGCATAGCATATAACAAATAACTCATTCCATTTAAAACTTACAAGTTTCCTCTGTGACTTAATTTGATGTTACTTCTGCCATAAAGCAGTCAATTGAGTGCATGGTTCATTTGGAGCGCATTCACATGAGGGGAAGATCCTTATAACTTCATGCCGCCCACCTCGCACTCTCTCCGGCTTGAGCAGAAAAACACACCGCATGGTTGAAACGGAGTAATTTTGACACTTAGTCGTTTTTCTGAGCGTGCACCATTTTTCAAAAAACGACTAAGTGTATCAGCATAAATTCATTCTGATGTGCATGGAGATAACATGTATGCTATTTTGAAGAGAAAATGCAAAATTGCATTGATGCACTTTATTTGGTTGTGCAATGAAGAGAAAACGCATGTGCTGTTGCATTGCACAGAACGGAGTAATTTTGACACTCAGTCGTTTTTCTGAGCGTGCACCATTTTTCAGAAAAACGAATAAGTGTATCAGCATTATTCATTCTGCTGTACATGGAGTTAACCTATATGCTATTTTGAAGAGATAATGCAAAATTGCATTGATGCACTTTATTTCGTTGTGCAATGAAGAGAAAACACATGTGCTGTTCCATTGCACAGAGCAAAATATAAGATATTTTAGATTTAGCCAAACGCTTTTATCCCAAAGCGATATGAACTTGTTGCTTTGCATGGCATATAACAAATAACTTATTCCATTCTTGAATTTTCTATTGCTACCCGTTGACTCCTTCTGGTGATAGTTCAGCCAATTTTTGACCTTCATGACATATTTCAGTTCTTGATATGGAACTTTCTGTTTCTACCTAATTGACTCCTTCTTGTGATACATTAGCCATAGAGTAGCCAATATTGTACCCATTGGACAAGTTTCAGTCAAGGGTCTTGAAATTTCTATACCTACTCATTGACTCTTTCTGATGTTACATCGGTCATTCAGAAATCCATATTTGACCAAATGGATTAATATCGGGCCCATTTTTCATCAATTTTGAACTTTCTAACATCAGAAGGATTCAATGAGTGTATAGAGAAATTTCAAGATCGATGACTGAAACATGTTCAATGGGTCAAATAATGGCTACTCTATGGCTAATTTATCACCAGATGGAGTCAATTGGGTAGGAACAGAAAGTTCAAGATCAAGGACAGAAAAATAATAAATGGCTCAAAAATTGACTACTGTATGGCTAATTTATCACCAAAAGGAGTTAATGGTTAGAAATAAAAACTTCAAAATTGATGAATCTTGGGATAGATTTTAGTATTTTATGTCAAAAATAGACATAGACTTCTGAATGGCAGTTGTACCAACATGAGTCAATGAATAGGTATGAAAATTTCAAGATCCAACAGGCCCAAGAGTCGTCGATTTTGAACTTTTTAGTTCTACCCATTGACTCCTTCTGGTGATAAATTAGCCTTAGAGTAGCCAATACTTGACCCATTGAACATGTTTCAGTCCATGATCTTGAACTTTTTATACATACTCATAGAATCCGAATGATGATACATCAGCCAATCAGAAATTCATATTTGACCGGACTAATATCGGGCCCATGAGTCATCAATTTTGATCTTTCTCTTTCTGCCTAATAAACTCCTTCTTGTGATCAATTAGCCATAGAGAAGCCAATATTTTACCCATTGGACATGTTTCAGTCATGGATCTTGCAATTTCCATACCTACTCATTGACTCTTTCTGATGTCATGCCAGTCATTCCAAAGTCCATATTTGACCAAACTTTGTACCGGGCCCAAAAGTTATTTTTGAACTTTGTATTTCTACCCAATTGACTCCTGGTGATAAATTAGCCATAGAATAGTCAATATTTGATCCATTGAACATGTTTCTGTCATCAATTTTGAAATTTATATACACACTCATTGACTCTTTCTTTTGTTACATCAGCCATTCAGAGTCCATATTTGACCTAAAATATTAATATATGGCCCAAGAGTCATCTATTTTGAACTTTTTAGTTCTACCTATTGACTCCTTATGGTTATAGTTCAGCTAATTTTTGATCAACTGAACATATTTCAGTCCTTGATCTTGAACTTTGTGTCACTACCCAATTGTGTCCTTCTTGTGATTCATTAGCTATAGAGTTGCAAATATTTGACCCATTGGACATGTTTCAGTCATGAATCATGGAATTTCTATACCTATTTGATCTTATTGATTGTTATATCAGTCATTCCAGTCACATCATTTGACAAATAAGGATGAAAATAATGGGCCCAAAGAGAGTCCATCGATTTTTTTTCTATAAGGTCCATTCGGTAAAAAATAAAATGATGAATGACCGATGTTAACATTGAGAAGGATGAGTATGAGTATATATAGAAAATTCAAGATCAAGGACTGAAACATGTGCAGTGGGTCAAATATTTGCTGTACAATGGCTAATGTATCAACAGAAGGAATCAATTGTGTAGAATTAGAAAGTTCAAAATCGATGACTCTTGGGCCCGATATTAGTACATTTGGTCAAATATGGATTTCTGAATAACTGACATAAAATCATAAAGAGTCAATTTACAGGCATAGAAGTTTCAAGATCCACGACTGAAACAAGTGCAATGGGTCAAATATTGGCTACTCTATGGATAATTTAAAACCTGAAGGAGTCATTTGGGAATAAATAAAAGTTTCAAAATCGACGACTCTTGGGCCCGATATTAGTCCATTTGGTCAAATATGGATTTCTGAATGGTCGATGTAACATCAGAAGGATTCAATGAGTGTATAGAGAAATTTCAAGATTGATGACTGAAACATGTTCAATGGGTAAAATAATGGCTACTCTATGGCTAATTTATCACCAGAAGGAGTCAATGGTTAGAAATAAAAACTTCAAAATTGATGAATCTTGGGCTAGATTTTAGTATTTTATGTCAAAAAATAGACATAGATTTCTGAATGGCAGTTGTACCAACAGAAGGAGTCAATGAGTAGGTATGAAAATTTCAAGATCCAACAGGCCCAAGAGTTGTTGATTTTGAACTTTTTAGTTCTACCCATTGACTCCTTCTGGTGATAAATTAGCCTTAGAGAAGCCAATATTTGACCCATTGAACATGTTTCAGTCATCAATCTTGAAATTTCTATACACACTCATTGACTCCATCTACCCAATAGACTCCTTCTGGTGATAAATTAGCCATAGAGTAGCCAATATCTGACCAATGGAACATGTTTCAGTCATGGATCTTGAAATTTCTATACCTAATCATTGATTCTTTCTGATGTTACGTCAGCATTTCAGAAATCCATATTTGATCAAATGGACTAATATATATATATATATATATATATATAAAAATACACTCATTGACTCCCTCTAATGTTATATCAGCCATTCACAGTCCATATTTGACTTAAAATACTAATATATTGCCCAAGATTCATCGATTTTGAACTTTTTAGTTCTACCCATTGAGTAGCCAATATTTGACCCATTGAACATTTTTCAGTGCTTGATCTTGAACTTTTTATACATACTCAGAGAATCCGAATGATGATACATCAGCCAATCAGAAGTCCATATTTGACCAAATGGACTTGTATTGGGCCCAAGAATCGTCAATTTTGAACTTTCTTTTCCTACCCAATTTACTCCTTCTTGTGATTCATTAGCTATAGAGTAGCAAATTTTTTACCAATTAGACATATTTCAGTCATCAATCTTGAAATTTGTATACACACTCATTGGCTCCTTCTGTTGTTACAGCAGCCATTCAGAGTCCATATTTGACCAAATATACTAAAATTTGGCACAAGAGTCAACGATTTTGAACTTTTTAGTTCTAACCATTGACTCCTTCTGGTGATAAGTTCAGCAAAAATTTGACCTACTGAACATATATCAGTCCTTGATCTTGAACTTTCTGTTTCTACCCAATTGACTCCTTCTTGTGATTCATTAGCTATAGAGTAGCAAATGTTTTTACCCATTGGACATATTTCAGTCATGAATCTTGAAATTTCTATACCTACTCATTGACTCTTTATGTTGTTACATCAGTCATTCAGAAATCCATATTTGACCACATGGACTAATATCAGGCCCAAGAGTCGTCAATTTTGAACTTTTTAGTTCTACCCATTTGACTCCTTTTGGTGATAAATTAGACCTAGAGTAGCCAATATTTGACCCATTGAACATGTTTCATTCTTGGATCTTGAAATTTCTATACCTACTCATTGACTCCTGTTGGTACAACTGCCATTCAGAAGTCTTTGTTTGGCATAAAATACTACTATGTAGCCGAAGATTCATCCATTTTGAAGTTTTTATTTCTAACCATTTACTCCTTCAAATATTTTAGCAAATATTTTACTCACTGGACATGTTTCAGTCATGGATCTTGAAATTTCTATACCTACTCATTGACTCTTTCTGATATTATATTAGTCATTCACAAGTCAATATTTGACAAAATGGACTAATATCGGGCCAAAGAGTCGTCGAATTTGAAGTTTCTATTTCTACCAAATTGACTCATTCTGGTGATAAATTAGCCATAGAGTAGCCAATATTTGACCCATTAAACATGTTTTACTCATGGATCTTGAAATTTCTATGTATACTTATTGACTCAATCTGTTGTTATATCAGCCATTCAGAGTCCATATTTGATCTAAAATACTAATAAATGGCCCAAGAGACATCAATTTTGAACTTTTTAGTTTTACCCATTGACTCCTTCTTGTGATAGTTCAGCCAATATTTCACCTACTGGATATATTTCAGTCCTTGATCTTGAACTTTCTATACCTACTCATTGACTTTTTCTGATGTTATGTCAGTGTTTCAAAAATCCATATTTGACCAAATGGACTAATATCGGGCCAATTGACCCTTGAAAATTCTATACCTACTCATTGACTCTTTCTGATGTTTCACCGGTCATTTAGAAATCCATATTTGACCAAATGGACTAATATCAGGCCCAAGAGTCGTCGATTTTTAACTTTTTAGTTCTACCCATTGACTCCTTCTGGTGATAAATTAGCTTTAGAGTAGCCAATATTTGACCCATTGAACATGTTTCAGTCCTTGATCTTGAACTTTGTATATATACTCATTGACTCCTTCTGATGTTACATCGGCCATTCAGAAGTCAATATTTGACCAAATGGACTCATATCCGCCCCAAGATTCGTCGATTTTGAACTTTCTATTTCTGCCCATTAGACTCATTCCGGTGATGGATCAGCCAATCAGTAGGCAAATTTGACTTACAGAACATGTTTCACTCCTTGATCTTGAACTTTTAATACATACTCATTGACTACTTCTGATTTTACATCAGTCATTCAGAGGTCCATTTTTGACCAAATAGACTTATATCTCATCCAGGAGCCATCAATTTTGAACTTTTAAGTTCTACCCATTGACTCCTTGTGTTGAAAGTTCAGCCAATATTTGACCTACTGAATATATTTCAGTCCTTGATCTTGAACTTTCTATTGCTACCCGTTGACTCCTTCTGGTGATAGTTCAGCCAATTTTTGACCTTCATAACATATTTCAGTTCTTGATCTTGCAATTTCTATACCTACTCATTGACTCTTTGTGATGTAATGCCAGTAATTCTGAAGTCCATATTTGACCAAATGGACAAATATCGGGCCCAAGAGTCATCGATTTTGAACTTTCTACTTTTTCCCAATTGACTCCTTCTGGTGATAAATTAATAATAAAGTAGCCAATGTTTGACCCATTGAACATGTTTCAGTTATGGATTTTTAAAATTTTTATACCTACTTATTGACTCTTTTTGATGTTATATCAGTCATTCACATGTCCATATTTGACAAAATGGACTAATATTGGGCCCAAGAGTCATCGATTTTTAACTTTCTATGAGTCCATTCGGTAAAATATGAACTTTTGAATGACCCATGTAACATGAGAAGGATGTCGATGAGTATATATAGAAAATTCAAGATCAAGGACTGAAACATGTGCAGTGGGTCAAATATTTGCTATACAATGGCTAATGTATCAACAGAAGGAATCAATTGTGTAGAATTAGAAAGTTCAAAATCTATGACTCTTGGGCCCGATATTAGTACATTTGGTCAAATATGGATTTCTGAATAACTGACATAAAATCATAAAGAGTAAATTTACAGGCATAGAAGTTTCAAGATCCACGACTGAAACAAGTGCAATGGGTCAAATATTGGCTACTCTATGGATAATTTAAAACCTGAAGGAGTCAATTGGGAATAAATAAAAGTTTCAAAATCGACGACTCTTGGGCCCGATATTAGTCCATTTGGTCAAATATGGATTTCTGAATGGTCGATGTAACATCAGAAGGATTCAATGAGTGTATAGAGAAATTTCAAGATTGATGACTGAAACATGTTCAATGGGTCAAATAATGGCTACTCTATGGCTAATTTATCACCAGAAGGAGTCAATGGTTAGAAATAAAAACTTCAAAATTGATGAATCTTGGGCTAGATTGTACCAGTTGTACCAACAGAAGGAGTCAATGAATAGGTATGAAAATTTCAAGATCCAACAGGCCCAAGAGTCGTCGATTTTGAACTTTTTAGTTCTACCCATTGACTCCTTCTGGTGATAAATTAGCCTTAGAGTAGCCAATATTTGACCCATTGAACATGTTTCAGTCCTTGATCTTGAACTTTTTATACATACTCATAGAATCCGAATGATGATACATCAGCCAATCAGAAGTCCATATTTGACCGAATGGACTTATATCGGGCCCAAGAGACATCAATTTTGAACTTTCTCTTTCTTTCTCCATTGAACCTGTTTCTCTCATCAATCTTGAAATTTATATACACACTCATTGACTCTATCTGTTGTTACATCAGCCATTCAGAGTCCATATTTGACCTAAAATACTAATGTATGGCCCAAGAGTCATCTATTTTGAACTTTTTAGTTCTACCTATTGACTTCTTCTGGTGATAGTTCAGCTAATTTTTGACCTACTGAACATATTTCAGTCCTTGATCTTGAACTTTCTGTTCCTACCCAATTGTATCCTTCTTGTGATTCATTAGCTATAGAGTAGCAAATTTTTAGCAATTGGTCATGTTTCAGTCATGAATCTTGAAATTTCTATACCTACTCATTGACTCTTTCTGATGTTACACCGGTCATTCAGAAATCCATATTTGACCAATTGGACTAATATCAGGCCCAAGAGTCGTCGATTTTGAACTTTTTAGTTCAACCCTTTTGACTCCTTTTGGTGATAAATTAGCCTTAGAGTAGCCAATATTTGACCCATTGAAAATGTTTCATTCTTGGATCTTTAAATTTCTATACCTACTCATTGACTCCTTCTGTTGGTCCAACTGCCATTCAGAAATCTATGTTTGAAATAAAATACTACTATGTAGCCGAAGATTCATCCATTTTGAAGTTTTTATTTCTAACCTTTTACTCCTTCAAATATCTTAGCAAATATTTTACTCACTGGACATGTTTCAGTCATGGATCTTGAAATTTCTATACCTACTCATTGACTCTTTCTGATATTATATCAGTCATTCACACATATTTGACAAAATGGACTAATATCGGGCCAAAGAGTCGTCGAATTTGAAGTTTCTATTTCTACCAAGTTGACTCCTTCTGGTGATAAATTTGCCATAGAGTAGCCAATATTTGACCCATTAAACATGTTTCAGTCATGGATCTTGAAATTTCTATGTATACGTATTGACTGTATCTGTTGTTACATCAGCCATTCAGAGTCCATATTTGATCTAAAATACTAATTTATGGCCCAAGAGACATCAATTTTGAACTTTTTGATTTACCCATTGACTCCTTCTTGTGATAGTTCAGCCAATATTTGACCTACTGAATATATTTCAGTCCTTGATCTTGAACTTTCTATACCTACTCATTGACTTTTTCTGATGTTATGTCAGTGTTTCAAAAATTCATATTTGACCGAATGGACTAATGTCGGGCCCAAGTCATCGTCATTTTGAACTTTTCTATTTCATCACAATAGACTCTTTCTGTTGATCAATTTTAGCCAGAGTAGCCAATATATTGACCCATGAACTTTGTTTCAGTCCTTGATCTTGAACTTTCTATACATACTCATAGACTCTTTCTGATGATTCATCAGCCAATCAGAAGTCCATATTTGACCAAATGGACTTATATCGGGCCCAAGAGTCATCGATTTTGAACTTTCTACTTCTACCCATTGACTCCTTCTGTTGATCAATTAGCCTTAGAGTAGCCAATATTTGACCCATTGAACATGTTTCAGTCCTTGATCTTGAACTTTGTATACATACTCATTGACTTCCTCTGATGTTACATCAGTCATTCAGAAGTCAATATTTGACCAAATGGACTCATATCCGCCCCAAGAGTCGTCGATTTTGAACTTTCTATTTCTGCCCATTAGACTCATTCCGGTGATGGATCAGCCAATCAGTAGGCAAATTTGACTTACAGAACATGTTTCACTCCTTGATCTTGAACTTTTAATACATACTCATTGACTACTTCTGATTTTACATCAGTCATTCAGAGGTCCATTTTTGACCAAATAGACTTATATCTCATCCAGGAGCCATCAATTTTGAACTTTTAAGTTCTACCCATTGACTCCTTGTGTTGAAAGTTCAGCCAATATTTGACCTACTGAATATATTTCAGTCCTTGATCTTGAACTTTCTATTGCTACCCGTTGACTCCTTCTGGTGATAGTTCAGCCAATTTTTGACCTTCATAACATATTTCAGTTCTTGATCTTGCAATTTCTATACCTACTCATTGACTCTTTGTGATGTAATGCCAGTAATTCTGAAGTCCATATTTGACCAAATGGAAAAATATCGGGCCCAAGAGTCATCGATTTTGAACTTTCTACTTCTTCCCAATTGACTCCTTCTGGTGATAAATTAGTCATAAAGTAGCCAATGTTTGACCCATTGAACATGTTTCAGTTATGGATCTTTAAAATTTTTATACCTACTTATTGATTCTTTCTGATGTTAAATCAGTCATTCACATGTCCATATTTGACAAAATGGACTAATATTGGGCCCAAGAGTCATCGATTTTTAACTTTCTATGAGTCCATTCGGTAAAATATGAACTTTTGAATGACCCATGTAACATGAGAAGGATGTCGATGAGTATATATAGAAAATTCAAGATCAAGGACTGAAACATGTGCAGTGGGTCAAATATTTGCTATACAATGGCTAATGTATCAACAGAAGGAATCAATTGTGTAGAATTAGAAAGTTCAAAATCTATGACTCTTGGGCCCGATATTAGTACATTTGGTCAAATATGGATTTCTGAATAACTGACATAAAATCATAAAGAGTAAATTTGCAGGCATAGAAGTTTCAAGATCCACGACTGAAACAAGTGCAATGGGTCAAATATTGGCTACTCTATGGATAATTTAAAACCTGAAGGAGTCAATTGGGAATAAATAAAAGTTTCAAAATCGACGACTCTTGGGCCCGATATTAGTCCATTTGGTCAAATATGGATTTCTGAATGGTCGATGTAACATCAGAAGGATTCAATGAGTGTATAGAGAAATTTCAAGATTGATGACTGAAACATGTTCAATGGGTCAAATAATGGCTACTCTATGGCTAATTTATCACCAGAAGGAGTCAATTGTTAGAAATAAAAACTTCAAAATTGATGAATCTTGGGCTAGATTGTACCAGTTGTACCAACAGAAGGAGTCAATGAATAGGTATGAAAATTTCAAGATCCAACAGGCCCAAGAGTCGTCGATTTTGAACTTTTTAGTTCTACCCATTGACTCCTTCTGGTGATAAATTAGCCTTAGAGTAGCCAATATTTGACCCATTGAACATGTTTCAGTCCTTGATCTTGAACTTTTTATACATACTCATAGAATCCGAATGATGATACATCAGCCAATCAGAAGTCCATATTTGACCGAATGGACTTATATCGGGCCCAAGAGACATCAATTTTGAACTTTCTCTTTCTTTCTCCATTGAACCTGTTTCTCTCATCAATCTTGAAATTTATATACACACTCATTGACTCTATCTGTTGTTACATCAGCCATTCAGAATCCATATTTGACCTAAAATACTAATGTATGGCCCAAGAGTCATCTATTTTGAACTTTTTAGTTCTACCTATTGACTTCTTCTGGTGATAGTTCAGCTAATTTTTGACCTACTGAACATATTTCAGTCCTTGATCTTGAACTTTCTGTTCCTACCCAATTGTATCCTTCTTGTGATTCATTAGCTATAGAGTAGCAAATTTTTAACAATTGGTCATGTTTCAGTCATGAATCTTGAAATTTCTATACCTACTCATTGACTCTTTCTGATGTTACACCGGTCATTCAGAAATCCATATTTGACCAATTGGACTAATATCAGGCCCAAGAGTCGTCGATTTTGAACTTTTTAGTTCAACCCTTTTGACTCCTTTTGGTGATAAATTAGCCTTAGAGTAGCCAATATTTGACCCATTGAAAATGTTTCATTCTTGGATCTTTAAATTTCTATACCTACTCATTGACTCCTTCTGTTGGTCCAACTGCCATTCAGAAATCTATGTTTGAAATAAAATACTACTATGTAGCCGAAGATTCATCCATTTTGAAGTTTTTTATTTCTAACCTTTTACTCCTTCAAATATCTTAGCAAATATTTTACTCACTGGACATGTTTCAGTCATGGATCTTGAAATTTCTATACCTACTCATTGACTCTTTCTGATATTATATCAGTCATTCACAAGTCCATATTTGACAAAATGGACTAATATCGGGCCAAAGAGTCGTCGAATTTGAAGTTTCTATTTCTACCAAGTTGACTCCTTCTGGTGATAAATTTGCCATAGAGTAGCCAATATTTGACCCATTAAACATGTTTCAGTCATGGATCTTGAAATTTCTATGTATACGTATTGACTGTATGTTGTTACATCAGCCATTCAGAGTCCATATTTGATCTAAAATACTAATTTATGGCCCAAGAGACATCAATTTTGAACTTTTTGATTTACCCATTGACTCCTTGTGATAGTTCAGCCAATATTTGACCTACTGAATATATTTCAGTCCTTGATCTTGAACTTTCTATACCTACTCATTGACTTTTTCTGATGTTATGTCAGTGTTTCAAAAATTCATATTTGACCGAATGGACTAATGTCGGGCCCAAGAGTCATCAATTTTGAACTTTCTATTTCATCCCAATTGATTCCTTCTAATGATACATTATTCATAGAATAGCAAATATTTGACCCATTGAACTTGTTTCAGTCCTTGATCTTGAACTTTTTATACATACTCATAGAATCCGAATGATGATACATCAGCCAATCAGAAGTCCATATTTGACCGAATGGACTTATATCGGGCCCAAGAGTCATCGATTTTGAACTTTCTACTTCTTCCCAATAGACTCCTTCTGGTGATCAATTAGCCTTAGAGTAGCCAATATATGACCCATTGAACATGTTTCAGTCCATGATCTTGAACTTTCTAAACATACTCATAGAATCCGAATGATGATACATCAGCCAATCAGAAGTCCATATTTGACCGAATGGACTTATATCGAGCCCAAGAATCATCAATTTTGAACTTTCTATTTCTACCCCATAGACTCCTTCTGGTAATCAAATAGTCTTAGAGTAGCCAATTTTTGACCCATTGAACTTGTTTCAGTCGTGGATCTTGAAATTTCTATGCTTCCTAATTGACTCTTTCTGATGATACATTAGCCATTGTAACAACCAGACAAGGCAGGTAAGGTGAATAACAGAGTTTTATTGGCGGATTCAACAGATACAGGTGAAGGGGTTCCGGTATGGTGAGTGCAGCAGCGCAAAGTAGAATGGTGACTTAGCTTGTGGCATAAACACTGTCTCTGGTTGGTTGCAGGTGGGGACCTGGCAGGATGCTGATCCAGGGATCGTCTGGAGAACGTGGACGGCAGGATAACACGGTCAGGTAACACGAGTAGGAAACCGGGAACAGGTAAGAGAGTCTGTGGTCCGTAGCATACGAGATCAGACAACGGGGTGAGTGTGAGAGTGAGTCTTATAGGCAGTAATGTGATTGTGAACAGGTGCAGGTGGTTAGAACTCTGGTGAAGATGAGCGAGTGGGTGGAGCCGTGCGAATGGGTGAAGTTGGTGGTGTGACAGCCATAGAGTAGCCCATATTGAATCCATTAGGCAAGTTTCAGTCAAGGATCTTGAAATTTCTATACCTACTCATTGACTCTTTCTGATGTTACATCGGTCATTCAGAAATCCATATTTGAGCAAATGGATTAATACCGGGCCAAAAGTCATTGATTTGGAACGTTCTATTTCTACCCAATGGATTCCTACTGGTGATACATTAGCCATAGAATAGCAAATATTTGATCTATTGAACATGTTTCAGTCCTTGATTTTGAACTTTCTATACATACTCATAGAATCCGAATGATGATACATCAGCTAATCAGAATTCCATATTTGACCGAATGGACTTGCATCGGGCCCAAGAGTCATCGATTCTGAACTTTCTGTTTGTACCCAATAGACTCCTGGTGATCAATTAGCCTTAGAGTAGCCAATATTTGACCCAATGAACTTGTTTCAGCCGTGGATCTTGAAATTTCTATGTCTGCTAATTGACTCTTTCTGATGTTATGTCAGTTGTTCAGAAGTCCATATTTGAACAAATGTACTAATATCGGGCCCAAGAGTCATCGATTTTGAACTTTCTACTTCTTCCCAATTGACTCCTTCTGGTGATAAATTAGTCATAAAGTAGCCAATGTTTGACCCATTGAACATGTTTCAGTTATGGATCTTTAAAATTTTTATACCTACTTATTGATTCTTTCTGATGTTATATCAGTCATTCACATGTCCATATTTGACAAAATGGACTAATATTGGGCCCAAGAGTCATCGATTTTTATTTTTCTATAAGTCCATTCGGTAAAATATGAACTTTTGAATGACCCATGTAACATGAGAAGGATGTCGATGAGTATATATAGAAAATTCAAGATCAAGGACTGAAACATGTGCAGTGGGTCAAATATTTGCTATGCAATGGCTAATGTATCAACAGAAGGAATCAATTGTGTAGAATTAGAAAGTTCAAAATCGATGACTCTTGGGCCCGATATTAGTCCATTTGGTCAAATGTGGATTTCTGAATGGTCGATGTAACATCAGAAGGATTCAATGAGTGTATAGAGAAATTTCAAGATTGATGACTGAAACATGTTCAATGGGTCAAATAATGGCTACTCTATGGCTAATTTATCACCAGAAGGAGTCAATTGTTAGAAATAAAAACTTCAAAATTGATGAATCTTGGGCTAGATTGTATTTTTATGTCAAAAAAATAGACATAGACTTCTGAATGGCAGTTGTACCAACAGAAGGAGTCAATGAATAGGTATGAAAATTTCAAGATCCAACAGGCCCAAGAGTCGTCGATTTTGAACTTTTTAGTTCTACCCATTGACTCCTTCTGGTGATAAATTAGCCTTATAGAAGCCAATATTTGACCCATTGAACATGTTTCAGTCATCAATCTTGAAATTTCTATACACACTCATTGACTCCATCTACCCAATAGACTCCTTCTGGTGATAAATTAGCCATAGAGTAGCCAATATCTGACCAATGGAACATGTTTCAGTCATGGATCTTGAAATTTCTATACCTAATCATTGACTCTTTCTGATGTTACGTCAGCATTTCAGAAATCCATATTTGATCAAATGGACTAATATATATATATATATATATATATATATATAAATACACTCATTGACTCCCTCTAATTTTATATCAGCCATTCAGAGTCCATATTTGACCTAAAATACTAATATATTGCCCAAGATTCATCGATTTTGAACTTTTTAGTTCTACCCATTGAGTAGCCAATATTTGACCCATTGAACATTTTTCAGCGCTTGATCTTGAACTTTTTATACATACTCAGAGAATCCGAATGATGATACATCAGCCAATCAGAAGTCCATATTTGACCAAATGGACTTGTATTGAGCCCAAGAATCGTCAATTTTGAACTTTCTTTTCCTACCCAATTTACTCCTTCTTGTGATTCATTAGCTAAAGAGTAGCAAATTTTTTACCAATTAGACATATTTCAGTCATCAATCTTGAAATTTGTATACACACTCATTGGCTCCTTCTGTTGTTACAGCAGCCATTCAGAGTCCATATTTGACCAAATATACTAAAATTTGGCACAAGAGTCAACGATTTTGAACTTTTTAGTTCTAACCATTGATTCCTTCTGGTGATAAGTTCAGCAAAAATTTGACCTACTGAACATATATCAGTCCTTGATCTTGAACTTTCTGTTTCTACCCAATTGACTCCTTCTTGTGATTCATTAGCTATAGAGTAGCAAATGTTTTTACCCATTGGACATATTTCAGTCATGAATCTTGAAATTTCTATACCTACTCATTGACTCTTTATGTTGTTACATCAGTCATTCAGAAATCCATATTTGACCACATGGACTAATATCAGGCCCAAGAGTCGTCAATTTTGAACTTTTTAGTTCTACCCATTTGACTCCTTTTGGTGATAAATTAGACCTAGAGTAGCCAATATTTGACCCATTGAACATGTTTCATTCTTGGATCTTGAAATTTCTATACCTACTCATTGACTCCTGTTGGTACAACTGCCATTCAGAAGTCTCTGTTTGGCATAAAATACTACTATGTAGCCGAAGATTCATCCATTTTGAAGTTTTTATTTCTAACCATTTACTCCTTCAAATATTTTAGCAAATATTTTACTCACTAGACATGTTTCAGTCATGGATCTTGAAATTTCTATACCTACTCATTGACTCTTTCTGATATTATATTAGTCATTCACAAGTCAATATTTGGCAAAATGGACTAATATCGGGCCAAAGAGTCGTCGAATTTGAAGTTTCTATTTCTACCAAATTGACTCATTCTGGTGATAAATTAGCCATAGAGTAGCCAATATTTGACCCATTAAACATGTTTTACTCATGGATCTTGAAATTTCTATGTATACTTATTGACTCAATCTGTTGTTATATCAGCCATTCAGAGTCCATATTTGATCTAAAATACTAATAAATGGCCCAAGAGACATCAATTTTGAACTTTTTAGTTTTACCCATTGACTCCTTCTTGTGATAGTTCAGCCAATATTTCACCTACTGGATATATTTCAGTCCTTGATCTTGAACTTTCTATACCTACTCATTGACTTTCTTCTGATGTTATGTCAGTGTTTCAAAAATCCATATTTGACCAAATGGACTAATATCGGGCCAATTGACCCTTGAAAATTCTATACCTACTCATTGACTCTTTCTGATGTTTCACCGGTCATTTAGAAATCCATATTTGACCAAATGGACTAATATCAGGCCCAAGAGTCGTCGATTTTTAACTTTTTAGTTCTACCCATTGACTCCTTCTGGTGATAAATTAGCTTTAGAGTAGCCAATATTTGACCCATTGAACATGTTTCAGTCCTTGATCTTGAACTTTGTATATATACTCATTGACTCCTTCTGATGTTACATCGGCCATTCAGAAGTCAATATTTGACCAAATGGACTCATATCCGCCCCAAGATTCGTCGATTTTGAACTTTCTATTTCTGCCCATTAGACTCATTCCGGTGATGGATCAGCCAATCAGTAGGCAAATTTGACTTACAGAACATGTTTCACTCCTTGATCTTGAACTTTTAATACATACTCATTGACTACTTCTGATTTTACATCAGTCATTCAGAGGTCCATTTTTGACCAAATAGACTTATATCTCATCCAGGAGCCATCAATTTTGAACTTTTAAGTTCTACCCATTGACTCCTTGTGTTGAAAGTTCAGCCAATATTTGACCTACTGAATATATTTCAGTCCTTGATCTTGAACTTTCTATTGCTACCCGTTGACTCCTTCTGGTGATAGTTCAGCCAATTTTTGACCTTCATAACATATTTCAGTTCTTGATCTTGCAATTTCTATACCTACTCATTGACTCTTTGTGATGTAATGCCAGTGATTCTGAAGTCCATATTTGACCAAATGGACAAATATCGGGCCCAAGAGTCATCGATTTTGAACTTTCTACTTTTTCCCAATTGACTCCTTCTGGTGATAAATTAATAATAAAGTAGCCAATGTTTGACCCATTGAACATGTTTCAGTTATGGATTTTTAAAATTTTTATACCTACTTATTGACTCTTTTTGATGTTATATCAGTCATTCACATGTCCATTTTGACCAAATGGACTAATATTGGGCCCAAGAGTCATCGATTTTTAACTTTCTATGAGTCCATTCGGTAAAATATGAACTTTTGAATGACCCATGTAACATGAGAAGGATGTCGATGAGTATATATAGAAAATTCAAGATCAAGGACTGAAACATGTGCAGTGGGTCAAATATTTGCTATACAATGGCTAATGTATCAACAGAATGAATCAATTGTGTAGAATTAGAAAGTTCAAAATCTATGACTCTTGGGCCCGATATTAGTACATTTGGTCAAATATGGATTTCTGAATAACTGACATAAAATCATAAAGAGTCAATTTACAGGCATAGAAGTTTCAAGATCCACGACTGAAACAAGTGCAATGGGTCAAATATTGGCTACTCTATGGATAATTTAAAACCTGAAGGAGTCAATTGGGAATAAATAAAGTTTCAAAATCGACGACTCTTGGGCCCGATATTAGTCCATTTGGTCAAATATGGATTTCTGAATGGTCGATGTAACATCAGAAGGATTCAATGAGTGTATAGAGAAATTTCAAGATTGATGACTGAAACATGTTCAATGGGTCAAATAATGGCTACTCTATGGCTAATTTATCACCAGAAGGAGTGAATGGTTAGAAATAAAAACTTCAAAATTGATGAATCTTGGGCTAGATTGTACCAGTTGTACCAACAGAAGGAGTCAATGAATTGTATGAAAATTTCAAGATCCAACAGGCCCAAGAGTCGTCGATTTTGAACTTTTTAGTTCTACCCATTGACTCCTTCTGGTGATAAATTAGCCTTAGAGTAGCCAATATTTGACCCATTGAACATGTTTCAGTCCTTGATCTTGAACTTTTTATACATACTCATAGAATCCGAATGATGATACATCAGCCAATCAGAAGTCCATATTTGACCGAATGGACTTATATCGGGCCCAAGAGACATCAATTTTGAACTTTCTCTTTCTTTCTCCATTGAACCTGTTTCTCTCATCAATCTTGAAATTTATATACACACTCATTGACTCTATCTGTTGTTACATCAGCCATTCAGAGTCCATATTTGACCTAAAATACTAATGTATGGCCCAAGAGTCATCTATTTTGAACTTTTTAGTTCTACCTATTGACTTCTTCTGGTGATAGTTCAGCTAATTTTTGACCTACTGAACATATTTCAGTCCTTGATCTTGAACTTTCTGTTCCTACCCAATTGTATCCTTCTTGTGATTCATTAGCTATAGAGTAGCAAATTTTTAGCAATTGGTCATGTTTCAGTCATGAATCTTGAAATTTCTATACCTACTCATTGACTCTTTCTGATGTTACACCGGTCATTCAGAAATCCATATTTGACCAATTGGACTAATATCAGGCCCAAGAGTCGTCGATTTTGAACTTTTTAGTTCAACCCTTTTGACTCCTTTTGGTGATAAATTAGCCTTAGAGTAGCCAATATTTGACCCATTAAAAATGTTTCATTCTTGGATCTTTAAATTTCTATACCTACTCATTGACTCCTTCTGTTGGTCCAACTGCCATTCAGAAATCTATGTTTGAAATAAAATACTACTATGTAGCCGAAGATTCATCCATTTTGAAGTTTTTTATTTCTAACCTTTTACTCCTTCAAATATCTTAGCAAATATTTTACTCACTGGACATGTTTCAGTCATGGATCTTGAAATTTCTATACCTACTCATTGACTCTTTCTGATATTATATCAGTCATTCACACATATTTGACAAAATGGACTAATATCGGGCCAAAGAGTCGTCGAATTTGAAGTTTCTATTTCTACCAAGTTGACTCCTTCTGGTGATAAATTTGCCATAGAGTAGCCAATATTTGACCCATTAAACATGTTTCAGTCATGGATCTTGAAATTTCTATGTATACGTATTGACTGTATGTTGTTACATCAGCCATTCAGAGTCCATATTTGATCTAAAATACTAATTTATGGCCCAAGAGACATCAATTTTGAACTTTTTGATTTACCCATTGACTCCTTGTGATAGTTCAGCCAATATTTGACCTACTGAATATATTTCAGTCCTTGATCTTGAACTTTCTATACCTACTCATTGACTTTTTCTGATGTTATGTCAGTGTTTCAAAAATTCATATTTGACCGAATGGACTAATGTCGGGCCCAAGAGTCATCAATTTTGAACTTTCTATTTCATCACAATTGATTCCTTCTGGTGATACATTATTCATAGAATAGCAAATATTTGACCCATTGAACTTGTTTCAGTCCTTGATCTTGAACTTTTTATACATACTCATAGAATCCGAATGATGATACATCAGCCAATCAGAAGTCCATATTTGACCAAATGGACTTATATCGGGCCCAAGAGTCATCGATTTTGAACTTTCTACTTCTTCCCAATAGACTCCTTCTGTTGATCAATTAGCCTTAGAGTAGCCAATATATGACCCATTGAACTTGTTTCAGTCCTTGATCTTGAACTTTTTATACACACTCATAGAATCCAAATGATGATAAATCAGCCAATCAGAAGTCCATATTTGACCGAATGGACTTATATCGGGCCCAAGAGTCATCAATTTTGAACTTATATTTCTACACAATTGATTCCTTCTGTTGATAGATTAGCCATTGAATAGCAAATATTTGACCCATTGAACATGTTTCAGTCCTTGATCTTGAACTTTGTATACATACTCATTGACTTCCTCTGATGTTACATCAGTCATTCAGAAGTCAATATTTGACCAAATGGACTCATATCCGCCCCAAGAGTCGTCGATTTTGAACTTTCTATTTCTGCCCATTAGACTCATTCCGGTGATGGATCAGCCAATCAGTAGGCAAATTTGACTTACAGAACATGTTTCACTCCTTGATCTTGAACTTTTAATACATACTCATTGACTACTTCTGATTTTACATCAGTCATTCAGAGGTCCATTTTTGACCAAATAGACTTATATCTCATCCAGGAGCCATCAATTTTGAACTTTTAAGTTCTACCCATTGACTCCTTGTGTTGAAAGTTCAGCCAATATTTGACCTACTGAATATATTTCAGTCCTTGATCTTGAACTTTCTATTGCTACCCGTTGACTCCTTCTGGTGATAGTTCAGCCAATTTTTGACCTTCATAACATATTTCAGTTCTTGATCTTGCAATTTCTATACCTACTCATTGACTCTTTGTGATGTAATGCCAGTAATTCTGAAGTCCATATTTGACCAAATGGACAAATATCGGGCCCAAGAGTCATCGATTTTGAACTTTCTACTTCTTCCCAATTGACTCCTTCTGGTGATAAATTAGTCATAAAGTAGCCAATGTTTGACCCATTGAACATGTTTCAGTTATGGATCTTTAAAATTTTTATACCTACTTATTGATTCTTTCTGATGTTAAATCAGTCATTCACATGTCCATATTTGACAAAATGGACTAATATTGGGCCCAAGAGTCATCGATTTTTAACTTTCTATGAGTCCATTCGGTAAAATATGAACTTTTGAATGACCCATGTAACATGAGAAGGATGTCGATGAGTATATATAGAAAATTCAAGATCAAGGACTGAAACATGTGCAGTGGGTCAAATATTTGCTATACAATGGCTAATGTATCAACAGAAGGAATCAATTGTGTAGAATTAGAAAGTTCAAAATCTATGACTCTTGGGCCCGATATTAGTCCATTTGGTCAAATATGGATTTCTGAATGGTCGATGTAACATCAGAAGGATTCAATGAGTGTATAGAGAAATTTCAAGATTGATGACTGAAACATGTTCAATGGGTCAAATAATGGCTACTCTATGGCTAATTTATCACCAGAAGGAGTCAATTGTTAGAAATAAAAACTTCAAAATTGATGAATCTTGGGCTAGATTGTACCAGTTGTACCAACAGAAGGAGTCAATGAATAGGTATGAAAATTCAAGATCCAACAGGCCCAAGAGTCGTCGATTTTGAACTTTTTAGTTCTACCCATTGACTCCTTCTGGTGATAAATTAGCCTTATAGAAGCCAATATTTGACCCATTGAACATGTTTCAGTCATCAATCTTGAAATTTCTATACACACTCATTGACTCCATCTACCCAATAGACTCCTTCTGGTGATAAATTAGCCATAGAGTAGCCAATATCTGACCAATGGAACATGTTTCAGTCATGGATCTTGAAATTTCTATACCTAATCATTGACTCTTTCTGATGTTACGTCAGCATTTCAGAAATCCATATTTGATCAAATGGACTAATATATATATATATATATATATAAATACACTCATTGACTCCCTCTAATTTTATATCAGCCATTCAGAGTCCATATTTGACCTAAAATACTAATATATTGCCCAAGATTCATCGATTTTGAACTTTTTAGTTCTACCCATTGAGTAGCCAATATTTGACCCATTGAACATTTTTCAGTGCTTGATCTTGAACTTTTTATACATACTCAGAGAATCCGAATGATGATACATCAGCCAATCAGAAGTCCATATTTGACCAAATGGACTTGTATTGGGCCCAAGAATCGTCAATTTTGAACTTTCTTTTCCTACCCAATTTACTCCTTCTTGTGATTCATTAGCTATAGAGTAGCAAATTTTTTACCAATTAGACATATTTCAGTCATCAATCTTGAAATTTGTATACACACTCATTGGCTCCTTCTGTTGTTACAGCAGCCATTCAGAGTCCATATTTGACCAAATATACTAAAATTTGGCACAAGAGTCAACGATTTTGAACTTTTTAGTTCTAACCATTGACTCCTTCTGGTGATAAGTTCAGCAAAAATTTGACCTACTGAACATATATCAGTCCTTGATCTTGAACTTTCTGTTTCTACCCAATTGACTCCTTCTTGTGATTCATTAGCTATAGAGTAGCAAATGTTTTTACCCATTGGACATATTTCAGTCATGAATCTTGAAATTTCTATACCTACTCATTGACTCTTTATGTTGTTACATCAGTCATTCAGAAATCCATATTTGACCACATGGACTAATATCAGGCCCAAGAGTCGTCAATTTTGAACTTTTTAGTTCTACCCATTTGACTCCTTTTGGTGATAAATTAGACCTAGAGTAGCCAATATTTGACCCATTGAACATGTTTCATTCTTGGATCTTGAAATTTCTATACCTACTCATTGACTCCTGTTGGTACAACTGCCATTCAGAAGTCTCTGTTTGGCATAAAATACTACTATGTAGCCGAAGATTCATCCATTTTGAAGTTTTTATTTCTAACCATTTACTCCTTCAAATATTTTAGCAAATATTTTACTCACTAGACATGTTTCAGTCATGGATCTTGAAATTTCTATACCTACTCATTGACTCTTTCTGATATTATATTAGTCATTCACAAGTCAATATTTGGCAAAATGGACTAATATCGGGCCAAAGAGTCGTCGAATTTGAAGTTTCTATTTCTACCAAATTGACTCATTCTGGTGATAAATTAGCCATAGAGTAGCCAATATTTGACCCATTAAACATGTTTTACTCATGGATCTTGAAATTTCTATGTATACTTATTGACTCAATCTGTTGTTATATCAGCCATTCAGAGTCCATATTTGATCTAAAATACTAATAAATGGCCCAAGAGACATCAATTTTGAACTTTTTAGTTTTACCCATTGACTCCTTCTTGTGATAGTTCAGCCAATATTTCACCTACTGGATATATTTCAGTCCTTGATCTTGAACTTTCTATACCTACTCATTGACTTTCTTCTGATGTTATGTCAGTGTTTCAAAAATCCATATTTGACCAAATGGACTAATATCGGGCCAATTGACCCTTGAAAATTCTATACCTACTCATTGACTCTTTCTGATGTTTCACCGGTCATTTAGAAATCCATATTTGACCAAATGGACTAATATCAGGCCCAAGAGTCGTCGATTTTTAACTTTTTAGTTCTACCCATTGACTCCTTCTGGTGATAAATTAGCTTTAGAGTAGCCAATATTTGACCCATTGAACATGTTTCAGTCCTTGATCTTGAACTTTGTATATATACTCATTGACTCCTTCTGATGTTACATCGGCCATTCAGAAGTCAATATTTGACCAAATGGACTCATATCCGCCCCAAGATTCGTCGATTTTGAACTTTCTATTTCTGCCCATTAGACTCATTCCGGTGATGGATCAGCCAATCAGTAGGCAAATTTGACTTACAGAACATGTTTCACTCCTTGATCTTGAACTTTTAATACATACTCATTGACTACTTCTGATTTTACATCAGTCATTCAGAGGTCCATTTTTGACCAAATAGACTTATATCTCATCCAGGAGCCATCAATTTTGAACTTTTAAGTTCTACCCATTGACTCCTTGTGTTGAAAGTTCAGCCAATATTTGACCTACTGAATATATTTCAGTCCTTGATCTTGAACTTTCTATTGCTACCCGTTGACTCCTTCTGGTGATAGTTCAGCCAATTTTTGACCTTCATAACATATTTCAGTTCTTGATCTTGCAATTTCTATACCTACTCATTGACTCTTTGTGATGTAATGCCAGTGATTCTGAAGTCCATATTTGACCAAATGGACAAATATCGGGCCCAAGAGTCATCGATTTTGAACTTTCTACTTTTTCCCAATTGACTCCTTCTGGTGATAAATTAATAATAAAGTAGCCAATGTTTGACCCATTGAACATGTTTCAGTTATGGATTTTTAAAATTTTTATACCTACTTATTGACTCTTTTTGATGTTATATCAGTCATTCACATGTCCATTTTGACCAAATGGACTAATATTGGGCCCAAGAGTCATCGATTTTTAACTTTCTATGAGTCCATTCGGTAAAATATGAACTTTTGAATGACCCATGTAACATGAGAAGGATGTCGATGAGTATATATAGAAAATTCAAGATCAAGGACTGAAACATGTGCAGTGGGTCAAATATTTGCTATACAATGGCTAATGTATCAACAGAATGAATCAATTGTGTAGAATTAGAAAGTTCAAAATCTATGACTCTTGGGCCCGATATTAGTACATTTGGTCAAATATGGATTTCTGAATAACTGACATAAAATCATAAAGAGTCAATTTACAGGCATAGAAGTTTCAAGATCCACGACTGAAACAAGTGCAATGGGTCAAATATTGGCTACTCTATGGATAATTTAAAACCTGAAGGAGTCAATTGGGAATAAATAAAAGTTTCAAAATCGACGACTCTTGGGCCCGATATTAGTCCATTTGGTCAAATATGGATTTCTGAATGGTCGATGTAACATCAGAAGGATTCAATGAGTGTATAGAGAAATTTCAAGATTGATGACTGAAACATGTTCAATGGGTCAAATAATGGCTACTCTATGGCTAATTTATCACCAGAAGGAGTGAATGGTTAGAAATAAAAACTTCAAAATTGATGAATCTTGGGCTAGATTGTACCAGTTGTACCAACAGAAGGAGTCAATGAATTGTATGAAAATTTCAAGATCCAACAGGCCCAAGAGTCGTCGATTTTGAACTTTTTAGTTCTACCCATTGACTCCTTCTGGTGATAAATTAGCCTTAGAGTAGCCAATATTTGACCCATTGAACATGTTTCAGTCCTTGATCTTGAACTTTTTATACATACTCATAGAATCCGAATGATGATACATCAGCCAATCAGAAGTCCATATTTGACCGAATGGACTTATATCGGGCCCAAGAGACATCAATTTTGAACTTTCTCTTTCTTTCTCCATTGAACCTGTTTCTCTCATCAATCTTGAAATTTATATACACACTCATTGACTCTATCTGTTGTTACATCAGCCATTCAGAGTCCATATTTGACCTAAAATACTAATGTATGGCCCAAGAGTCATCTATTTTGAACTTTTTAGTTCTACCTATTGACTTCTTCTGGTGATAGTTCAGCTAATTTTTGACCTACTGAACATATTTCAGTCCTTGATCTTGAACTTTCTGTTCCTACCCAATTGTATCCTTCTTGTGATTCATTAGCTATAGAGTAGCAAATTTTTAGCAATTGGTCATGTTTCAGTCATGAATCTTGAAATTTCTATACCTACTCATTGACTCTTTCTGATGTTACACCGGTCATTCAGAAATCCATATTTGACCAATTGGACTAATATCAGGCCCAAGAGTCGTCGATTTTGAACTTTTTAGTTCAACCCTTTTGACTCCTTTTGGTGATAAATTAGCCTTAGAGTAGCCAATATTTGACCCATTAAAAATGTTTCATTCTTGGATCTTTAAATTTCTATACCTACTCATTGACTCCTTCTGTTGGTCCAACTGCCATTCAGAAATCTATGTTTGAAATAAAATACTACTATGTAGCCGAAGATTCATCCATTTTGAAGTTTTTTATTTCTAACCTTTTACTCCTTCAAATATCTTAGCAAATATTTTACTCACTGGACATGTTTCAGTCATGGATCTTGAAATTTCTATACCTACTCATTGACTCTTTCTGATATTATATCAGTCATTCACACATATTTGACAAAATGGACTAATATCGGGCCAAAGAGTCGTCGAATTTGAAGTTTCTATTTCTACCAAGTTGACTCCTTCTGGTGATAAATTTGCCATAGAGTAGCCAATATTTGACCCATTAAACATGTTTCAGTCATGGATCTTGAAATTTCTATGTATACGTATTGACTGTATGTTGTTACATCAGCCATTCAGAGTCCATATTTGATCTAAAATACTAATTTATGGCCCAAGAGACATCAATTTTGAACTTTTTGATTTACCCATTGACTCCTTGTGATAGTTCAGCCAATATTTGACCTACTGAATATATTTCAGTCCTTGATCTTGAACTTTCTATACCTACTCATTGACTTTTTCTGATGTTATGTCAGTGTTTCAAAAATTCATATTTGACCGAATGGACTAATGTCGGGCCCAAGAGTCATCAATTTTGAACTTTCTATTTCATCACAATTGATTCCTTCTGGTGATACATTATTCATAGAATAGCAAATATTTGACCCATTGAACTTGTTTCAGTCCTTGATCTTGAACTTTTTATACATACTCATAGAATCCGAATGATGATACATCAGCCAATCAGAAGTCCATATTTGACCAAATGGACTTATATCGGGCCCAAGAGTCATCGATTTTGAACTTTCTACTTCTTCCCAATAGACTCCTTCTGTTGATCAATTAGCCTTAGAGTAGCCAATATATGACCCATTGAACTTGTTTCAGTCCTTGATCTTGAACTTTTTATACACACTCATAGAATCCAAATGATGATAAATCAGCCAATCAGAAGTCCACATTTGACCGAATGGACTTATATCGGGCCCAAGAGTCATCAATTTTGAACTTATATTTCTACACAATTGATTCCTTCTGTTGATAGATTAGCCATTGAATAGCAAATATTTGACCCATTGAACATGTTTCAGTCCTTGATCTTGAACTTTGTATACATACTCATTGACTTCCTCTGATGTTACATCAGTCATTCAGAAGTCAATATTTGACCAAATGGACTCATATCCGCCCCAAGAGTCGTCGATTTTGAACTTTCTATTTCTGCCCATTAGACTCATTCCGGTGATGGATCAGCCAATCAGTAGGCAAATTTGACTTACAGAACATGTTTCACTCCTTGATCTTGAACTTTTAATACATACTCATTGACTACTTCTGATTTTACATCAGTCATTCAGAGGTCCATTTTTGACCAAATAGACTTATATCTCATCCAGGAGCCATCAATTTTGAACTTTTAAGTTCTACCCATTGACTCCTTGTGTTGAAAGTTCAGCCAATATTTGACCTACTGAATATATTTCAGTCCTTGATCTTGAACTTTCTATTGCTACCCGTTGACTCCTTCTGGTGATAGTTCAGCCAATTTTTGACCTTCATAACATATTTCAGTTCTTGATCTTGCAATTTCTATACCTACTCATTGACTCTTTGTGATGTAATGCCAGTGATTCTGAAGTCCATATTTGACCAAATGGACAAATATCGGGCCCAAGAGTCATCGATTTTGAACTTTCTACTTTTTCCCAATTGACTCCTTCTGGTGATAAATTAATAATAAAGTAGCCAATGTTTGACCCATTGAACATGTTTCAGTTATGGTTTTTTAAAATTTTTATACCTACTTATTGATTCTTTTTGATGTTATATCAGTCATTCACATGTCCATTTTGACCAAATGGACTAATATTGGGCCCAAGAGTCATCGATTTTTAACTTTCTATGAGTCCATTCGGTAAAATATGAACTTTTGAATGACCCATGTAACATGAGAAGGATGTCGATGAGTATATATAGAAAATTCAAGATCAAGGACTGAAACATGTGCAGTGGGTCAAATATTTGCTATACAATGGCTAATGTATCAACAGAATGAATCAATTGTGTAGAATTAGAAAGTTCAAAATCTATGACTCTTGGGCCCGATATTAGTACATTTGGTCAAATATGGATTTCTGAATAACTGACATAAAATCATAAAGAGTCAATTTACAGGCATAGAAGTTTCAAGATCCACGACTGAAACAAGTGCAATGGGTCAAATATTGGCTACTCTATGGATAATTTAAAACCTGAAGGAGTCAATTGGGAATAAATAAAAGTTTCAAAATCGACGACTCTTGGGCCCGATATTAGTCCATTTGGTCAAATATGGATTTCTGAATGGTCGATGTAACATCAGAAGGATTCAATGAGTGTATAGAGAAATTTCAAGATTGATGACTGAAACATGTTCAATGGGTCAAATAATGGCTACTCTATGGCTAATTTATCACCAGAAGGAGTCAATGGTTAGAAATAAAAACTTCAAAATTGATGAATCTTGGGCTAGATTGTACCAGTTGTACCAACAGAAGGAGTCAATGAATAGGTATGAAAATTTCAAGATCCAACAGGCCCAAGAGTCGTCGATTTTGAACTTTTTAGTTCTACCCATTGACTCCTTCTGGTGATAAATTAGCCTTAGAGTAGCCAATATTTGACCCATTGAACATGTTTCAGTCCTTGATCTTGAACTTTTTATACATACTCATAGAATCCGAATGATGATACATCAGCCAATCAGAAGTCCATATTTGACCGAATGGACTTATATCGGGCCCAAGAGACATCAATTTTGAACTTTCTCTTTCTTTCTCCATTGAACCTGTTTCTCTCATCAATCTTGAAATTTATATACACACTCATTGACTCTATCTGTTGTTACATCAGCCATTCAGAGTCCATATTTGACCTAAAATACTAATGTATGGCCCAAGAGTCATCTATTTTGAACTTTTTAGTTCTACCTATTGACTTCTTCTGGTGATAGTTCAGCTAATTTTTGACCTACTGAACATATTTCAGTCCTTGATCTTGAACTTTCTGTTCCTACCCAATTGTATCCTTCTTGTGATTCATTAGCTATAGAGTAGCAAATTTTTAGCAATTGGTCATGTTTCAGTCATGAATCTTGAAATTTCTATACCTACTCATTGACTCTTTCTGATGTTACACCGGTCATTCAGAAATCCATATTTGACCAATTGGACTAATATCAGGCCCAAGAGTCGTCGATTTTGAACTTTTTAGTTCAACCCTTTTGACTCCTTTTGGTGATAAATTAGCCTTAGAGTAGCCAATATTTGACCCATTAAAAATGTTTCATTCTTGGATCTTTAAATTTCTATACCTACTCATTGACTCCTTCTGTTGGTCCAACTGCCATTCAGAAATCTATGTTTGAAATAAAATACTACTATGTAGCCGAAGATTCATCCATTTTGAAGTTTTTTATTTCTAACCTTTTACTCCTTCAAATATCTTAGCAAATATTTTACTCACTGGACATGTTTCAGTCATGGATCTTGAAATTTCTATACCTACTCATTGACTCTTTCTGATATTATATCAGTCATTCACACATATTTGACAAAATGGACTAATATCGGGCCAAAGAGTCGTCGAATTTGAAGTTTCTATTTCTACCAAGTTGACTCCTTCTGGTGATAAATTTGCCATAGAGTAGCCAATATTTGACCCATTAAACATGTTTCAGTCATGGATCTTGAAATTTCTATGTATACGTATTGACTGTATGTTGTTACATCAGCCATTCAGAGTCCATATTTGATCTAAAATACTAATTTATGGCCCAAGAGACATCAATTTTGAACTTTTTGATTTACCCATTGACTCCTTGTGATAGTTCAGCCAATATTTGACCTACTGAATATATTTCAGTCCTTGATCTTGAACTTTCTATACCTACTCATTGACTTTTTCTGATGTTATGTCAGTGTTTCAAAAATTCATATTTGACCGAATGGACTAATGTTGGGCCCAAGAGTCATCAATTTTGAACTTTCTATTTCATCACAATTGATTCCTTCTGGTGATACATTATTCATAGAATAGCAAATATTTGACCCATTGAACTTGTTTCAGTCCTTGATCTTGAACTTTTTATACATACTCATAGAATCCGAATGATGATACATCAGCCAATCAGAAGTCCATATTTGACCAAATGGACTTATATCGGGCCCAAGAGTCATCGATTTTGAACTTTCTACTTCTTCCCAATAGACTCCTTCTGTTGATCAATTAGCCTTAGAGTAGCCAATATATGACCCATTGAACTTGTTTCAGTCCTTGATCTTGAACTTTTTATACACACTCATAGAATCCAAATGATGATAAATCAGCCAATCAGAAGTCCATATTTGACCGAATGGACTTATATCGGGCCCAAGAGTCATCAATTTTGAACTTATATTTCTACACAATTGATTCCTTCTGTTGATAGATTAGCCATTGAATAGCAAATATTTGACCCATTGAACATGTTTCAGTCCTTGATCTTGAACTTTGTATACATACTCATTGACTTCCTCTGATGTTACATCAGTCATTCAGAAGTCAATATTTGACCAAATGGACTCATATCCGCCCCAAGAGTCGTCGATTTTGAACTTTCTATTTCTGCCCATTAGACTCATTCCGGTGATGGATCAGCCAATCAGTAGGCAAATTTGACTTACAGAACATGTTTCACTCCTTGATCTTGAACTTTTAATACATACTCATTGACTACTTCTGATTTTACATCAGTCATTCAGAGGTCCATTTTTGACCAAATAGACTTATATCTCATCCAGGAGCCATCAATTTTGAACTTTTAAGTTCTACCCATTGACTCCTTGTGTTGAAAGTTCAGCCAATATTTGACCTACTGAATATATTTCAGTCCTTGATCTTGAACTTTCTATTGCTACCCGTTGACTCCTTCTGGTGATAGTTCAGCCAATTTTTGACCTTCATAACATATTTCAGTTCTTGATCTTGCAATTTCTATACCTACTCATTGACTCTTTGTGATGTAATGCCAGTAATTCTGAAGTCCATATTTGACCAAATGGACAAATATCGGGCCCAAGAGTCATCGATTTTGAACTTTCTACTTCTTCCCAATTGACTCCTTCTGGTGATAAATTAGTCATAAAGTAGCCAATGTTTGACCCATTGAACATGTTTCAGTTATGGATCTTTAAAATTTTTATACCTACTTATTGATTCTTTCTGATGTTAAATCAGTCATTCACATGTCCATATTTGACAAAATGGACTAATATTGGGCCCAAGAGTCATCGATTTTTAACTTTCTATGAGTCCATTCGGTAAAATATGAACTTTTGAATGACCCATGTAACATGAGAAGGATGTCGATGAGTATATATAGAAAATTCAAGATCAAGGACTGAAACATGTGCAGTGGGTCAAATATTTGCTATACAATGGCTAATGTATCAACAGAAGGAATCAATTGTGTAGAATTAGAAAGTTCAAAATCTATGACTCTTGGGCCCGATATTAGTCCATTTGGTCAAATATGGATTTCTGAATGGTCGATGTAACATCAGAAGGATTCAATGAGTGTATAGAGAAATTTCAAGATTGATGACTGAAACATGTTCAATGGGTCAAATAATGGCTACTCTATGGCTAATTTATCACCAGAAGGAGTCAATTGTTAGAAATAAAAACTTCAAAATTGATGAATCTTGGGCTAGATTGTACCAGTTGTACCAACAGAAGGAGTCAATGAATAGGTATGAAAATTTCAAGATCCAACAGGCCCAAGAGTCGTCGATTTTGAACTTTTTAGTTCTACCCATTGACTCCTTCTGGTGATAAATTAGCCTTATAGAAGCCAATATTTGACCCATTGAACATGTTTCAGTCATCAATCTTGAAATTTCTATACACACTCATTGACTCCATCTACCCAATAGACTCCTTCTGGTGATAAATTAGCCATAGAGTAGCCAATATCTGACCAATGGAACATGTTTCAGTCATGGATCTTGAAATTTCTATACCTAATCATTGACTCTTTCTGATGTTACGTCAGCATTTCAGAAATCCATATTTGATCAAATGGACTAATATATATATATATATATATATAAATACACTCATTGACTCCCTCTAATTTTATATCAGCCATTCAGAGTCCATATTTGACCTAAAATACTAATATATTGCCCAAGATTCATCGATTTTGAACTTTTTAGTTCTACCCATTGAGTAGCCAATATTTGACCCATTGAACATTTTTCAGTGCTTGATCTTGAACTTTTTATACATACTCAGAGAATCCGAATGATGATACACAGCCAATCAGAAGTCCATATTTGACCAAATGGACTTGTATTGGGCCCAAGAATCGTCAATTTTGAACTTTCTTTTCCTACCCAATTTACTCCTTCTTGTGATTCATTAGCTATAGAGTAGCAAATTTTTTACCAATTAGACATATTTCAGTCATCAATCTTGAAATTTGTATACACACTCATTGGCTCCTTCTGTTGTTACAGCAGCCATTCAGAGTCCATATTTGACCAAATATACTAAAATTTGGCACAAGAGTCAACGATTTTGAACTTTTTAGTTCTAACCATTGACTCCTTCTGGTGATAAGTTCAGCAAAAATTTGACCTACTGAACATATATCAGTCCTTGATCTTGAACTTTCTGTTTCTACCCAATTGACTCCTTCTTGTGATTCATTAGCTATAGAGTAGCAAATGTTTTTACCCATTGGACATATTTCAGTCATGAATCTTGAAATTTCTATACCTACTCATTGACTCTTTATGTTGTTACATCAGTCATTCAGAAATCCATATTTGACCACATGGACTAATATCAGGCCCAAGAGTCGTCAATTTTGAACTTTTTAGTTCTACCCATTTGACTCCTTTTGGTGATAAATTAGACCTAGAGTAGCCAATATTTGACCCATTGAACATGTTTCATTCTTGGATCTTGAAATTTCTATACCTACTCATTGACTCCTGTTGGTACAAACTGCCATTCAGAAGTCTCTGTTTGGCATAAAATACTACTATGTAGCCGAAGATTCATCCATTTTGAAGTTTTTATTTCTAACCATTTACTCCTTCAAATATTTTAGCAAATATTTTACTCACTAGACATGTTTCAGTCATGGATCTTGAAATTTCTATACCTACTCATTGACTCTTTCTGATATTATATTAGTCATTCACAAGTCAATATTTGGCAAAATGGACTAATATCGGGCCAAAGAGTCGTCGAATTTGAAGTTTCTATTTCTACCAAATTGACTCATTCTGGTGATAAATTAGCCATAGAGTAGCCAATATTTGACCCATTAAACATGTTTTACTCATGGATCTTGAAATTTCTATGTATACTTATTGACTCAATCTGTTGTTATATCAGCCATTCAGAGTCCATATTTGATCTAAAATACTAATAAATGGCCCAAGAGACATCAATTTTGAACTTTTTAGTTTTACCATTGACTCCTTCTTGTGATAGTTCAGCCAATATTTCACCTACTGGATATATTTCAGTCCTTGATCTTGAACTTTCTATACCTACTCATTGACTTTCTTCTGATGTTATGTCAGTGTTTCAAAAATCCATATTTGACCAAATGGACTAATATCAGGCCCAAGAGTCGTCGATTTTTAACTTTTTAGTTCTACCCATTGACTCCTTCTGGTGATAAATTAGCTTTAGAGTAGCCAATATTTGACCCATTGAACATGTTTCAGTCCTTGATCTTGAACTTTGTATATATACTCATTGACTCCTTCTGATGTTACATCGGCCATTCAGAAGTCAATATTTGACCAAATGGACTCATATCCGCCCCAAGATTCGTCGATTTTGAACTTTCTATTTCTGCCCATTAGACTCATTCCGGTGATGGATCAGCCAATCAGTAGGCAAATTTGACTTACAGAACATGTTTCACTCCTTGATCTTGAACTTTTAATACATACTCATTGACTACTTCTGATTTTACATCAGTCATTCAGAGGTCCATTTTTGACCAAATAGACTTATATCTCATCCAGGAGCCATCAATTTTGAACTTTTAAGTTCTACCCATTGACTCCTTGTGTTGAAAGTTCAGCCAATATTTGACCTACTGAATATATTTCAGTCCTTGATCTTGAACTTTCTATTGCTACCCGTTGACTCCTTCTGGTGATAGTTCAGCCAATTTTTGACCTTCATAACATATTTCAGTTCTTGATCTTGCAATTTCTATACCTACTCATTGACTCTTTGTGATGTAATGCCAGTGATTCTGAAGTCCATATTTGACCAAATGGACAAATATCGGGCCCAAGAGTCATCGATTTTGAACTTTCTACTTTTTCCCAATTGACTCCTTCTGGTGATAAATTAATAATAAAGTAGCCAATGTTTGACCCATTGAACATGTTTCAGTTATGGATTTTTAAAATTTTTATACCTACTTATTGACTCTTTTTGATGTTATATCAGTCATTCACATGTCCATTTTGACAAAATGGACTAATATTGGGCCCAAGAGTCATCGATTTTTAACTTTCTATGAGTCCATTCGGTAAAATATGAACTTTTGAATGACCGATGTAACATGAGAAGGATGTCGATGAGTATATATAGAAAATTCAAGATCAAGGACTGAAACATGTGCAGTGGGTCAAATATTTGCTGTACAATGGCTAATGTATCAACAGAAGGAATCAATTGTGTAGAATTAGAAAGTTCAAAATCGATGACTCTTGGGCCCGATATTAGTACATTTGGTCAAATATTGATTTCTGAATAACTGACACAAAATCATAAAGAGTCAATTTACAGGCATAGAAGTTTCAAGATCCACGACTGAAACAAGTGCAATGGGTCAAATATTGGCTACTCTATGGATAATTTAAAACCTGAAGAAGTCATTTGGGAATAAATAACAGTTTCAAAATCGACGACTCTTGGGCCCGATATTAGTCCATTTGGTCAAATATGGATTTCTGAATGGTCGATGTAACATCAGAAGGATTCAATGAGTGTATAGAGAAAATTTCAAGATTGATGACTGAAACATGTTCAATGGGTAAAATAATGGCTACTCTATGGCTAATTTATCACCAGAAGGAGTCAATGGTTAGAAATAAAAACTTCAAAATTGATGAATCTTGGGCTAGATATTAGTATTTTATGTCAAAAAATAGACATAGACTTCTGAATGGCAGTTGTACCAACAGAAGGAGTCAATGAGTAGGTATGAAAATTTCAAGATCCAACAGGCCCAAGAGTTGATGATTTTGAACTTTTTAGTTCTACCCATTGACTCCTTCTGGTGATAAATTAGCCTTAGAGAAGCCAATATTTGACCCATTGAACATGTTTCAGTCATCAATCTTGAAATTTCTATACACACTCATTGACTCCATCTACCCAATAGACTCCTTCTGGTGATAAAGTAGCCATAGAGTAGCCAATATCTGACCAATGGAACATGTTTCAGTCATGGATCTTGAATTTTCTATACCTAATCATTGACTCTTTCTGATGTTACGTCAGCATTTCAGAAATCCATATTTGATCAAATGGACTAATATATATATATATATATATATATATATATATATTATATATATATATATATATATATATATATATATATAAATAAATACACTCATTGACTCCCTCTAATGTTATATCAGCCATTCACAGTCCATATTTGACCTAAAATACTAATATATTGCCCAAGATTCATCGATTTTGAACTTTTTAGTTCTACCCATTGAGTAGCCAATATTTGACCCATTGAACATTTTTCAGTGCTTGATCTTGAACTTTTTATACACACTCATAGAATCCAAATGATGATAAATCAGCCAATCAGAAGTCCATATTTGACCGAATGGACTTATATCGGGCCCAAGAGTCATCAATTTTGAACTTAAATTTCTACACAATTGATTCCTTCTGTTGATAGATTAGCCATTGAATAGCAAATATTTGACCCATTGAACATGTTTCAGTCCTTGATCTTGAACTTTGTATACATACTCATTGACTTCCTCTGATGTTACATCAGTCATTCAGAAGTCAATATTTGACCAAATGGACTCATATCCGCCCCAAGAGTCGTCGATTTTGAACTTTCTATTTCTGCCCATTAGACTCATTCCGGTGATGGATCAGCCAATCAATAGGCAGATTTTGACTTACTGAACATGTCTCACTCTTTGATCTTGAACTTTTAATACATACTCATTAACTACTTCTGATTTTACATCAGTCATTCAGAGGTCCATTTTTGACCAAATAGACTTACATCTCATCCAGGAGTCATCAGTTTTGAACTTTTAAGTTCTACCCATTGACTCCTTGTGTTGAAAGTTCAGCCAATATTTGACCTACTGAATATATTTCAGTCCTTGATCTTGAACTTTCTATTGCTACCCGTTGACTCCTTCTGGTGATAGTTCAGCCAATTTTTGACCTTCATAACATATTTCAGTTCTTGATATGGAACTTTCTGTTTCTACCTAATTGACTCCTTCTTGTGATACATTAGCCATAGAGTAGCCAATATTGTACCCATTGGACAAGTTTCAGTCAAGGGTCTTGAAATTTCTATACCTACTCATTGACTCTTTCTGATGTTACATCGGTCATTCAGAAATCCATATTTGACCACATGGACTATTATCAGGCCCAAGAGTCGTCAATTTTGAACTTTTTAGTTCTACCCATTTGACTCCTTTTGGTGATAAATTAGACCTAGGGTAGCCAATATTTGACCCATTGAACATGTTTCATTCTTGGATCTTGAAATTTCTATACCTACTCATTGACTCCTGTTGGTACAACTGCCATTCAGAAGTCTTTGTTTGGCATAAAATACTACTATGTAGCCGAAGATTCATCCATTTTGAAGTTTTTATTTCTAACCATTTACTCCTTCAAATATTTTAGCAAATATTTTACTCACTGGACATGTTTCAGTCATGGATCTTGAAATTTCTATACCTACTCATTGACTCTTTCTGATATTATATTAGTCATTCACAAGTCAATATTTGACAAAATGGACTAATATCGGGCCAAAGAGTCGTCGAATTTGAAGTTTCTATTTCTACCAGATTGACTCATTCTGGTGATAAATTAGCCATAGAGTAGCCAATATTTGACCCATTAAACATGTTTTACTCATGGATCTTGAAATTTCTATGTATACTTATTGACTCAATCTGTTGATATATCAGCCATTCAGAGTCCATATTTGATCTAAAATACTAATAAATGGCCCAAGAGACATCAATTTTGAACTTTTTAGTTTTACCCATTGACTCCTTCTTGTGATAGTTCAGCCAATATTTCACCTACTAGATATATTTCAGTCCTTGATCTTGAACTTTCTATACCTACTCATTGACTTTTTCTGATGTTATGTCAGTGTTTCAAAAATCCATATTTGACCAAATGGACTAATATCGGGCCAATTGACCCTTGAAAATTCTATACCTACTCATTGACTCTTTCTGATGTTTCACCGGTCATTTAGAAATCCATATTTGACCAAATGGACTAATATCAGGCCCAAGAGTCGTCGATTTTTAACTTTTTAGTTCTACCCATTGACTCCTTCTGGTGATAAATTAGCTTTAGAGTAGCCAATATTTGACCCATTGAACATGTTTCAGTCCTTGATCTTGAACTTTGTATATATACTCATTGACTCCTTCTGATGTTACATCGACCATTCAGAAGTCAATATTTGACCAAATGGACTCATATCCGCCCCAAGATTCGTCGATTTTGAACTTTCTATTTCTGCCCATTAGACTCATTCCGGTGATGGATCAGCCAATCAGTAGGAAAATTTGACTTACTGAACATGTTTCACTCCTTGATCTTGAACTTTTAATACATACTCATTGACTACTTCTGATTTTACATCAGTCATTCAGAGGTCCATTTTTGACCAAATAGACTTATATCTCATCCAGGAGCCATCAATTTTGAACTTTAAGTTCTACCCATTGACTCCTTGTGTTGAAAGTTCAGCCAATATTTGACCTACTGAATACATTTCAGTCCTTGATCTTGAACTTTCTATTGCTACCCGTTGACTCCTTCTGGTGATAGTTCAGCCAATTTTTGACCTTCATAACATATTTCAGTTCTTGATCTTGCAATTTCTATACCTACTCATTGACTCTTTGTGATGTAATGCCAGTAATTTTGAAGTCCATATTTGACAAAATGGACAAATATTGGGCCCAAGAGTCATCGATTTTGAACTTTCTACTTTTTCCCAATTGACTCCTTCTGGTGATAAATTAATAATAAAGTAGCCAATGTTTGACCCATTGAACATGTTTCAGTTATGGATTTTTAAAATTTTTATACCTACTTATTGACTCTTTTTGATGTTATATCAGTCATTCACATGTCCATATTTGACAAAATGGACTAATATTGGGCCCAAGAGTCATCGATTTTTAACTTTCTATGAGTCCATTCGGTAAAATATGAACTTTTGAATGACCCATGTAACATGAGAAGGATGTCGATGAGTATATATAGAAAATTCAAGATCAAGGACTGAAACAGGTGCAGTGGGTCAAATATTTGCTATACAATGGCTAATGTATCAACAGAAGGAATCAATTGTGTAGAATTAGAAAGTTCAAAATCTATGACTCTTGGGCCCGATATTAGTACATTTGGTCAAATATGGATTTCTCAATAACTGACATAAAATCATAAAGAGTAAATTTGCAGGCATAGAAGTTTCAAGATCCACGACTGAAACAAGTGCAATGGGTCAAATATTGGCTACTCATACTGTATATTTTGAGTGATTTATCATAAAAATTATCTTTCTGAATATGTTATTATTTAGAATGAGTAACTTTAACTTACGTTAAAGCCTTTAATTTCCTTTTCATTTTCAAACACTAGAAAATAATGATGTATATTGTCTGTACCTCTGACTGAGAGAAAAGTACAACTTATCAGTATGTTTTGGTAAAGTTTCCTGTTCAGTGCAGAGCTCAGATCAACTTCAGCCTTGAAGAAGCTGTGAATCATGTGTATCTATGTATGTGCGCTCAGTGTTCTGTACAGGTCCGTTATGGGTACTGGTGGACTATTGTCATCTGGACTGGAGACCTGAAGGCGCCTAGGCCTGACCTAGAAGGACATTCTGTCCCTAACTTCAGGGTCCAATCGTCAGCATCATGATGGAAGGAGATATGCTTCTGACTATCTGTCCATGTGTGGAAAATTACCAGTTCTGTCTAGTTTTCTAAACCAATCAGAATCTTAGTAATGACGTAGTTAGTGGACTCTGTTAGAGTATAATTGTTCTGGAAATGTGAATGTAGAGAGGGAGGAGGAGACAGAGAGCGGCCTACGAACTCCTTGTGAGACTTGAAGCTGGCTTCTGCTGATGAAACTGCAAACTATTCTTTATTAAAATTTTCTTCAATTTATTTTTTTTTTACTCTGACTCCGGGTCTTCATTTATCATATCTGGTCTTTTGGGTCTTTAACTGTAAAATCCCCTACAGTATTACAGACTCTGTAGATCTAAGCACGAAGAGGAAGGCGTTCGACATTGTGATGGCAGTAAGGAGACTTGAGGAGGAGAAGAGGATTCTTATTGCAGAGATGAACAAGCATTGGAAGTCTCTTTGCACCCGTGCAGACACTCTGAAGCACATGTCATCCCAGCTTTCTAATGTGACATCAGGTACAGTATGTTTTTGTGTTATACTTGGCTTACATTACAATATTGCTGAAAGTTTCTAATTAATAAAGGCTCAATTTGTTTTAACATGTAAGGCGAGATGTCGGGCCTGCTTCAAGATGGGATCCAAGATCTACAGAGCTTGACGATGAAGAACAAACAAGCAATCAACAGCCTGGCAAAGCATGCAAAGAACTGTTATGTTCAAGTTCTGACTGAAACAGAAATTAACTTTGATAGTGATTCTGAGGAATACCATACCAGTAGTGACTCTGAGCACGATTAAACAGTATTTTCATGGCCAGAGTCCTTTTTTTTCTGTTTTGTGCTGGGGAGGCAGCATTAAGAAGAGGGCTGTTGGGACAGGCTGGTAAGGAAAGCTGGCTCTGTGTTTGGCATGGAGCTTGAGTTAATCATATAACAAACTGAGGATAATTTGCAGAAGCAGTGTTCTGCATGCTCAACATTGAGGAGGTTCTTTGTCCCCAGGGCTAACCAGCAACTCAATGTCTCACAAAAGGGTAGGGGAGAAATGGACTTTTCAGCATGAGTCTCTCCCTGCCCCAACCATCACATCACTTTGTCTATCGTCTAGTATCCACTATCCATTGGCTTGTATAAACTTTTTTCTTTTGAATTTAATATATGTGTCTGTTCTACTTATCTGCTTTGTATTGTTTTTGTTAAGCAATACTATTATGCTCTCTTGTTTTTTCCATAGTCATATTTAATAACATGCACAGCTTTGCACTAGGGCTGTGCGATATTGAAGAAAAGTTCGATAATTCATTAAATAATGCGATATGCGATACGATAATGCTTAAAGTGTGTAAAATAAACTTAAATTATCTTTAAAATATATTTAAAATGATATGTCCTACATGTGTTTCACATTCTTTTTATGACAAGAAAACATCCTTATAACTTGTGAAAGTCAACATCAGTGTTTTACTGTAGCATAGGAAGTGTTATTTATACATCAGTGTAAACCACAGGATTTCAGGTTATCCTACATTATTTAATTCAAAATATTGAATCAAAAAATGTAAAAATAAAATGTTGCTTAGTTTTCACTGTATGAATTAAATATATCCTGATACTTATCAAAGCTACAAAACTTTTTATTTTGTTCATGACCCCAGTTATTGCAAGCGCGTTATGCATATTGCGATATACAGTATACATTTGCAATATTTCAATAATTTTGATATATTGTGCAGCCCTACTTTGCACTGATTAAATCCCAGCACTGTTAACTTTTGCACCACCACTGCAAATCACTACATAGCTGCCCATCATGTATCACAGGGTCAGTCCCTACCAGGCCTTTGTAATCACTTGACATGCTCTTCAATTTTTGTATTTGTCTGAGCTATGTGTGTTGTTTTTGTGGTTGTACAAGCTAATAAATGCCTAAAATGTATCGTGTCATTCATTATTTTAATAATATTATTTTGGTCTTATTACCGGTGAAACATTACAGTATGCTGTAAGACAGAACACTATGATATGGGCCGAGCGGGGCACATGCGAAGCCCATATCCCACTTATAATGCCAGTATCGCTTCAATGTACATATTCAATCAGTGGTTTTGTCACCAGAAACAACACGTTGTTCTGTTTTGAACTTTTTGAGTGTAGTTGAAGCCCATTCACTGCAGACAGCGTCTTTAGTCGAAGTTGTAGTTTTAAAATATATTGGTATATTTCTCATAATTAGAAGTTGGCAGTGTAGAATTTTAGATACACCATGGGGTTTTTGGGGGATGGGGAACACACTGGTGTCATCAGATTTCAAAAATCAAATTGTTAAATAGGTCAAAATAGCTTATTACCATATTTGACAGTGTTTACAATGGGTCAACTTTGGAGACCATATCTACATGACAGCTAAGGTCCAGAGCTTTCTATAACAGCTGGTGTAGCGCCTTCTGTGACTAAATGACAAGCCTTCAAACATGTACTGGGTTCAAGGTTCAGAGGTCAATATTTCAAAGCAGGAGTAATGTATCCTCTTCGGACTGACATACATACTGTCGTGGTTGAGAGCTTTCCAACAATGTGTTTGCTATAGTCCTACGACAACATTTTCATTTTTACATATCATGGAGACCACTTTGCAGCGATGGCCTCCTTTATTGTCCCCAGAGGGATATTTGCCTCAAGTTCAAATGCTTCACACATAACACTTGACATATTTGTTTTATCATACAGCAGACATATACTTACAATAAAAAAACAACATACATAAAGTGATATGTAGCCAGACTGAAGCACATCACAGCCACAATCTATTGCTCATCTTTCACAATGACAAGAGCAACCTACACACAACCCTATATGCATTATATCATGAAGCTATTGCACAACCTCTGCAGCCTCAAGCAACATTATTTAAAGTTTTAATTGAGGTAGATTCAAATTATGCCTATAGTTTAGAAATATACTTAGTAAACTTACATTGGGGTACCCTATATCTTCTGCCAGAGGATAAGAGCTCATACTTGGCATGAAGAATAAAGATAGAGTTAGGGTTAGGGTTAGGATAAGTGGGAACTGATTGTATTTCATGAATAATCCAACACTTTCCTGACAAATCAGACCTGAGGCCTTGATCATGAAGACATTGGCCTGATTAAACAGCACAACAGGCTGCATGTGGCCTTGCACAGCCACGCCTTGGATTTCCCACCACTGTCATAGGCCTTAGTAAACAGCCCACCTGAGTCAAGTCATTCCAGGGTGACCAGATCGATGTCCTCAGTATCCTGGCACATTCCCTATTGTCAGGGAAAACTACTTCTGTCCCTGGTTTTATGAGAAGAAAACATAGACCTTTAAAGTATATTGATTTTTGAGAAAAACGACTAAGTGTATAAGCATTATTCATTCTGCTGTGCATGGAGTTAACATATATGCTATTTTGTTGAGATAATGCAAAATTGCATTGATGCACTTTATTTGGTTGTGCAATGAAGAGAAAACACATGTGCTGTTACATAGCACAGAGCAAAATATAAGATCATTCACATGAGGGGAACATCCTTATAACTTCAAGCCGCCTACCTCGCACTCTCTCCGGCTTGAGCAGAGAAAACACCGCATGGTTGAAACGGTGTAATTTTGACACTTAGTCGTTTTACTGAGCGTGCACCATTTTTGAGAAAAACGACTAAGTGTAACAGGATTAATTCATTGTGCTGTGCATGGAGTTAACATATGTGCTATTTTGAAGAGATAATGCAAACTTGCATTGATGCACTTTATTTTGTTGTGCAATGAAGAGAAAAAACATGTGCTATTGCATTGCACAGAACGGAGTAATTTTGACACAGTCGTTTTTCTGAGCGTGCACCCTTTTTCAGAAAAACGACTAAGTGTATCAGCATTATTCATTCTGCTGTGCATGGAGTTAACATATGCTATTTTGAAGAGATAATGCAAAATTGCATTGATGCACTTTATTTGGTTGTGCAATGAAGAGAAAACACATGTGTTGTTACATTGCACAGAGCAAAATATAAGATCATTCACATGAGGGGAACATCCTTATAACTTCAAGCCGCCTTCCTCGCACTCTCACCGGCTTGAGCAGAGAAAACACAGCATGGTTGAAACGGTGTAATTTTGACACTTAGTCGTTTTACTGAGCGTGCACCATATTTCAGAAAAACGACTAAGTGTAACAGGATTAATTCATTCTGCTGTGCATGGAGTTAACATATACGCTATTTTGAGGAGATAATGCAAAATTGCATTGATGCACTTTATTTCGCTGTGCAATGAAGAGAAAACACATGTGCTGTTGCATTGCACAGAGCAAAATTTTTTCAGAAAAACGACTAAGTGTATCAGCATTAATTCATTCTGCTGTGCATGGAGTTAACATACAGTGGCGGACTGGGACAGTAAATCAGGCCGGGAATTGGACTCCACCCCAGGCCAGCTCTGCTGCTGCAGTCACCACCACCAAATTCATGTGTCCACCAGCCTGCTAAACTTACAGGGTAACCCTGTTACACTCAAAAAAATATTTCAGTCTAAACATAAGTTTTATGTAATTTAATTACATACCAATTTTCCATCCATTTGGATTACATATTTTTAACATAAACAAACTAATAAACTTAATGTGATTCATATTTGTCAGTCATATGTAAATGAAATAGGTCAGATTTATGTAATAGTTAGGCATGTAGGGTGCATACGCAAGTGCTGACCCAGACGCTGGCGTGCTCGATTCTGTTTGGTTTTAGTTGTTTTATATTTTGTCTTTGTTTTTTTCTGGGGGTTTTTTTCTTAAGATTTTGGAGATATGCTTTTTACATTTATTTTGGTCTGGTTTTGGAGTTTAAAATGCATCACCGATCGAGCCATTGCACTCGAAGCTGAAGCGGAGCCGGGAAGTGTGAATGGACTAATGAGTACGATGACTTACAGCTGTGAGGATTTACTAAGAATGCGATATAATATGAAAGTCCATGGACAGTGGACAGTGCTTACGGGTCCATCCACCACTTGGACGTTCTGATCATAACGTCATCCATCTCCTCCTAAAATATAAACAGATGTTAAAAAGGACTAAACCAGTCGTCCGGCAGGTGTAGTCGTAGACTAAAGACTCAGTGGAAAATCTTAGAGGATGTTTTGAGAGCACCGACTGGGATGTATTTTTTAATGATTTTTTTTTTTTTATTATTTTTTTATTATGGATTTTCAAATAGAACAAACAAGGAAGACAAAGACAATCAGGCAGACAAACAAACAGGCAAGCAGACAAACTCCAGGCGCTGCAAATTAGGTGAGATATACAAATGTATCAGTTTACAATAAAAAAAAAAAAAAATTAAAAATTAAAAAAAAAAAAAATAAGTCCAGACAAGAGAAGCCATAGCTCTTTTAAATTAGACATTCAGAGTTTCTGTAGGAAAGATTGGAGAGGTTCCCAGAGATTCCTAAATTTGTCCTGTGTATGGTTGAGGTCATGAGTCAATTTCTCCAAAGGCAGAAAAGCTGACAGCTGAGAGATCCACATGGAGAGAGTTGGAACCTGGGATGTAGACCATTTTAATAGTATACATTTCTTAGCCAGGAATGTAAGGATTGTAAACAAGGGTCTGAGACCTGAGTCAAGAAGGTCTTTAGGGATGTCGCTCAACAAGAAAAGTGAAGGAGATAGGACAAAACGTTTTCCAATTATCTCCTGGATTGCAGAGTGAACCCCCCTCCAGAATGGTTGGATATGAGCACAGGACCAAAATACATGGATAAAAGTGCCCTTACAAGTTTTACATTTAAAACAGAGGTCAGAACAGCCGGGGAACATTTTATGCAGACGAACAGGTGTAAAATAAATTCTGTGGAAAAATTTAAAATTTTGTTCATGTATGGAAATCGACGTACATTTTGGGAAAATGCCATCACAGATCTTGGTCCAATCACCAGAATTAAACAAAACTCCTAGGTCCCGTTCCCACAATGGTTTCAGAGAGTCATAAACTGAGGAGTCAGAGTGAACTAGAAATGTGTAGAATTTGGAAATAAGCCCTGTGAAAGAATTGACTGACAACATGGTTTCTTCCAGTTCTGATAATTTGAACCGAAATTTGTTTTGGTTTAAAAGGGACTCTATAAAGTGCCGAATTTGAAGGTATTTGAAAAAATCTTCAGAAGGGATGTTGAACTCTGTTCTAATTTGTTCAAATGATCTTAAAATTTCACTGTTAAACATTCCTGAGAAATCAGACAAACCTTTGAGGGCCCAGTCCAGCAATCCGATGCTCCTAATCTGAGTGGGAAAATCTGGGTTCAGGGCCAGAGGGGAGTGAATAGATATGTTTTGGGGGATTTTCAAGTGTTTTTTTACATCATTCCAGACCAGTAATGTGTTGTAAACAATCACTTTTTAATGATTTTAAGTGTTGCCGTGATCATGACTTGCTGAATGATACAATTATTATACTATATTAACTTTTGTGTAGAGACTGTGGTTCAAACAAAAACAGTCAAAGTATTTCCTAATAACAAACCCTGGATTAACAAAGATCTTAAACAAATACTAAATAAGAAGAGACTCACCTTATGTGTCTCATTACGTAAAAAGGCTAAAGAGCTAAATAAAGAAGTTAAATGGAAGATTAAGGAGGCACAGATATTTTCATCATTTAGCAGACGCTTTTATCCAAAGCGACTTACAAGGGGAGCAATTAGGGGTTAGGTGTCTTGCTCAAGGACACTTTTTTTTTTAGTCATGGTATTGAAGGTGGAGAGAGTGCTGTTCATTCACAATCCCCACTTTCAATTCCTGCCGGCGTGGGAATCGAACCTGCAACCTTCAGATTCCAAGCCCGACTCCCTCACCACTAGGCCACGACTACCCCTTAATATTGTAAAGATACAATATTAAGGGAAAGTTGAAAAGAAATTCACAAGTGGCAATGTTAGAGATGCATGGAAGGGACTGAACATAATGATGGGTAGACAACAGAAACAAGTACAATGGGTTGAGGATGACCCCTATACCTTTGCTAATAATCTAAATGTTTTCTACTCACGATTTGATAATATATCAGGTGTTAATGCTGTGCATAACGATAATCCCCCCCGAATACAAACCTATGAGATTGGTGCTCTGTAATGTTAAAATGCACAAAGCCACCGGCCCAGACAGCCTTAAGGGCATTGTACTAAAAGAGTGTGCAGAACAACTTGGGCATGTTTGCACCAGATTATTTCAGGTCCTGTTGGATGATGGTTTTGTGCCAGCAGTATGGAAAAAACACCACCGTTATCCCGATACCTAAAACTTCTCAGGCCAGAGCTCTAAAAGATTTTCGCCCAATTGCACTAACTTCGATCATGAGCAAGTGCATGGAGCGCATATTATGTAAAGAACTAATGTTACAAATTAAAGGCTCTGTAGACCCACTACAATTTGCTTATATGCCCAATCGGAGCACCGTGGACGCCTCCTTGACCTTGTTAAGTAAGACCCAGCACCACCTAGATAAAACTAATGCTCACGTCAGTATTCTATTTATGGATTTCATATTAGCCTTTAATACCGTACACACACAAATTTTAAAAGAAAGACTGCATGACTTAGGTGTGAGTTGCTGGTTGATATTATGGTTCGAAAATTTTTTAAGGAATAGACCCCAACGAGTTTGTGTCAATGGAACTTTATCGGATTGTATAGTACTGAATTCAGGATTACCACAGGGATGTGTGTCATCACCTCTGCTTTTTTCTGTTTATATTAATGAATTTCAATGTAACAGGGAAGATCTGACCCTGATTAAATATGCTGATGACTTAGTATTAATCTCCTTTCAATCGGAGATGAATAGCTCACCCTACTTTGAATATATCGGAAGTCTTGTACAGTGGTTTGATGATAGTCACCTACAACTGAACATTGAGAAGACAAAGGAACTATGTTGTGGGAGGAAAAATAAGTCCAGTACGGATAGTGTCTCATATGAACAAATTTCTATTAAAGGCGTAAAGGTAGAACAAGTCTCAAATTTTAAATATTTAGGTACGATCATTGATGATAAACTCTCATTTAAGGAAAATGTGGACTATGTACATAAGAAAGCAAGACAGCGTTTAGGTCTGCTCAGGAAACTAAGGAATTTCAGGATTGATAGGAGGATTCTAACCATAGTGTACAGATTGATGATCGAAAGTATTTTAACATATAATATTGAATCATGGTCCACTCAAAAAATATTTCAGTCTAAACATAACATAAGTTTTATGTAATTTAATTACATACAAATTTTCCATCCATTTGGATTACATAGTTTTAAAATAAACAAACTAATAAACTTAATGTGATTCATATTTGTCAGTCATATGTAAATGAAATAGGTCAGATTTATGTAATAGTTCACAGAAAAATGCCCAGGTTAATGAACACTGTTTAGTGGTCATGTGTGTGTGCACAACTGAGTTAAAGTACCATTGAAGCAGTGTCAGAGTTAATTAGATCATTAAGTGATGATTGAACATTAATGATGAACACCTGCTGTTAACAAGCAGAATCCCTGAAGGACAGAGAAACACAAAAACTACAACTGACTTCAGCCACAGCCTTCGATGAAATCAACTGAAGATAAAAGACGTTTAATCTCCCAAGATCTGATTGAACAACTCCACAAACTCTACAAAACTTTCCCAGCTTCACTCACTACTAACTGCACTAACTTTATGTCTTTCATACGTCTACAGAAGTTCTTATGAGAAATTCTGTAGACGGATGACAGAAATAAAGTCAGTGTAGTTAGTAGTGAGTGAAGCTGGGAAAGTTTTGTAGAATTGTTGGATGAGATCTTGAGAGATGAAATGTCTTAAATCTTCAGTTGATTTCATCGAAGGCTGTGGCTGAAGTCAGTTGTAGTTCTTGTGTTTCTATGTCCTTCAGTGATTCTGCTTGTTAACAGCAGGTGTTCATCATTAATGTTCAATCATCACTTAATGATCTCATTAACTCTGACACTGCTTCAATGGTACTTTAACTCAGTAGTGCGCACACACATATCCACTAAACAGTGTTAATTAACCTGGGCATTTTTCTGTGAACTATTACATAAATCTGACCTATTTCATTTACATATGACTGACAAATATGAATCACATTAAGTTTATTAGTTTGTTTATTTTAAAACTATGTAATCCACATGGATGGAAAAATTGTATGTAATTAAATTACATAAAACTTATGTTATGTTTAGACTGAAATATTTTTTTGAGTGTATGGTAACCTAACAGTGAGACATAAAAATAAACTATCACGAGTAATTAATGAAGCAAATAAAATCACTGGTCAGAAAGTACAATGCAAGAGTTGTTTTTAAATTTTATGGAAAAAAAAGGCAATTGCTGTATATTCAGATCCAACTCATCCACTCCACTTGTGCTTTGAGGTCATGCCTTCGGGATGCAGGCTGCGTATACCTCTGGCTAAAAAGAATCTATATAAAAGATCATTTGTACCATTGGCGGTGGTGGTTTTAAATTTTTTAATTGATGTTTTATTAAGAGGTATTTATATATATATATTTTTTTTTTTGGGTGTGTATAAGTGTATAATGTATTGTGTGTATGTGTGTATGTAGCATTGTGTCAGAATGTACCTGTATGCCAGTGTCGAAGATGAATTTCTGTTCAGGGAATCTGTACAGACAATAAAGTTTAACTCTTAACTCTAACTCTAATAGTTCACAGAAAAATGCCCAGGTTAACCACTAAACAGTGTTAATAACCCTGGGCATTTTTCTGTGAACTATTACATAAATCTGACCTATTTCATTTACATATGACTGACAAATATGAATCACATTAAGTTTATTAGTTTGTTTATTTTAAAACTATGTAATCCAAATGGAAAATTTGTATGTAATTAAATTACATAAAACTTATGTTTAGACTGAAATATTTTTTTGAGTGTATAGTTGATGGAACAGGTGCATCATTTCTCAAACAACGTCTAAATGTCAAAATTCCTCCCTTTATCAGAAAAATCACTAAAAGTGTCAAGATTCTTCCAGGCTGTGTTTGTGTGTTTCTCCTCAAGCTGGAGAGAGTTTGAGTTGAGCGGATTCACAGCAAAGCCCTTCCTTGCACTTTCATGCCGCCTTCCTCGTGCTCTCTCCGGCTCGAGCAGAGACACACACCGCACGGTTCACACGGAGGAATATTGACACTTTGTCGTTTTTCTGCACGTGCATCATTTCACAGCAAAAAGACTAAGTGTCAAAATTCCTCCGTGTACAGTTTCTCAGAAAAATTTAAAATTTAAAAAATGTATTTTTAATAAATTACTGCTCAAACATGAACGTTCTGTTACTTTTTAGTTTACTGGTTCAATATGGAGCGCATTCACAGAGGGGCCCTTCCTTACACCTTCAAGCCGAGTACCTGACGCTCTCTCCGGCTTGAAGAGCGACACACACTGCCTGTATCACGCGGAGGAATTTTGACACTAAGTCGTTTTTTGAGCGCGCATCATTTCTCAAAAAACGTCTAAATGTCAAAATTCCTCCCTTTATCAGAAAAATCACTAAAAGTGTCAAGATTCCTCCAGGCTGTGTTTGTGTGTTTCTCCTCCAGCCGGAGAGAGCTTGAGTTGAGCAGATTCACAGCGAAGCCCTTCATTGCACTTTCATGCCGCCTTCCTCGTGCTCTTTCCGGCTCGAGCTGAGACACACACCGCACGGTTCACACGGAGGAATATTGACACTTTGTCGTTTTTCTGCACGTGCATCATTTCACAGCAAAAAGACTAAGTGTCAAAATTCCTCCGTGTACAGCTTCTCAGAAAAATTTAAAATTTAAAAAATGTATTTTTAATAAATTACTGCTCAAACATGAACATTCTGTTACTTTTTAGTTTACTGGTTCAATATGGAGCGCTTTCACAGAGGGGCCCTTCCTTACACCTTCAAGCCGAGTACCTGACGCTCTCTCCCGCTTAAAGAGCGACACACACTGCCTGTATCACGCGGAGGAATTTTGACACTAAGTCGTTTTTTTGAACGTGCATCATTTCTCAAAAAACGTCTAAATGTCAAAATTCCTCCCTTTATCAGAAAAATCACTAAAAGTGTCAAGATTCCTCCAGGCTGTGTTTGTGTGTTTCTCCTCAAGCCGGAGAGAGCTTGAGTTGAGCGGATTCACAGCGAAGCCCTTCCTTACACTTTCATGCCGCCTTCCTCGTGCTCTCTCCGGCTTGAGCAGAGACGCACACCGCACGGTTCACACGGAGGAATATTGACACTTTGTCGTTTTTCTGCACGTGCATCATTTCACAGCAAAAAGACTAAGTGTCAAAATTCCTCCGTGTACAGTTTCTCAGAAAAATTAAAAATTTAAAAAAATGATTTTTAATAAATTACTGCTCAAACATGAACTTTCTGTTACTTTTTAGTTTACTGGTTCATATGGAGCGCATTCACAGAGGGGCCCTTGCTTACACCTTCAAGCCGAGTACCTGACGCTCTCTCCCGCTTTAAGAGCGACACACACTGCCTGTATCACGCGGAGGAATTTTGACACTAAGTCGTTTTTTTTAGCGTGCATCATTTCTCAAAAAACGTCTAAATGTCAAAATTCCTCCCTTTATCAGAAAAATCACTAAAAGTGTCAAGATTCCTCCAGGCTGTGTTTGTGTGTTTCTCCTCAAGCCGGAGAGAGCTTGAGTTGAGCGGATTCACAGCGAAGCCCTTCCTTACACTTTCATGCCGCCTTCCTCGTGCTCTCTCCGGCTTGAGCTGCGACGCACACCGCACGGTTCACACGGAGGAATATTGACACGTTGTCGTTTTTCTGCACGTGCATCATTTCACAGCAAAAAGACTAAGTGTCAAAATTCCTCCGTGTACAGTTTCTTAGAAAAATTTAAAATTTAAAAAATGTATTTTTAATAAATTACTGCTCAAACATGAACGTTCTGTTACTTTTTAGTTTACTGGTTCAATATGGAGCGCTTTCACAGAGGGGCCCTTCCTTACACCTTCAAGCCGAGTACCTGACGCTCTCTCCGGCTTGAAGAGCGACACGCACTGCCTGTATCACGCGGAGGAATTTTGACACTAAGTCGTTTTTTTGAGCGCGCATCATTTCTCAAAAAACGTCTAAATGTCAAAATTCCTCCCTTTATCAGAAAAATCACTAAAAGTGTCAAGATTCCTCCAGGCTGTGTTTGTGTGTTTCTCCTCCAGCCGGAGAGAGCTTGAGTTGAGCGGATTCACAGCGAAGCCCTTCCTTACACTTTCATGCCGCCTTCCTCGTGCTCTCTCCGGCTCGAGCAGAGACGCACACCGCACGGTTCACACGGAGGAATATTGACACTTTGTCGTTTTTCTGCACGTGCAGCATTTCACAGCAAAAAGACTAAGTGTCAAAATTCCTCCGTGTACAGTTTCTCAGAAAAATTTAAAATTTAAAAAAATGATTTTTAATAAATTACTGCTCAAACATGAACTTTCTGTTACTTTTTAGTTTACTGGTTCATATGGAGCGCTTTCACAGAGGGGCCCTTGCTTACACCTTCAAGCCGAGTACCTGACGCTCTCTCCCGCTTGAAGAGCGACACACACTGCCTGTATCACGCGGAGGAATTTTGACACTAAGTCGTTTTTTTGAGCGTGCATCATTTCTCAAAAAACGTCTAAATGTCAAAATTCCTCCCTTTATCAGAAAAATCACTAAAAGTGTCAAGATTCCTCCAGGCTGTGTTTGTGTGTTTCTCCTCAAGCCGGAGAGAGCTTGAGTTGAGCGGATTCACAGCGAAGCCCTTCCTTACACTTTCATGCCGCCTTCCTCGTGCTCTCTCCGGCTTGAGCTGAGACGCACACCGCACGGTTCACACGGAGGAATATTGACACGTTGTCGTTTTTCTGCACGTGCATCATTTCACAGCAAAAAGACTAAGTGTCAAAATTCCTCCGTGTACAGTTTCTCAGAAAAATTTAAAATTTAAAAAATGTATTTTTAATAAATTACTGCTCAAACATGAACGTTCTGTTACTTTTTAGTTTACTGGTTCAATATGGAGCGCTTTCACAGAGGGGCCCTTGCTTACACCTTCAAGCCGAGTACCTGACGCTCTCTCCGGCTTGAAGAGCGACACACACTGCCTGTATCCCGCGGAGGAATTTTGACACTAAGTCGTTTTTTTGAGCGCGCATCATTTCTCAAAAAACGTCTAAATGTCAAAATTCCTCCCTTTATCAGAAAAATCACTAAAAGTGTCAAGATTCCTCCAGGCTGTGTTTGTGTGTTTCTCCTCCAGCCGGAGAGAGCTTGAGTTGAGCGGATTCACAGCGAAGCCCTTGCACTTTCATGCCGCCTTACTCGTGCTCTCTCCGGCTCGAGCAGAGACACACACCGCACGGTTCACACGGAGGAATATTGACACTTTGTCGTTTTTCTGCACGTGCATCATTTCACAGCAAAAAGACTAAGTGTCAAAATTCCTCCGTGTACAGCTTCTCAGAAAAATTTAAAATTTAAAAAATGTATTTTTAATAAATTACTGCTCAAACATGAACGTTCTGTTACTTTTTAGTTTACTGGTTCAATATGGAGCGCTTTCACAGAGGGGCCCTTCCTTACACCTTCAAGCCGAGTACCTGACGCTCTCTCCCGCTTGAAGAGCGACACACACTGCCTGTATCACGCGGAGGAATTTTGACACTAAGTCGTTTTTTTGAACGTGCATCATTTCTCAAAAAACGTCTAAATGTCAAAATTCCTCCCTTTATCAGAAAAATCACTAAAAGTGTCAAGATTCCTCCAGGCTGTGTTTGTGTGTTTCTCCTCAAGCCGGAGAGAGCTTGAGTTGAGCGGATTCACAGCGAAGCCCTTCCTTACACTTTCATGCCGCCTTCCTCGTGCTCTCTCCGGCTTGAGCAGAGACGCACACCGCACGGTTCACACGGAGGAATATTGACACTTTGTCGTTTTTCTGCACGTGCATCATTTCACAGCAAAAAGACTAAGTGTCAAAATTCCTCCGTGTACAGTTTCTCAGAAAAATTTAAAATTTAAAAAATTTATTTTTAATAAATTACTGCTCAAACATGAACTTTCTGTTACTTTTTAGTTTACTGGTTCATATGGAGCGCTTTCACAGAGGGGCCCTTCCTTACACCTTCAAGCCGAGTACCTGACGCTCTCTCCGGCTTGAAGAGCGACACACACTGCCTGTATCACGTGGAGGAATTTTGACACTAAGTCGTTTTTTTGAGCGCGCATCATTTCTCAAAAAACGTCTAAATGTCAAAATTCCTCCCTTTATCAGAAAAATCACTAAAAGTGTCAAGATTCCTCCAGGCTGTGTTTGTGTGTTTCTCCTCAAGCCGGAGAGAGCTTGAGTTGAGCGGATTCACAGCGAAGCCCTTCCTTACACTTTCATGCCACCTTCCTCGTGCTCTCTCCGGCTTGAGCAGAGACGCACACCACACGGTTCACACGGAGGAATATTGACACTTTGTCGTTTTTCTGCACGTGCATCATTTCACAGCAAAAAGACTAAGTGTCAAAATTCCTCCGTGAACAGTTTCTCAGAAAAATTTAAAATTTAAAAAAATTATTTTTAATAAATTACTGCTCAAACATGAACTTTCTGTTACTTTTTAGTTTACTGGTTCATATGGAGCGCATTCACAGAGGGGCCCTTGCTTACACCTTCAAGCCGAGTACCTGACGCTCTCTCCCGCTTGAAGAGCGACACACACTGCCTGTATCACGCGGAGGAATTTTGAATTCCCATTTTGAAAGCCATTGGATGTCAAACCCCTGCTCACCTAACTCAAACCATAATTGAGGGTTAAGAGAGATAGTAGGGATGGGCATATCGATGCCGCAGTATCGATATATAGATACTCACAAGCTACTTACTTGGTATCGATATCTCCACAAAAATATCGATATTAAAATTAAATGAATAATTTCTGCAAAACGTGTTTTCGGTACTTCTGTTTAATGTTTGTGCTAAAACTGAAATCCCCTCTCTGACATTTAGCTCACCCGTGTCACGTGATGACTGTGAGAAACGCGAGCAACGTGCCCCGCCCACACGTACACGTCACTTTCACGGCACGCGTCGCGTCGCATATTGTCCGCGGTGTGCATAAACAGAATGGCACTAAGTATGGCAGAAAGAAAGCGTAGCGTGGTGTGGTGCTACTTTTCAACGGCAGAAAAAAGTATTGCGAGATGCTATATTTGTGACAAGAAAGTGTCACACAGCAGCAGCACAAGCAACCTCTTTAAACATTTTTATTTATTTGTTGTGAAATTTACTTTTGTAATAAATTTATTAATGGCCAATATGTGTTATGTGTCATGTGTGGATGTAATTTGCCTTTAAGTTTAATATATATATATATATATATATATATATATATATATATATATATATATATATACACACACACACATATATATATATATATATATATATATATATATATTTAACTTTACATTTTTTTTGAAAAATCACATACACATTTAAGAAATAATCGGTATCGATATCGGTAAAATTATACCCAAAAATATCGGTATCGTATGGAATTTAAAAAGTCAGGTATCGCCCATCCCTAAGAGATAGCAGCTGACAGTCTGCTGTGACTCGACCCCTCCCCCACCAGCCTCTGATTGCTCTCGCCCAGCCCGCCCTTCCCCCACCGCCTGACTGAGATCGCCCTTCCCCCACAGCAGCGCAGAGACTTCAGTGGAGTGAGATGAACTCCAGACTGACAGATAGATAGAGAGTTAATCAGAAGTGCTTCTCGAATGATGTATAAATCTGTTGTGGCCATGCGTTTTTAAAACACTTTTACAAGGTCTAGCAGCTTTATATTTATGTGTGATTTATATTTATATATTTGTGTGATATGTGACAGGAAAGTATCCTTGCTGTGTATTTAAGCACATCCAGACAGCGAGTGTTTTCTTGACCCAAGAAACTCTTAAAATGTGTTCTCATCTCGTGCAGAAGTGGTACAATCAAAATGCTGCTTCTGTAACTGCATGAGAGAATATGAGTCTGTAAGTTTCCTGCTGAAATTCAGGAGATAGAGGAGGACAGTTACAGCAAATATTATGAGAAAGAGAGAGCAAGAGAGCAGTTACATATAGTACAAAAAGTGTTTAACAGAATCATGAATCAAGCTAGCACGTGTACATGTCTGATTGGACAGATTTATTTTGTTCTAACTTTGATTTTAAAAGCCATTGGATGTCAAACCCCTGCTCACCTAACTCAAACCATAATTGAGGGTTAAGAGAGATAGTAGGGATGGGCATATCGATGCCGCAGTATCGATATATAGATACTCACAAGCTACTTACTTGGTATCGATATCTCCACAAAAATATTGATATTAAAATTAAATGAATAATTTCTGCAAAACGTGTTTTTGGTACTTCTGTTTAATGTTTGTGCTAAAACTGAAATCCCCTCTCTGACATTTAGCTCACCCGTGTCACGTGATGACTGTGAGAAACGCGAGCAACGTGCCCCGCCCACACGTATACGTCACTTTCACGGCACGCGTCGCGTCGCATATTGTCCGCGGTGTGCATAAACAGAATGGCACTAAGTATGGCAGAAAGAAAGCGTAGCGTGGTGTGGTGCTACTTTTCAACGGCAGAAAAAAGTATTGCGAGATGCTATATTTGTGACAAGAAAGTGTCACACAGCAGCAGCACAAGCAACCTGACAACATTTTTATTTATTTGTTGTGAAATTTACTTTTGTAATAAATTTATTAATGGCCAATATGTGTTATGTGTCATGTGTGGATGTAATTTGCCTTTAAGTTTAATATATATATATATATATATATATATATATATATATATATATATATATATATATATATATATATATATATTTAACTTTACATTTTTTTTAAAAAATCACATACACATTTAAGAAATAATCGGTATCGATATCGGTAAAATTATACCCAAAAATATCGGTATCGTATGGAATTTAAAAAGTCAGGTATCGCCCATCCCTAAGAGATAGCAGCTGACAGTCTGCTGTGACTCGACCCCTCCCCCACCAGCCTCTGATTGCTCTCGCCCAGCCCGCCCTTCCCCCACCGCCTGACTGAGATCGCCCTTCCCCCACAACAGCGCAGAGACTTCAGTGGAGTGAGATGAACTCCAGATTCTTCCTAAGGTCTTGGGATTGCTCGCGAGACTTGGGATTGCTCGCGAGACTTGATCGATTGCTTCTGTCTGCCTCGCTGCTGAATTGTTTGAGTCTGTTGCTCCATAGCTTTATTTGAATCTATTTATTGTCATTGTTTGCTGTCTACTTTATCTTCACTATATATCTGATATTGTCTTATATTGCCTATCACATTAATTTGACATCGCTAGTTTTTAATCTTTTAATCTAAATCACCATCACAACGTGTTAGCATTACGCTAGTTTGTGTTATCCGTGCCCACCGTCATTTCTGTCGCGCTCTCGTTTTCTTCAAATTCATCAAACATCTGGTAAGTCGGATCGGTCTACAAACACGGTAAGCTATGTCATCTTCTCCTTTCATTGTTACTTGCACTGCCTGTCACATGCATAGTTTAGCTTTTTCTGTCAGCGATGAAGGATTCACATGTCATAAATGTAGGGAAATAGTATTAGAGACACGCGTCCAAACTTTAATTGAGGATAGTAAGAATGCAAGGGCTTCAGATACTGTTTTGGATGCGACTAGCCTAGTGAACTCCGTACATTGTTCGGTTCCGGCTGTAGAGCCCGTGCAGCAGGGCAACTGGGTGACCGTGAGGCGGCCTAGTCGTGTTAAAAAACACCACTCTTCCGTTCCGATTAGAACATCAAACAGGTTCTCCCCACTCAGTGACGCACCCACTGAGAATCCTGTTGAAAGTGCCCTAGTGATTGGCGATTCTATTACACGGAACGTGAAAATAGAGACACCAGCCACCATAGTCACATGTTTGCCGGGAGCCAGAGCGCCTGACATCAAAGCAAATTTAAAAGTGCTGGCTAATGCTAATCGTAAATACTCTAAGATTGTTATTCACGTCGGCGCTAATGATGTCCGACTTCGCCAGTCGGAGATCACCAAAATTAACATTAAAGAGGTGTGTGAAATCGCACGTATGATGTCAGACACTGTAATTTTTTCTGGACCCCTTCCTGCTCGTAGGAGTGATGAGATAATTAGCAGACTATCATCACTCAATGGCTGGCTGTCTAAGTGGTGTCCACAGAATAATATAGGTTTCATAGACAATTGGAAAAGTTTTTGGGGCAGACCTGACCTGTTGAAAAAAGATGGTATTCATCCCTCCTGGGGTGGTGCTGTTCTTCTCTCTAGTAATATGGCACATAGTCTTAGAGCTCAACCTTGACTAACTGGGGCCCAGGTCAGGAAGCAGACAGACTGGCTAAACCGACCGTCTGCTAGCTGTCTCACGTCACAGAATTCAGATAAATCCCAACACATAGAGACTCTTTCACCTAGATATCATCAGATAGAGACTGTGTCTGTACCCCGAACTAATAAATACAGAAAACTTCCAAACCCATTTACGGGTGATAATTTAATTGATGTTCAACAAGTAGTAAACAGAGATTATAAAGATAAACAAATGATAAAGCTTGGGTTGCTGAATATTCGATCACTTTCTTCAAAAGCACTTATTGTAAATGATATTATCACAGAAAATAACCTAGATGTGCTGTGTTTGACAGAAACCTGGCTAAAACCAGACGATTACATTACTTTAAATGAGTCTAGCCCTCAAGGTTACTATTATCGACACGAACCTCGTCAGAAAGGTAAAGGGGGAGGTGTTGCTGTAATCTATAGTAATATCTTCAGTATTACTCAAAAGTCTTTCAAATATATCTCTTTTGAAGTGATGGTGTACATGTCTGATTGTACAGATTTATTTTGTTCTAACTTTGATTTTAAAAGCCATTTGATGTCAAACCCCTGCTCACCTAACTCAAACCATAATTGAGGGTTAAGAGATAGCAGCTGACAGTCTGCTGTGACTCGCACCCCTCCCCCACCAGCCTCTGATCGCTCTTGCCCAGCCCGCCCTTCCCCCACCGCATGACTGAGATCGCACTTCCCCCACAGCAGCGCAGAGACTTCAGTGGAGTGAGATGAACTCCAGACTGACAGATAGATAGAGAGTTAATCAGAAGTGCTTCTCCAATGATGTATAAATCTGTTGTGGCCATGCGTTTTTAAAACACTTTTACAAGGTCAAGCAGCCCGCCCTTCCCCCACCGCCTGACTGAGATCGCCCTTCCCCCACATGGTACCCCTCTTCGTCGCGGTGCACCGTAGAGGGCCCTCCGATAGATTTGAATACAAGTCCCTCATGTCTTCATTTAGGTGAGATATTTTATAATTGTACTTTTTTTCCTTTCTTTTTTATTTGGTTGTGTCTCTCATCCAGCGACATATAGCAACCGTCGCTATGGGTAAACAACACCAGGACTCTGTCCTAGAATTCTGTATGGATATTATGACTATTATACTATATGGATATTTCTTTCTCAGTACTGATTATGAAGTTGTGATAAATTAAATAGCATACTGCAGAAATGTTTGCATTAATATTATATGGTCATCCGCAGCCTGGCAAAGAGGTGGATGCATTCTGGGAAGTGATGTGTTTTAATGTAATGGCTACATATTCCCGTGTTTCCTTCACTTAGACATTCATGCTGATTCTTTTAAATGTTCGAGCAAGGATATAAAATATTAAGACTGTACTTTTTCATTATGATTGATATTTTGGCGCAATTTTGTACAATGCGTCACACTGTGTGCGACGATCCCAGAAACCATCGTGATTCCACCACGGTAAGTAGCCTACTACAGTCAAATAAGGTTTTTAACGGTTTTAAGTCTGGCAAGTCAAAGTTTACAAGTACCCTGATCACGTTATTCCTGTTTGTTTATCAATTTGAAGTAAGTCAGAACAAAAGGATGTGTTAAAAATATAATGATAGAAGAACCCTTGCTCACACAATGACTTCTTTTTAAAGTCATTCATTTTTTATGATATTGTGATTGCATGAATAAATAAGAGGAGCATTAGACATTATATATATATATATATATATATATTATATATATATATATATATATTATTATATTAGACATCTTAGCCTAGTAGTTATTTATATTGTAATATGTAGTTTGTTGATCTATTCTATTTTGGTTTGTTGTTCTCTTTCTCTGCAGGTTCCTTAATCTCATCTTATCCCTCATCTTAATACTTATTAGCAGCAACTTATTTTAATTTTTTTAAAAAAAGGCTATTTTAAGAGCCACATTTGTCTTGTTACTTTCTCTACTGTTGTATTGTGTTTTTTCTCTCTCTCTCTTGAGGTTTTACTGTCTCTCCTCCCTCCCCTTTGAGTGGTCTTTTTGTTTGTTTTCGTTTGTCCCTGTGTGTTTATAGTGTGTTTATATTGTGTGCCGTGTCCGATCCTGAGATGGACCATCGCCAGAAGGAGATTAGTGACCTTGTCAATCAGGCTGCATATCAGGCTCACCTCTGAGAGCTTGAACAGCACATTAGCATACACCAGAAAGCAGAACCATCCACCAGTCAGCCTTCCATCAGTCATCTATCCACCAGCCAGCCATCAAACAGGAAGCAAGACGTTAGGTGGATTAAGAGGGACAGTGATGGAAACATTATTTACGGCAGGCCCAGATCATCCCGAAAACGAGGAGGTCAGATTTTTTTTTACATTCATGTTTATTAAATTGTAGACTTTATCTCCAGATCTAGTTTTGCATCTTGAAATGGTATACAAAATGATCACAAGTCATAGGTCTGAATTAGAACATATCTGAGGTTATTATTACATACCAGTGCCTAGCTTCAGGTAAAGTTTGTTTCATTGAATGTTAAAAGCAACAGCTTTTTTGCTACAGCAGGTCCCAGTCTCAGCCAGAGTCGGAAGACAGGTGTCTCTCATGTCAGGGCTCCAGAAACCAGTGGGGAAGTAACCAGTGACTTTCCTTCCGTTACTGCAGGTGTGTTCTTTAATTTGACTACACTGGTTCAAAACAATATGTTCATTTCGTATGTTAATATTTATTGGTGCTTGCCTAAGGCAAGCATCAATCTTACTATTGTGCCGGACAAAACTTCGGCGCGTAACTCGTCCCGCACCGTTTGTCCTAGACCCATGAATGAGGTGTCAAATCGACCAGCTCATTGAGGAGAGGTGTGCTATGACTTTTATAAGCGATCGGACCAATGACGTTCGTACAGCGGACGAAAAAGCGGCGAAAAAAAGTCCCATTGACTTTGCATTGAAAAATAGATGAGATGGATTTAAGTGAATCAAAACATCATCGAGACATGCGACAATGGCATTTTTGATTTGGCCACACATGTAGTCTATTAGTTTAAGCCTGTTAACTGCCTAGCCATTCCCTAGCAACCATTTAGTGCACCCTAGCAACAAAAGTCCCATTGACTTCCATTGAAAAATATATGAAATGGATTTAAATGGATGAAAGCATCATAGAGACACGCGAGTATGGCATTTTTGATATGTGCACACATGCAGTCTATTAGTTTAAGCCTGTCAGCTGCCAAGCCACTCCCTAGCAACCAAACAAAGTACCCTAGCAACTGATTAGCAAGACCTATATCTCTGCATCCGAACATCGTACAGACATGGTTGTTGGGTCTTTTGACTCATGCTAGCAAACTGGACTTTCAACATGCTACACATGCTAGTGGTGAATAGCTACATGCTAATACTGATTAGCTAAGACCTAAAGTGGGCTGATATCAAGCTAGGAACCCTATATAACGCCGTAGTAACTATCTGGGACAACTACCAACCACCAAGTAACACCCTAGCAACCACCCAGGTTACCATAGCAACCGCCCTGGTTACCATAGCAACCGCCTAGCAACCACCCAGAACTCCTTAGCAACCGCCTAGCAACATCTTAGCAACCACCCTAGGTACCTTAGCAACTGCCCAGCAACAACCTAGCAACCACCCCGGTTACCATAGCAACCGCCTAGCAACCACCCAGAACACCCTAGCAACCGCCTAGCAACACTGTGGTGACCACCCAAAGAACCTTAGCAACTGCCTAGCAACACCCTAGCAACCACCTTGGTTACCATAGCAACCGCCTAGCAACCACCTAGCAACCACCCAGAACACCTTAGCAACCACCTAGCAACATCTTAGCAACCACCCCTATTACCTTAGCAACTGCCTAGCAAACGTCTAGCAACCACGCAGAACACCTTAGAAACTGCCTAGAAACACCCTAGCAATCGAGTGACGAATTTTGTCACTGCAAGCACCATTCACATTTCCTTCAGGAAATGTACGTTCTAGTTATTATTACTACAGTTTTTCAATATTGTGCATTGTTTTAACAGAGTCCTTCCTTCAAGAGCTTAAATGCTCACTGGGTGAGGACATACATGAGGATGAAATACCACCTCAAACCTCAACAGACTGGTCGACCCGAAAGAGCCTCATATCAGGGTGGTGGGAGAAAGAGAGACCCCGACTGGTCAACACCATGGTGGCTGGACATCATGCGGCAACTCGGATCTGCCAACATTGTGGAAACGGTCCAGCCATTATCCGTTGTTGTGACTGCCGACCACACCCATTCCTCTGTGGCCAGTGTGATGTCAGGGTCCACCAAGGTCAAGTGTTTCACAACAGGGATTCAATGACACTTGGATTTTTTCATCCGTTGCCTCCCACAACTTGTGTTGTGGAGAGGGTTCTAACCCAGTGTGGTAAGTTGTAGTTTTTGAAAGTCACATAAATAAATATGTTATTCTTTAATTCTCATACATGTTGTTGTTTTTTTCAAGAGCATCTTGTACCTTTGGAGATGCCAGAGACAATATGCGGTTGTCTACAAGGATCGTCCAGTGTCATCGCAGGACAGTCCATTGTTGTGGTTACAATGAATGGTAAGAAGAACTTTATGGGTGGGGTGGGGGTCACTTCTGTAGAAGTGTCTGCAGAATTTCAGCAATAGGTATTTGCTGATCACACCTTCTCACTTTGTCACAACTATGAACATATAAAAATCATGATTATGTTACATTCATACATGTTACATTGTGGAACACATATCCAGAAATTTTCTTTATCATGGCTGGAAATCCAATTCAATAGGTTGTGTGTTGTGTGTTGATTAGATTGTCTGGGCCCACCTATGTGGAGGAAAACAGTTAACCTTTGTTTGAATGGGGATAGTTAATTTGCCTGACAAAAGTGTGACATCCAATAGAGTGCCTTACAACATGTTTGTAGAAGTGTCCTCCTGGTCCATCCTTAGTCAAAGGTTCCCATATCAGTTGTCAGAATGACACAGTTTGCGTCTGTCAAAATTAACTGTGAGTATATATTTCCTTCTTTTTCCAGGGCGATATAATCTCAGATTGCCTCAGATTAGATGCAAGGCATGTGAAGCCACTTGGAGTCCTGGAGTGGATGACCTGATCCATAATCACTACTGGCCTGCCACTTCTCACCATTCAACTGTGTACTCAACAGATGTCCTTTTTTCTTTTGAAGAGCTGAAGATGGCAGCACCAGGGATGTCTAGCCAAGCATTTCTTAGAATGCTGGATCAACGCACTGTTCGCTTTGGCCGTGTAAGTATTTGTGGTAATAACTGTGTAACTCAATAAATAATACTATGAGGGCATGATGATGATGATGATTGAAAGTACACATGAACATTTGCACTGTTTAGGAAAAAAGTTGTTAAATTTAGACCCTTCATAAACAACCATAAACTCATGTTCTCTCATCAGTCTTGCAGTTTGCACTGAAACATTTATGAAAAAACAGGTCATTCTGAAGATCTCAACTTCAACTCCATTGGCTACAGACTTTGACATCTTCTCCCCAATATCATGTATTTACATCCCGAAATGTATCCATTTAGAGCATTTTACTTCAGTGCAGTACATATTTAATTTGATCTGTTTTACTGTTCTCTTTTACTGAACTCTTTTGCTGAACTCTTTTGAAACAGAGCAGTAACATCACAGCAGACAGCTTCTGAAAAAGCTTCTTGGAGTGGGAAGCTGTCCGATTCGAAGTGGAAAAATAATGCCAGGAGGACCACTTTGACTGCCCAGCATGCAGCCCAGACATGCTTGCAGTTTCTGTTGATGGAAACCGCAAGCACTACAGATTCAAGAGTGCAGCAAGGTATTTACAAAATCCTGTGTGTGCATTGACGGTTCATTACTTTGAAAGCAACTGCTGTGAATTGAAAATCATATGAATATTTAAAGTTAATATGTATCTCTTTTATTTAGATCGGAGGAACAGGCCATCTTTGATGGCGTGTTCATCGCGAATGATGATGACGTCGCAAAATTTGTGGACCATGTCCATACCTCAACCAGTCATGTAAACTTGCACAACTACATTATATATACCTATAAAACACCACGTCCTAGTACTTTGTTTGAACAAGTTTGGACTATTAACCATCTTCCATGTTTTAGGTCTCTGGAAGAGGTGTCTGTGGAGGGCAGTGGTCAGCGGTGCGCGAAATGTCTCAGAAGTCCTCAGGAAAAACAGACGAGGAGGGCCTGGAACTCGCTGTATGTCGTCATGGGGTTCTCCTTCGTGCCCTCAATATGTTCAGGGGGAGATTTTTGCCTACCCCCTGTACCTCCAAAAGCAAATGACCTGTAAGCAAGTGACATTTTTCGCCATGGATGTGGCATGCAAGTACTGGCCTTACCTCCGGAGAGTGACAGAGAAATGCCCTGAGCTTCAGGATCTCCTCACCATGAGGCCATTTCTTTCTGTTTTTCATGCCAAAGCTCATGATTTCAAATGTGAGGTGAGAAAAAAGGATTGTCCATGACATTTTCTTTCCCTGAAAACCCTGCATAAGATTGTTGCCACTTAGGTTTTGTTTTTTGTTTTATTTTTTAAAGGTAAAATGGAGTGAAGCGTATCAGGAGGGGGCTGGTTCGACTCTTGGGGAAGAGGTGGAGCAGTGCAACGCCTTCCTCTCAAGGATTGTCCATGACATTTTCTTTCCCTGAAAACCCTGCATAAGATTGTTGCCACTTAGGTTTTGTTTTTTGTTTTATTTTTTAAAGGTAAAATGGAGTGAAGCGTATCAGGAGGGGGCTGGTTCGACTCTTGGGGAAGAGGGGGAGCAGTGCAACGCCTTCCTCTCAAGGATTGCTGTTACCACAAAGCACATGTCAAAAGCAGGTAAGGTAACCAGTACATTTTGATCCTGAAGACAATGGTGAGCCACTTTGAGCTCATGCATATTTGCTGACTTTGAAAATATAAAGCTCAAAATATTCAACACAAATGGATGGATCGATTATAATACCATCATCCTATTTTATTTGAAGGGAGGATAATAAGGAGGGGCAGTGTGATTAAAAAAAAATATACACGTCAGAGTACCATTTGCCTACTGTCCTGCGCCATTGTTTCATGCTACTACTTCACTATCCTGTGCTATTTACCTACTAATCCTTTCATGGGACTAGGGCTGGTTATTGAGTTCGATACTTTTTAGGTACCGACTGAATTGCCTCAATACTATCGAGTATCGAAACTCGTCTTGTTTTTCGGTACCAAATTTTTCCGGTATCGAAGTCAAGGTATCGGTATCAAATTACTTTTAACGATACCTAGCCCTACATGGGACAGTAATCAAATGGCACAAGACAGCAGATTAGTACCATAGTACTATACTGTAAGTTATTATCTTGCAAAAGTTTGTGGTACCTAACAAGTCTGCACACTTAGTTTCTTCTCCTACTGCTACTGGAAAGAAGGGTGATAATCTCATATTTTTTATTTTTGCAGCACACATAGACATGCTGATGGTCATGGCCATGCGCTGGAACCAACGAAAGTTTGACAACTTGGCTTCCACCCTTGCCCGCCGATATCTGAAGGTAAAGACACCAGTTTTCCCTTATGCAACATTCATAGCGATATTGTAAAATAAAGTGGCATATATCTCAAAAATATAGGAAAGACTTGCCCAGATATTCTTGAATACAATAGAATATACGGATGGTTTCATGTGTAGTGTCATTTGTATTTTTCAGAGTCTTAATATAAAATATTAAATTTTCGTACCACATACACCGGTATATTGATTGTCCACGTATATACGAATATACTGTATATTTAATCAGTGTTGTATGTGGTTTTCTAATAGTGAAGGTACTTGACAATCCTTATCAACAATAGTCAAAGTTGTAGGCATTTCTCTCATTGTCATTTGTGTTTGAAGGCCACAGTAGCCCTGCAATGCCAGTTGCATAACCTGGAGGCCATGGAAATGGAAATGGACATCACAGACAATCAACTGGAGAGCTGGATCATTGATATCAATGAGTGGGCAGAAGGTAGAATATACTGTCTTATACTGTTTGATATGCTGCTTGATGCATCACTTCTGACTAAGCTTGGCCTCAATTCCAAAGTAGTCATTGTAATCGTAGTCTAAGAGCACATACTCTGATTGCTGATGACGTGTGGAAAAGATTATCCCCATGGGGACAATATAGAACCTAACTAACCTAACAATACTCAACCTTAGCTACAAGTGTAGCCTCAGTTGCAGAGAAATATGAAAATATTGGTTAGGCTTTATTTTACTCATACACCAGAAATAATGTTTTTTCATGGAATCAAGTATATTTCTTATCTCTTCATTTCTTCCTCTCAGTAACCACATCCCAAAACGCTGCTGATCTTGCCGCTGTAGCCAGGCGAATTGAGGAGCTGGTGGCAAATATAAAGATAATGACGGATGCAAAGGACGTGCCCGGATCCGCCGAAAGATCAGGGAGGGAAAAAAAAATTACTTTCTGTAGTGGAAAAGTATAACACCTTGGTTCCTAATGCAGAACATCTGACCTTAGACACCATTCTATCTGACGAGATTGTTTGGCCATGGCAGCTTACACACGGTGGTATGTAGGGATGGGTATCGTTAAGGTTGCTTAACGGTCCGGTACTTTAACGGTATTCTTATCGGTACTTTGTGTTGTGTGTGTGTGTTTTTTTTTTTAAGAAAAAATTGAGAACAGAATTAACATTGCTTTATTTTTTTATGTAAAATTAATAAAACAATTATTTATAGTGAAATAGCCATGTTTCAAGAAATAATTATATAAAAAACAAATGAATGTAAAACAAATTAAATAAACTATATTTTTCTGTAAAAGAACATACAGTGGTACGAAGCAACACGGGTGGGGCATGTAGGTAGGCTACAAAAGGACTCTTTAGCCATTCTTCTGAAGAAAGATTAACATATTTGCCTTTTCTGGCAAAAGCCGGGACCTTTCCTGGCTTAATGTGTTCCCTGCAGTTGAAAACACCCTTTCACTTGGGCCTGTTGCAACATTTGTGAGGAGGGGCAGAACAGCTCTCTTCTCCCACCACCACAACACAGGATCATCAGCCATAGGAATGGGAGGCAGGCTTTTGTAGACCTCAACCTCTTGGCCAACACGTTCGCTAAGGGTGAGGGCCGAGGTATCCTGTTGGATGGTCAACCTCAATTTCCTGTCCTCCTCTGAGAACAGCTCCTCCAATGCACTGCTTTTTTTCTGAAATGGAGGTATTGTCTCCTCCATTTCCTCACCTTCTCCTTCAGATGACTCATCCTTTTGCTGGTGCTCTGTATCTGTCTGTTTCAGCTCTGTTGTTAGTCCTGTCACAGTGTCAATAGCTTTCATCCTCAGTCTATCCCAAGTTGCAAATGTGCAAAACATCCTATTTTTAGGATCTGTAGCTCCTTGATAGCAATCTCCATATTGCTAGCATTATCACCAGTCACAGCTACAATCTTGCTCGGATCTATCTATCTATTTACTCTTCCAGGATGTCTGCGATCTCCTCGGCCACTACTTCGCCAGTTTGGGATTTGTACACTGCCCTGGTGTGGAGGACCTTCTGTTTTACACTGCCCTGGCTTGTTTAGTGCACTGTTAACTGTGAGATAGTGATCTTGCCGGAGGCTGGTCCACCCATCTGATGTGATGGCCAACTTTGGCACATCTTTCAGCTCACTGAAAACATTGGCCTTTTCAACACCATACCAGGAAGGAATTAATGTGTCGCTGAGATAACTTCTGGAAGGAGGGGTATATTTTGAGTTGAGTGCCCTGCACATTTCCCTACAGTAAAAACAATTATAATTTGTTATTTTATCATTATTAAATTGTGTTGTTGTTTATTGTATTGTGGCATGATGGAGCTGAAATACAACCCTTTTTATAATGCATCTATATCCTAAAAATTAATATAACTATATCTGTGTAATGTATACTGACAGACTGTTACCTAAAACCGTTGGACTCCACTGTTGCAAAGGGGTGTAGGCCTTTCACTATGAACTTGGTCAAGGCTAAGTGGCAGTCGTTCACCCTCACCAGATCGATGTCCTCAGTATCCTGGCACATTCCCTATTGTCAGGGAAAACTACCCCTGTCCCTGGTTTTATGAGAAGAAAACATAGACCTTTAAAGTATATTGATGGCCAAGCTGGAAATGTTGCTGGCTTTACCAATTCCTCAGGCTCTGATCACTGCTTCTCTCGGATACTGAGAATGAATTATTAACAGCTGCGTTAGCTGCTTAAGCTAGAGATGGCATGGGGGAAAAAACTGTTTATGTGCTTAGATGTTCTAGTGCGCATGTGAAGCGTCGGCCTGACGGCAGAAGTGCAAACAGGTTGTGGCCGGGGTGAGAAGGGTCTGCCCGTTTCTTCACTCCTGACCTGAAAAATCATTACATGTACCATTGTTGAAAATGTATAAATGTCTCTTCTGTAAAAAGTGCCTCTTCTCTTCATTGGGAATGTTTGAAAATGTCTTAAGAACTCTCATAAGTGTTCTGAACAGACAACCATAACAACAAAAATAAACAGTGTTGTGTGCTAAGCAGTCATCGGTCAAAAAGGATGCAGCCTTTCAGTAATACATCCTGACGCAGGAGGCATCTGTCACCAGGGATAGGAGCCTATTTACTTTGCTCCAAAATTACCACAAACAAATACTGAATAAAATGTTCATGATCAGTTAGTATGATGCCAATGTAGTACTTGTTCTGGTTGCCTGGCTTTTGGCTTGCTTAGTTGCTATTTTCTTCTAGAAACAAACTTTGTTGTATTATTTTCATGTTATCACTGTGAAGCTGCTTTGAATAATTGTATAATCTGTATTGTAAAAAGCGCTATATAAATATAGGTGACTTAACTGTCACTACATGCAACTTTCCACTATCTTTCAAAATATGTCTAAATGTCAAAATTCCTCCCTGTATCAGAAAAATCACTAAAAGTGTCAAGATTCCTCCAGGCTGTTTGTGTGTTTCTCCTCAAGCCGGAGAGAGTTTGAGTTGAGCGGATTTACAGCGAAGCCCTTCCTTGCACTTTCAAGCCGCCTACCTGACACTCTCTCCGGCTTGAGCAGAGACACACAGTGCACGGCTCACACGGAGGAACAGAGCACAATATAAAGATATGCACTTGTTGCGATTCAGTGTATATAAAAATATGTAAAGACCAAAGGGCATATTTTTAATAAATTAGTGCTTAAACATGAATTTACTGTTACTTTTTATTCTTTTTCAATAACGCTCCGTATCGATTTAATCTGATGTTAAATCAGCCTTTCAGCAGTCAGTTTACTGCATGGTTCATTTGGAGCGAATTCACAGAGGGGCGCTTCCTTACACCTTCAGGCCGCCTACGTGACACTCTCTCCGGCTTGAGCAGAGACAAACACCGCACGGTTCACAGGGAGGAATTTGGACACTTAGTCGTTTTTCTGCACATGCACCATTTCACAGTAAAACGACTGAGCGTCAAAATTCCTCCGTGTACAGTTTCTCAGAAAAATTTAAAATTGAAAAAATGTATTTTCAATAAATTACTGCTCAAACATGAACTTTATGTTACTTTTTAGTTTCTTGGTTCATTTGGAGCAAATTCACAGAAGGGCGCTTTCTTACAACTTCAGGCTGCCTACTTGACACTCTCTCCGGCTTGAGCGGAGACAGACACCGCACGGTTCACACGGAGGAATTTTGACACTTAATCGTTTTTCTGAGCGTGCATCATTTCTCAAAATACGTCTGAATGTCAAAATTCCTCCCTGTATCAGAAAAATCACTAAAAGTGTCAAGATTCCTCCAGGCTGTGTGTGTGTTTCTCCTCAAGCCGGAGAGAGTTTGAGTTGAGCGGATTTACAGCGAAGCCCTTCCTTACACTTTCAAGCCGCCTACCTGACACTCTCTCCGGCTTGAGCAGAGACGCACAGTGCACGGCTCACAGGGAGGAACAGAGCACAAGATAAAGATATGCACTTGTTGCGATTCAGTGAATATAAAAATATGTAAAGACCAAAGGGCATATTTTTGATAAATTAGTCCGCGAACATGAATTTATTGTTACTTTTTAATTCTTTTTCAATAACTCTCCGTATCGTCTTAATCTGATGTTACATCAGCCTTACAGCAGTGAGATTACTGCATTGTTCATTTGGAGCGAATTCACAGAGGGGCGCTTCCTTACACCTTCAGGCCGCCTACATGACACTCTCTCCGGCTTGAGCAGAGACACACACCGCACGGTTCACACGGAGGAATTTTGACACTTAGTCGTTTTTCTGCACTTGCACCATTTCACAGTAAAACGACAAAGTGTAAAAAATTCCTCCGTTTCTCAGAAAAATTTAAAATTGAAAAAAATGTATTTTTAATAAATTACTGCTCAAACATGACCTTTCTGTTACTTTTTAGTTTCTTGGTTCATTTGGAGCGAATTCACAGAGGGGCACTTCCTCACAACTTCAGGCCGCCTCCCTGACACTCTCTCCGGCTTGAGCAGAGACACACACCGCACGGTTCACACGAGGGAATTTTGACACTTAGTCGTTTTTCTGCACGTGCACCATTTCACAGTAACACAACTAAGTGTAAAAAATTCCTCCGTTTCTCAGAAAAATTTAAAATTGAAAAAAATGTAATTTTAATAAATTACTGCTCAAACATGACCTTTCTGTTACTTTTTAGTTTCTTGGTTCATTTGGAGCGAATTCACAGAGGGGCACTTCCTCACACATTCAGTCCGCCTACCTAACACTCTCTCCGGCTTGCGCAGAGACACACACCGCACGGTTCACACGGGGGAATTTTGACACTTAGTTGTTTTTCTGAGCGTGCATCATTTCTCAAAAAACGTCTAAATGTCAAAATTCCTCCCTGTACTTCATATCAGAAAAATCACTAAAAGTATCAAGATTCTTCCAGACTGTGTGTTTGTGTCTGTCCTCAAGCCGGAGAGAGTTTGAGTTGAGCGGGTTCACCTTACAATTTCAAGCCGCCTACTTGACACTCTCTCAGGCTTGAGCAGAGACGCACAGTGCACGGCTCACAGGGAGGAACAGAGCACAAGATAAAGATATGCACTTGTTGCGATTCAGTGTATATAAAAATATTTAAAGACCAAAGGGCATATTTTTGATAAATTAGTCCGCGAACATGAATTTATTGTTACTTTTTAATTCTTTTTCAATAACTCTCCGTATCGTCTTAATCTGATGTTACATCAGCCTTACAGCAGTGAGATTACTGCATTGTTCATTTGGAGCGAATTCACAGAGGGGCGCTTCCTTACACCTTCAGGCCGCCTATATGACACTCTCTCCGGCTTGAGCAGAGACACACACCGCACGGTTCACACGGGGGAATTTTGACACTTAGTCGTTTTTCTGCACGTGCACCATTTCACAGTAACACGACTAAGTGTAAAAAATTCCTCCGTTTCTCAGAAAAATTTAAAATTGAAAAAAATGTAATTTGAATAAATTACTGCTCAAACATGATCTTTCTGTTACTTTTTAGTTTCTAGGTTCATTTGGAGCGAATTCACAGAGGGGCACTTCCTCACACATTCAGTCCGCCTACCTAACACTCTCTCCGGCTTGCGCAGAGACACACACCGCACGGTTCACACGGGGAATTTTGACACTTAATCGTTTTTCTGAGCGTGCATCATTTCTCAAAAAACGTCTAAATGTCAAAATTCCTCCCTGTACTTCATATCAGAAAAATCACTAAAAGTATCAAGATTCTTCCAGACTGTGTGTTTGTGTCTGTCCTCAAGCCGGAGAGAGTTTGAGTTGAGCGGGTTCACCTTACAATTTCAAGCCGCCTACTTGACACTCTCTCCGACTTAAGCAGAGACACACAGTGCACGGCTCACAGGGAGGAACAGAGCACAAGATAAAGATATGCACTTGTTGCGATTCAGTGTATATAAAAATATTTAAAGACCAAAGGCATATTTTTGATAAATTAGTCCGCGAACATGAATTTATTGTTACTTTTTAATTCTTTTTCAATAACTCTCCGTATCGTCTTAATCTAATGTTACATCAGCCTTACAGCAGTGAGATTACTGCATTGTTCATTTGGAGCGAATTCACAGAGGGGCGCTTCCTTACACCTTCAGGCCGCCTACATGACACTCTCTCCGGTTTGAGCAGAGACACACACCGCACGGTTCACACGGAGGAATTTTGACACTTAGTCGTTTTTCTGCACTTGCACCATTTCACAGTAAAACGACAAAGTGTAAAAAATTGCTCCGTTTCTCAGAAAAATTTAAAATTGAAAAAAATGTATTTTTAATAAATTACTGCTCAAACATGACCTTTCTGTTACTTTTTAGTTTCTTGGTTCATTTGGAGCGAATTCACAGAGGGGCACTTCCTCACAACTTCAGGCCACCTCCCTGACACTCTCTCCGGCTTGAGCAGAGACACACACCGCACGGTTCACACGGGGGAATTTTGACACTTAGTCGTTTTTCTGCACTTGCACCATTTCACAGTAACACGACTAAGTGTAAAAAATTCCTCCGTTTCTCAGAAAAATTTAAAATTGAAAAAAATGTAATTTTAATAAATTACTGCTCAAACATGACCTTTCTGTTACTTTTTAGTTTCTTGGTTCATTTGGAGCGAATTCACAGAAGGGCACTTCCTCACACATTCAGTCCGCCTACCTAACACTCTCTCCGGCTTGCGCAGAGACACACACCGCACGGTTCACACGGGGGAATTTTGACACTTAGTCATTTTTCTGAGCGTGCATCATTTCTCAAAAAACGTCTAAATGTCAAAATTCCTCCCTGTACTTCATATCAGAAAAATCACTAAAAGTATCAAGATTCTTCCAGACTGTGTGTTTGTGTCTGTCCTCAAGCCGGAGAGAGTTTGAGTTGAGCGGGTTCACCTTACAATTTCAAGCCGCCTACCTGACACTCTCTCCGGCTTGAGCAGAGACGCACAGTGCACGGCTCACAGGGAGGAACAGAGCACAAGATAAAGATATGCACTTGTTGCGATTCAGTGAATATAAAAATATGTAAAGACCAAAGGGCATATTTTTGATAAATTAGTCCTCGAACATGAATTTACTGTTACTTTTTATTCTTTTTCAATAACTCTCCGAATCGTCTTAATCTGATGTTACATCAGCCTTACAGCAGTGAGATTACTGCATTGTTCATTTGGAGCGAATTCACAGAGGGGCGCTTCCTTACACCTTCAGGCCGCCTACATGACACTCTCTCCGGCTAGAGCAGAGACACACACCGCACGGTTCACACGGAGGAATTTTGACAATTAGTCGTTTTTCTGCACTTGCACCATTTCACAGTAAAATGACTAAGTGTAAAAAAATTCCTCCGTTTCTCAGAAAAATTTTAAATTGAAAAAAATGTAATTTTAATAAATTACTGCTCAAACATGACCTTTCTGTTACTTTTTAGTTTCTTGGTTCATTTGGAGCGAATTCACAGAGGGGCACTTCCTCACACATTCAGTCCGCCTACCTAACACTCTCTCCGGCTTGCGCAGAGACACACACCGCACGGTTCACACGGGGAATTTTGACACTTAGTCGTTTTTCTGAGCGTGCATCATTTCTCAAAAAACGTCTAAATGTCAAAATTCCTCCCTGTACTTCATATCAGAAAAATCACTAAAAGTATCAAGATTCTTCCAGACTGTGTGTTTGTGTCTGTCCTCAAGCCGGAGAGAGTTTGAGTTGAGCGGGTTCACCTTACAATTTCAAGCCGCCTACTTGACACTCTCTCCGGCTTGAGCAGAGACGCACAGTGCACGGCTCACAGGGAGGAACAGAGCACAAGATAAAGATATGCACTTGTTGCGATTCAGTGTATATAAAAATATTTAAAGACCAAAGGGCATATTTTTGATAAATTAGTCCACGAACATGAATTTATTGTTACTTTTTAATTCTTTTTCAATAACTCTCCGTATCGTCTTAATCTGATGTTACATCAGCCTTACAGCAGTGAGATTACTGCATTGTTCATTTGGAGCGAATTCACAGAGGGGCGCTTCCTTACACCTTCAGGCCGCCTATATGACACTCTCTCCGGCTTGAGCAGAGACACACACCGCACGGTTCACACGGGGGAATTTTGACACTTAGTCGTTTTTCTGCACGTGCACCATTTCACAGTAACACGACTAAGTGTAAAAAATTCCTCCGTTTCTCAGAAAAATTTAAAATTGAAAAAAATGTAATTTGAATAAATTACTGCTCAAACATGATCTTTCTGTTACTTTTTAGTTTCTAGGTTCATTTGGCGCGAATTCACAGAGGGGCACTTCCTCACACATTCAGTCCGCCTACCTAACACTCTCTCCGGCTTGCGCAGAGACACACACCGCACGGTTCACACGGGGGAATTTTGACACTTAATCGTTTTTCTGAGCGTGCATCATTTCTCAAAAAACGTCTAAATGTCAAAATTCCTCCCTGTACTTCATATCAGAAAAATCACTAAAAGTATCAAGATTCTTCCAGACTGTGTGTTTGTGTCTGTCCTCAAGCCGGAGAGAGTTTGAGTTGAGCGGGTTCACCTTACAATTTCAAGCCGCCTACTTGACACTCTCTCCGACTTAAGCAGAGACACACAGTGCACGGCTCACAGGGAGGAACAGAGCACAAGATAAAGATATGCACTTGTTGCGATTCAGTGTATATAAAAATATTTAAAGACCAAAGGGCATATTTTTGATAAATTAGTCCGCGAACATGAATTTATTGTTACTTTTTAATTCTTTTTCAATAACTCTCCGTATCGTCTTAATCTGATGTTACATCAGCCTTACAGCAGTGAGATTACTGCATTGTTCATTTGGAGCGAATTCACAGAGGGGCGCTTCCTTACACCTTCAGGCCGCCTACATGACACTCTCTCCGGTTTGAGCAGAGACACACACCGCACGGTTCACACGGAGGAATTTTGACACTTAGTCGTTTTTCTGCACTTGCACCATTTCACAGTAAAACGACAAAGTGTAAAAAATTGCTCCGTTTCTCAGAAAAATTTAAAATTGAAAAAAATGTATTTTTAATAAATTACTGCTCAAACATGACCTTTCTGTTACTTTTTAGTTTCTTGGTTCATTTGGAGCGAATTCACAGAGGGGCACTTCCTCACAACTTCAGGCCACCTCCCTGACACTCTCTCCGGCTTGAGCAGAGACACACACCGCACGGTTCACACGGGGGAATTTTGACACTTAGTCGTTTTTCTGCACTTGCACCATTTCACAGTAACACGACTAAGTGTAAAAAATTCCTCCGTTTCTCAGAAAAATTTAAAATTGAAAAAAATGTAATTTTAATAAATTACTGCTCAAACATGACCTTTCTGTTACTTTTTAGTTTCTTGGTTCATTTGGAGCGAATTCACAGAAGGGCACTTCCTCACACATTCAGTCCGCCTACCTAACACTCTCTCCGGCTTGCGCAGAGACACACACCGCACGGTTCACACGGGGGAATTTTGACACTTAGTCATTTTTCTGAGCGTGCATCATTTCTCAAAAAACGTCTAAATGTCAAAATTCCTCCCTGTACTTCATATCAGAAAAATCACTAAAAGTATCAAGATTCTTCCAGACTGTGTGTTTGTGTCTGTCCTCAAGCCGGAGAGAGTTTGAGTTGAGCGGGTTCACCTTACAATTTCAAGCCGCCTACCTGACACTCTCTCCGGCTTGAGCAGAGACGCACAGTGCACGGCTCACAGGGAGGAACAGAGCACAAGATAAAGATATGCACTTGTTGCGATTCAGTGAATATAAAAATATGTAAAGACCAAAGGGCATATTTTTGATAAATTAGTCCTCGAACATGAATTTACTGTTACTTTTTATTCTTTTTCAATAACTCTCCGAATCGTCTTAATCTGATGTTACATCAGCCTTACAGCAGTGAGATTACTGCATTGTTCATTTGGAGCGAATTCACAGAGGGGCGCTTCCTTACACCTTCAGGCCGCCTACATGACACTCTCTCCGGCTAGAGCAGAGACACACACCGCACGGTTCACACGGAGGAATTTTGACACTTAGTCGTTTTTCTGCACTTGCACCATTTCACAGTAAAACGACAAAGTGTAAAAAATTCCTGCGTTTCTCAGAAAAATTTAAAATTGAAAAAAATGTAATTTTAATAAATTACTGCTCAAACATGACCTTTCTGTTACATTTTAGTTTCTTGGTTCATTTGGAGCGAATTCACAGAGGGGCACTTCCTTACAACTTCAGGCCGCCTCCCTGACACTCTCTCCGGCTTGAGCAGAGACACACACCGCACGGTTCACACGGGGAATTTTGACACTTAGTCGTTTTTCTGCACGTGCACCATTTCACAGTAACACGACTAAGTGTAAAAAATTCCTCCGTTTCTCAGAAAAATTTAAAATTGAAAAAAATTAATTTTAATAAATTACTGCTCAAACATGACCTTTCTGTTACTTTTTAGTTTCTTGGTTCATTTGGAGCGAATTCACAGAAGGGCACTTCCTCACACATTCAGTCCGCCTACCTAACACTCTCTCCGGCTTGCGCAGAGACACACACCGCACGGTTCACACGGGGGAATTTTGACACAGTCGTTTTTCTGAGCGTGCATCATTTCTCAAAAAAACCTCTAAATGTCAAAATTCCTCCCTGTACTTCATATCAGAAAAATCACTAAAAGTATCAAGATTCTTCCAGACTGTGTGTTTGTGTCTGTCCTCAAGCCGGAGAGAGTTTGAGTTGAGCGGGTTCACCTTACAATTTCAAGCCGCCTACCTGACACTCTCTCCGGCTTGAGCAGAGACGCACAGTGCACAGCTCACAGGGAGGAACAGAGCACAAGATAAAGATATGCACTTGTTGCGATTCAGTGAATATAAAAATATGTAAAGACCAAAGGGCATATTTTTGATAAATTAGTCCTCGAACATGAATTTACTGTTACTTTTTATTCTTTTTCAATAACTCTCCGTATCGTCTTAATCTGATGTTACATCAGCCTTACAGCAGTGAGATTACTGCATTGTTCATTTGGAGCGAATTCACAGAGGGGCGCTTCCTTACACCTTCAGGCCGCCTACATGACACTCTCTCCGGCTAGAGCAGAGACACACACCACACGGTTCACACGGAGGAATTTGGACAATTAGTCGTTTTTCTGCACTTGCACCATTTCACAGTAAAATGACTAAGTGTAAAAAAATTCCTCCATTTCTCAGAAAAATTTAAAATTGAAAAAAATGTAATTTTAATAAATTACTGCTCAAACATGACCTTTCTGTTACTTTTTAGTTTCTTGGTTCATTTGGAGCGAATTCACAGAGGGGCACTTCCTCACACATTCAGTCCGCCTACCTAACACTCTCTCCGGCTTGCGCAGAGACACACACCGCACGGTTCACACGGGGGAATTTTGACACTTAGTCGTTTTTCTGAGCGTGCATCATTTCTCAAAAAACGTCTAAATGTCAAAATTCCTCCCTGTACTTCATATCAGAAAAATCACTAAAAGTATCAAGATTCTTCCAGACTGTGTGTTTGTGTCTGTCCTCAAGCCGGAGATAGTTTGAGTTGAGCGGGTTCACCTTACAATTTCAAGCCGCCTACCTGACACTCTCTCCGGCTTGAGCAGAGACGCACAGTGCACGGCTCACAGGGAGGAACAGAGCACAAGATAAAGATATGCACTTGTTGCGATTCAGTGTATATAAAAATATGTAAAGACCAAAGGGCATATTTTTGATAAATTAGTCCTCGAACATGAATTTACTGTTACTTTTTAATTCTTTTTCAATAACTCTCCGTATCGTCTTAATCTGATGTTACATCAGCCTTACAGCAGTGAGATTACTGCATTGTTCATTTGGAGCGAATTAACAGAGGGGATTCCTTACACCTTCAAGCCGCCTACATGACACTCTCTCCGGCTTGAGCAGAGACACACACCGCACGCTTCACACGGAGGAATTTTGACACTTAGTTGTTTTTCTGCACGTGCCCCATTTCACAGTAAAACGACTAAGTGTCCAAATTCCTCCGTGTACAGTTTCTCAGAAAAAAATGAAAATTTAAAAAATGTAATTTTAATAAATTACTGCTCAAACATGAACTTTCTGTTACTTTTTAGTTTCTTGGTTCATATGGAGCGCATTCACAGAGGGGCGCTTCCTTACACCTTCAGGCCGCCTACCTGACACTCTCTCCGGCTTGAGCAGAGACACACACCGCACGCTTCACACGGAGGAATTTTGACACTTAGTCGTTTTTCTGAGCGTGCATCATTTCTCAAAACACGTCTAAATGTCAAAAATTCCTCCCTGTACTTCATATCAGAAAAATCACTAAAAGTGTCAAGATTCTTCCAGACTGTGTGTGTGTGTGTGTGTGTGTGTGTGTGTGTCTCTCCTCAAGCCGGAGAGAGTTTGAGTTGAGCGGATTCACAGCGAAGCCCTTCCTTACACTTTCAAGCTGCCTACCTAACACTCTCTCCGGCTTGAGCAGAGACACACAGTGCACAGCTCACACGGAGGAACAGAGCACAATATAAAGATATGCACTTGTTGCGATTCAGTGTATATAAAAATATGTAAAGACCAAAGGGCATATTTTTAATAAATTAGTGCTCAAACATGAATTTACTGTAACTTTTTATTCTTTTTCAATAACTCTCCGTATCGACTTAATCTGATTTGTTACATCAGCCTTACAGCAGCGAGATTAGTGCATGTTGATTTGGAGCGAATTCACAGAGGGGCGCTTCCTTACAACTTCAGGCCGCCTACCTGACACCGTCTCCGGCTTGAACAGAGACACACACCGCACGCTTCACACGGAGGAATGTTGACACAGTCATTTTTCTGCACGTGTACCATTTCACAGTAAAACGACTAAGTGTCCAAATTCCTCCGTGCACAGTTTTCAGAAAAAAATTAAAATTTAAAAAATGTATTTTTAATAAATTACTGCTCAAACATGAACTTTGTGTTACTTTTTAGTTTCTTGGTTCATATGGAGCGCATTCACAGACGGGCTCTTCCTTACACCTTCAGGCTGCCTACCTGACACTCTCTCCGGCTTGAGCAGAGACACACACCGCACGGTTCACACGGAGGAATTTTGACAACTTAGTCGTTTTTCTGAGCGTGCATCATTTCTCAAAAAACGTCTAAATGTCAAAAATTCCTCCCTGTTCTTCATATCAGAAAAATCACTAAAAGTGTCAAGATTCTTCCAGACTGTGTGTGGGTGTGTCCCTCCTCAAGCCGGAGAGAGTTTGAGTTGAGCGGATTCACAGCAAAGCCCTTCCTTACACTTTGAAGCCGCCTACCTAACACTATCTCATATCCCATATCAGAAATCAGAAGTCCATATTTGACCAAATGGACTAATATCGGGCCCAAGGGTCATCAATTTTGAACTTTCTATTTCTACCCAATTGATTTTTTGTGGTGATACATTAGCCAAAGAGTAGCCAATATTTGACCCATTGAACATTTTTCAGTGCTTGTTCTTGAATTTTCTATACATACTCATAGAATCCGAATGATGATACAAGTCTGATGATACCAAATGGACTAATACCGGGCCCAAGAGTCATCAATTTTGAACTTTCTGTTTCTACCCATTGATGCCTTCTGGTAATCAATTAGTCTAAGATTAGCCAATATTTGACCCATTGAACTTGTTTCAGTCGTGGATCTTGAAATTTCTATGCCTACTAATTGACTCTTTCTGATGTTATGTCTGATATTTAGAAGTCCATATTTGACCAAATGTATTAATATCGGGCCTAAGGGTCATCGATTTTGAACTTATATTTCTACACAATTGATTCCTTCTGTTGATAGATTAGTCATTGAATAGCAAATATTTGACCCATTGAACCTGTTTCAGTCCTTGATATTGAACTTTGTATACATACAAACTCCTTCTGATCCTTCTGATCCTCCCCAAGAGTCGTCGATTTTGAACTTTCTATTTCTGCCCATTAGACTCATTCCGGTGATGGATCAGCCAATCAGTAGGCAAATTTTGACTTACTGAACATGTTTCACTCCTTGATCTTGAACTTTTAATACATACTCATTGACTACTTCTGATTTTACATCAGTCATTCAGAGGTCCATTTTTGACCAAATAGACTTACATCTCATCCAGGAGTCATCAATTTTGAACTTTTAAGTTCTACCCATTGACTCCTTGTGTTGAAAGTTCAGCCAATATTTGACCTACTGAATATATTTCAGTGCTTGATCTTGAACTTTCTATTGCTACCCGTTGACTCCTTCTGGTGATAGTTCAGCCAATTTTTGACCTTCATAAGATATTTCAGTTCTTGATCTTGATTAGATCAATTAGCCATAGAGTAGCCAATATTGAACCCATTGGACAAGTTTCAGTCAAGGATCTTGCAATTTCCATACCTACTCATTGCCTCTTTCTGATGTTACATCGGTCATTCAGAAATCCATATTTGACCATATGGATTAATATCGGGCGCAAAAGTCATTGATTTGGAACGTTTTATTTCTACCCAATGGATTCCTTCTGGTGATACATTAGCCATTGAATAGCAAATATTTGACCCATTGAAAATTTTTCAGTGCTTGATCTTGAACTTTCTATTCATACTCAGAGAATCTGAATGATGATACATCAGACAATCAGAAGTCCATATTTGACCATATGGACTTGTATTGGGCCCAAGAGTCATCAATTTTGACCAAACAGGCTTATATTAGGTCCAAGAATCGTCAATTTTTAACTTTCTTTTCCTACCCAATTGACTCCTTCTTGTGATTCATTAGCTATAGAGTAGCAAATTTTTTACCGATTGGACATGTATCAGTGATGAATCTTGAAAATTCTATCCCTATTCATTGACTCTTTCTGATGTTTCATCTGTCATTTAGAAATCCATATTTGACCAAATGGACTAATATCAGGCCCAAGAGTTGTCGATTTTGAACTTTCTATTCTACCCAATAGACTCCTGGTGATAAATTAGCCATAGAGTAGCCAATATTTGACTCATAGAACATGTTTCTCTAATGGATCTTGGAATTTCTTTACATACTCCTTGAATGTTTCTGATGTTATGTCAATCATTCATAAGTCCATATTTGACCAAAATGGACTAATATCGGGCCCAAGAGTCATCAATTTTGAACTTTCTATTTCTACCCATTGACGCCTTCTGGCGATACATTATTCATAGAATAGCAAATATTTGACCCATTGAACTTGTTTCCGTCCTTGATATTGAACTTTTTATAGGTACTCATAGAATCCGAATGATGATACATCAGCCAATCAGAAGTCCATATTTGACTAAATGGACTTTTAATCGGGCCCAAGAGTCATCAATTTTGAACTTTCTACTTCTTCCCAATAGACTCCTTCTGGTGATCAATTAGCCTTAGAGTAGCCGACATATGACCCATTGAACATGTTTCAGTCGTGGATCTTGAAATTTCAATGCCTACTAATTGACTCTTTCTGATGATACATTAGCCATAGAGTAGCCAATATCTCACCAATTGAACATCGGAGGAACAGAGCACAATATAAAGATATGCACTTGTTGCGATTCAGTGTATATAAAAATATGTAAAGACCAAAGGTCATATTTTTAATAAATTAGAGCTCAAACATGAATTTACTGTTACTTTGTATTCTTTTTCAATAACTCTCCGTATCGACTTAATCTGATGTTACATCAGCCTTACAGCAGTGAGGTTACTGCATGGTTCATTTGGAGGGAATTCACAGAGGGGCGCTTCCTTACACCTTCAGGCCGCCTACCTAAACCTCTCTCCGGCTTGAGCAGAGACACACGGTTCACACGGAGGAATTTTGACACTTAGTCGTTTTTCTGAGCGTGCATCATTTCTCAAAAAACGTCCAAATGTCAAAAATTCCTCCCTGTACTTCATAGAAAAATCATTAAGAGTGTCAAGATTCTTCCAGACTATGTGTGTGTGTGTGTGTCTCTCTCCTCAAGCCGGAGAGAGTTTGAGTTGAGCGGATTCACAACGAAGCCCTTCCTTACACTTTCAAGCCGCCTACCTAACACTCTCTCCGGCTTGAGCAGAGACACACACCGCACGCTTCACACGGAGGAATTTTGACACTTAGTCGTTTTTCTGAGCGTGCATCATTTCTCAAAAAACGTCTAAATGTCAAAAATTCCTCCCTGTATTTCATTTCAGAAAAATCACTAAAAGTGTCAAGATTCTTCCAGACTGTGTGTGTGTGTGTGTGTGTTTGTGTCTCTCCTCAAGCCGGAGAGAGTTTGAGTTGAGCGGATTCACAGCGAAGCCCTTCCTTACACTTTCAAGCCGCCTACCTAACACTCTCTCCGGCTTGAGCAGAGACACACAGTGCACGGCTCACAGAGAGGAACAGAGCACAATATAAAGATATGCACTTGTTGCGATTCAGTGTATATAAAAATATGTAAAGACCAAAGGGCATATTTTTAATAATTTAGTGCTCAAACATGAATTTACTGTTACTTTTTATTCTTTTTCAATAACTCTCCGTTTTGACTTAATCTGATGTTACATCAGCCTTACAGCAGTGAGATTACTGCATGGTTCATTTGGAGCGAATTCACAGAGGGGCGCTTCCTTACACCTTCAGGCCGCCTACCTGACACTCTCTCTGGCTTGAGCAGAGACACACACCGCACGCTTCACACGGAGGAATTTTGACACTTAGTCGTTTTTCTGCACGTGCATCATTTCACATATGCACTTGTTGCGTTGCAGTGCATATAAGAACTACTCATTCCGTTAAGACACGTATGTACATTGCAATGCACGGCACTGCGCACAAGAGATAATGCAGAATTTCATGAATGTACCTCACTCGGTTGTGCAAAGAGGAGAAAACATATGTGCTGTCGCATTGCACAGAGCACTACATAAGATATGCACTTGTTGCGTTGCAGAGCATGAAAGAACAACTCATACTGTTAAGACACTTATGTACATTGCAATGCACTGCACTGTGCACAAAAGATAATGTAGAATTTCATGAATGTACCTCACTCGGTTGTGCAATGTAGAGAAAACTTTCTATTTCTACCCAATTGATTCCTTCTGTTGATACATTAGCCATAGAGTAGCCAATATTTGACCCACTGAACATTTTTCAGTCCTTGATCTTGAACTTTCTATGCATACTCATAGAATCCGAATGATGATACATCAGCCAATCAGAAGTCCATATTTGACCGAATGGACTTATATCGGGCCCAAGAGTCATCAATTTTGAAAGTTCTATTTCTACCCAATAGACTCCTTATGGTGATAAAATAGCCATAGAGTAGCCAATATTTGACCAATTGAACTTGTTTCAGTCATGGATCTTGAAATGTTTATGCCTGCTAATTGACTCTTTCTGATGTTATGTCAGTTATTCAGAAGTCCATATTTGACCAAATGTACTAATATCAGGTCCAAGAGTCATCGATTTTGAACTTTCTACTTCTTCCCAATTGACTCCTTCTGGTGATAAATTAGTCAGAGTAGCCAATGTTTGACCCATTGAACATGTTTGAGTCATGGATCTTTAAAATTTTTATACCTACTTATTGACTCTTTCTGATGTTATATCAGTCATTCACATGCCCATATTTGACAAAATGGACTAATATTGGGTCCAAGAGTCCATTTGGCAAAATATGAACTTTTGAATGACCGATGTAACATCAGAAGGATATCGATGAGTATGTATAGAAAATTCAAGATCAAGGACTGAAACATGTTCAATGGGTCAAATATTTGCAATTCAGTGGCTAATGTATCAACAGAAGGAATCAATTGTGTAGAATTAGAACGTTCAAAATCAATGACTCTTGGGCGCAATATTAGTACATTTGGTCAAATATGGATTTCTGAATAACTGACATAAAATCATAAAGAGTCAATTTGCAGGCATAGAATTTTCAAGATCCACGACTGAAATAAGTGGGTCAAATATTGACTACTCTATGGCTAATGTATCACAAGAAAGAGTCAATTAGGTAGGAACAGACAGTTCAAGATCAAGGACTAAAATATGAATATTAGGTCAAAAATTGGCTGAACTTTCACCAGAAGGAGTCAATGGGTAGAACTAAAAAGTTCAAAATCGATGAGTCTTGGGCAAAATATTAGTATTTTAGGTCAAATATGGACTCTGAATGGCTGATATTAACAATAGAGGGAGTCAATGAGGGTATTTATATATATATATATATATATATATATATATATATATATACATATATATATATATATATATATATATATATATATATATATATATATATATATATTAGTCCATTTGATCAAAAATGCAGACGTAACATCAGAAAGAGTCAATGATTAGGTATAGAAATTTCAAGATCCATGACTGAAACATGTTCATTTGGTCAGATATTGGCTACTCTATGGCTAATTTATCACCAGAAGGAGTCTATTGGGTAGAAGGAGTCAATGAGTGTGCATAGAAATTTCAAGATCCATGACTGAAACATGTTCAATGGGTCAAATATTGGCTACTCTAAGGCTAATTTATCACCAGAAGGAGTAGAACTAAAAAGTTCAAAATCAACAACTCTTGGGCCTGTTGGATCTTGAAATTTTTATACCTACTCATTGACTCCTTCTGTTGGTACAACTGCCATTCAGAAGTCTATGTCTATTTTTGACATAAAATACTAAAATCTAGCCCAGGATTCATGAATTTTGAAGTTTTTATTTCTAACCATTGACTCCTTCTGGTGATAAATTAGCCATACAGTAGTCAATTTTTGAGCCATTTATTATTTTTCAGTCCTTGATCTTGAACTTTCTGTTCCTACCCAATTGACTCCTTCTGGTGATAAATTAGCCATAGAGTAGCCATTATTTGAACCATTGAACATGTTTCAGTCATCAATCTTGAAATTTCTCTATACACTCATTGAATCCTTCTGATGTTACATCGACCATTCAGAAATCCATATTTGACCAAATGTACTAATATCGGGCCCAAGAGTCATCGATTTTGAACTTTCTGTCACGTTCCCCACGCCAACTCGGTCTAGGGGAATCGAGGAAAACGTGACAAAAAAAGAAAAGATGAGAGGTGAGACCACATGGAGCTTCCCTTTCCCAGTCCCAGCACTAAATACTATGCCACTCTGAAAATTATTGCAGAATGTTTTATTATTGTACTTATGATTCACCAAAAATGCTGTTACAAACACAAAAGAAGACTTCAGGAGGGGGCATAGCCAACATAAACAAAACACAACTAACTCAATTTTAAAACTAACTTACCTATCATGAAGAAAACAAAAGGGAAAAAAAAGACAAAAGAAACTTCCTTTACTCCCTAACTTACCCAAAAACAGGAGAAAAAGGATTAAAGAAAAAATGGCACCCTCCTCCCTACAAAGAAAGAATATTTAACAAAAAGAAAAAAAAAAGATATAATAACAAGACTAAGCATAGCGTCAACAACACTGAGAGTTTGACGTTAAACATTTAGGTGAAAGCACAACATCAGAATCGATTGGAAACTCTATTACAAGATTCCGTATCTACAACTATCAACCAGTAGATCCACTGGCAACAAATGTCTGGGGCTGCAGGGAAGGTCCATGGGGAGGAAAGTGGCTCTGTCTCTCTCCTCTCCCTCTCTGTCCATTCCTGACTGCTTTGTAGCTGGTTTGTAGTCGGTTGATTCTGGGGAAACGAGTGTCAGGTGCCAGCAATCAGCACCTGTTAGAGCAGCAGCGCAGGAGAGGGAGAGGGGAGAAGCAAAAAAAACAAACAACTGCCCCCAAATCAGTATGAAAAAAACGTCATTGGACGCAACACCCCCATCACCAAATTTATAACCAATGGTTTATAAATCCACACTACTTCACATGCATAATACACCCTAAATTTCATCACTGGCTCTGGAGGGCGCGTCAGCCACAATGTTCTCTGAGCCTTTCTTGTGTCGGATGTCCAAGCTGTATTCTTGTATGAATAGTGACCACCGCATCAAGCGCTGGTTCAAGTTACACATGCGAGACAGGAAAACAAGATGGTTATGGTCAGTGTAAACAGTCAAAGGGATACAACTACCTCCCACATACACTTCAAAATGTCTGAGTGCCATCTCCAAGGCCAGAGCCTCCTTCTCAATGGTACTGTAGTTCTGTTGAGACTTTGAAAATTTCTTGGAGAAGTAACAGACGGGATGCTCAATTCCCGTGCAGTCTTCTTGCAGCAAAACTGCACCAGCTCCGACCGCACTTGCATCAACTTGTAATTTAAAAGATATAGAAAAGTCAGGGGCTGATAAGACAGGACTATGGCAGAGAAGGTCTTTGGCAGCAACAAAGGCACAGTCACACTCAGAACTCCACACAAAATGTTTTGTTGTACTAAGCAGGTCAGTAAGAGGTGACACAATTGTTGCAAAGTTCTTACAAAACCCCTCGGTAGTACCCAGCCATTCCCAGAAATCGGCGTAGCTGACACTTAGCCATGGATGGCAGATACTTTAGCCGTAACAGGTTTGACATAACCCTGACCAACCTTTTTACCAAGATAAGTTACAACACTCTTAGGAAACTCACATTTACCTAGGTTGAGGGTCAACTGAGCATCACTCAATCTTATGAACAGTTCCTCCAAACTACAGATGTGATCTTCCCATTCATTTGAATAGACAACAATATCATCCAAGTAAGCTTCACAATTGGGCAGGCCTAGCAGAACTTTTTGCATGAGCCGCTGAAACGTGGCAGGCGCATTTTGCATCCCAAAAGCCATACAGTTATACTGTAGGAAATCATCAGATGTAACAAATGCAGAGATTTCACATGCGCGTGCGGTTAATGGAACCTGCCAATAGCCCTTTAACAGGTCTAACTTAGAAACAAACTTTGATGCTCCGACCCTATCCACACAATCTTCCATCCGTGGTAAGGGAAAGGAGTCAGGTTTTGTCACACTGTTTACTTTCCTGTAATCTGTACAAAAGCGAAAGGAAGCATCAGATTTTGGAACAAGCAAGCAAGGGGAACTCCATGGACTTTGACTAGGTATGGCCAGCCCATTTTTGAGTAGATAATCTACCTCTGATCTCATAATAGCTCGCTTTGCAGGATTCACTCTGTACGGGTGTTGCTTGATTGGCACAGAATTCCCCACATCGATGTCATGAAACAACACACTGGTTCTACTGGGCACATCAGAAAAGAGGATGGGATATTTCTGCAACAACTTTACAACATCCTCACGCTGATTGTCAGGTAGATAGTACAGGTGCGAGTCCAAGCTACTCAATATAGCTGAATTGTCCAAACGAACACTAGGGGACTGTGGTTCAGCTAACAATTCTTCCTCAACATCAGGGCGGTATTCCAGAAAGGAGGGTTAACTTACCGTCACATATACCTTGAACTCTCGGTTGATTAACCCAGAACTTGCTTACTCTGGGTATGTTGGTTCCAAAATACCTGTGTGGAGGTAGTTCAATCAACCTCCTGTTGGTAACCGAGAGTTAATGCGAGCGAACGGCGAGCACATGAAGGCATTTTCAATGGATCGCCGATTTCAGGAGTCACCATGGAAACGCGTGGAGAAAAAAGGCTTGCGACATACTTCAGCGAGACGGAGGAGGTTTTAATGCTTGCTTATGAAGAACATAAGCCCATTATAACCAAAAAAGCAATACTGCAGCATTAGCAAAAGAGAGGGAGAGAGTTGGCTTGGCAAAAAAATAAAAATAAATAAATAAAAAAATAACAGTAAATGCATGAGTTTATAAAACTATAGGTAGGTTATTTGTCCCCTTTCATTGTGATGCAAAATTCTTTTGGGAATGTTGTAAAAATAGACAAGCATTTACTTTTTGAAAAAAAAAGTATAATTTATTAGCTTCTTTTATCAGGTGTAATCCTTCTGGAACCAGAAGTACTCTGAGCCAAGTCAAAATGAAACATAACGTTCTCCAACAAGGTGATATTTTCTAAATTTACTAAACTGTTAATGAAGTTTAAATTTAGTGTTTAATGTAATTTAGATTTCTATGCAGCCAATAGGAAGAAGGCAGAGGCCCGTGAAACAGGTGGGGGTCCAAAAATTTGAGAGAACATCACAATAAGCTGATTTCATAAATTGACGTTGATTTTCCTAAAATGTTTTATATTGACCTTACAATTATGGTGGATGGTGTTTCCTTTGCTTGGGCACTACATTTATATTATTGTATTTCTGATTTGATGCAGTGATGCAACAAGGAATCACAGTTCATATATTCATATGTGATTGAATTTCACAAATCATATATAAAATTATGTATATGACTAACAAAACCATCTTATTTTATGCTGAATAATGATTATTTATAAAGTTAATGGTAGCACATATAAACGCGAACTGTTGGTGAAACTTTTAAGTGGGTCGATACAATTCTTCTAAATTTGTGACAATATTTTGAAATTGAATCTATTTGAGTCACACAGACTTCAACATTCAGCATGCTAAACACAACAGTGGTAACAATTAAATTTGATTTAAAGTAAATTGTCAAATGCACTCTTTTTTAGTCACTAGAACTCAAGTGTGAGTCAACTTTACTTCCTAAGCTTTTGTCAGTACAACATACTATTCCTATTTCACTTTACTTATTTTTTTTTTAAGGCAATCTGTTTGCATGCTTTTTTTAAGTAAGTCTAACTAATTAGATTTTACAGTGGGGACCAGTGATGAGGGCGAATTAATGATTTAAACACCTAAAGATTTAGCACCCAAAAATATATTGTTACCTGCATACGGATTGACTTCTTAACATAATCTCCTTCATTGACTGAAGGAGCTTTAATAGGACTGTGAGTTCCATCAATGCACAGAACCCTGAAATTGAAAGTTATGTAAGAAACATTTTAAAATGACTGTGACTGTATACAGTATTGATATATGGATAGATTAAGTAGTGTTATGTAACTAAAATGGTCTCTCACAGAATATCATAGAAAGGACAAACCTGCCACTCTGTGGAATTCCTCTTTAATAACTCTCGGTGGTTTATGGCCAGGGAACTGCACAAAAGTGTGTAGAAACTGAATGCAATGCATACTGAACGAACAGCCCTACACACAGTTGCCTTTCCCATATGCTCTGCATCGCCAACGTTATACGTTATACCAACGTCGCAAAAAAACGAAGTTCCCATTCAGTCGGTCACTTCGACGTACGTCGGATGACCGACGAATAGGAATCTCGCTAGAGAGGCCAATCTACTTCGAGTGTAACTAAAACGAGCCAATGCATATTGGCATGCAATCATATGCATCAGCTGCTCACTCCGCGCAGCGCGGGTATATAATGAGCAGCAGGTGCGTTGCATCTTTAGCTTTTCGCTTCGGAGCCGAACCATTCATGGTTTCTACGGAGTGTGACGAGAACGAGACAAGGCGAGAGAAGTTCTTTTGGCGGATTCTCCTCGGCAGAGTGCAGGCGAACAGCGCAGCAGCGGGGCCGCGCTCTTGTGTGTTTTGTGTTGTCTTGTTTGTGGGTAACGGTGCGCTGTGAGAGAGCGCGCAAAAGCTGTTTTCACAGCTACAAGAGTGAGTGCACACGACAGGCTGCACTTTTTCCTGTCTGTGTGCCGCGGTCTTCCCCTGCGTGCTTCGGCACTTGAGAGAGTAATCCCTAAAAGAGCTCGCACGAGTAGTTTGCGTCTTTTTAAAGATGTCATACTACTTGTGTGTTTCTGGATGCGGTCGTTACCTGGCGTCTCGGGATGGTCACCAGCGCTGCGTCGTGTGTTTGGGCTTAGAGCACGCGGAGGCGGCGTTTGTGGATGAGTCATGCTCCCACTGCGGGAACATGACCATCGCGGAGTTGCGGTCTAGACTCCGCCTCCTGCAAGGGGGCGGGGTCCCAGTGCCGCCGCCTCGAACAAATCCTCCTCAGAGGGTTTCTTCGGGCGGTGGCACTGGTAATTTGAGGATTACGGTGAGCGCGCTTCCCTCGGGGAACCAACCCCCTGGGAACCCTCACTCCTCCCGCACTCTGCAGCCAGTAGAGCTGCTGGAGGAACGTGGTGGACCGCCCCTGAGGTGTGTACCATCCGTATCCTTCGGGGCTCCCCAGGACGACCAGATGTCGATCGCTGCATCGGAGGGTGAGCCTGATACTTTCGAGGATGACGATTCGGCGCAGCTGCCTCCCTCGGGAAGGGTAGCTGTGCCCGAGTCGGACCCGGAAATGATGGCTATGCTTTCCCGGGCTGCCAACAGGATCGGGCTCGTGTGGAACCCTCCACCGTGTCCCGAGCCCTCGAGGCTGGACGATTGGTTTCTCGGGGTGGCAAGGGCTGGTTCTCAGCCCCCCACCCCAGTTCCTTTCTTCCCGGAAGTGCATGAAGAGATCACTGGCTCGTGGAAGGCACCTTTTACTGCCCGAAACCGTGCCAGTGGGACCTCCTCCCTCACCACCCTTGATGGCGGTACGGCAAAGGGATATTCGCGCATACCCCCTGTGGAGCGGGCCGTTGCTATGCAACTGTGCCCTAACTCCACGTGGCGGGGGGAGCCGTCTCTCCCTTCCCGGGCCTGTAAGCACTCGTCGGACCTGACCGGCAGGGCTTACCAGGCCTGCGGGGAAGCCGCTTCCGCCTTACACGCTATGGCGTTGTTGCAGGTCCATCAGGCCAAGGCACTGAAGGACCTGCACGAGGGTGGTCACGATCCACAAGTTTTTCAGGAACTTCGTGCCGCAACGGACCTCGCGCTTCGTGCGACGAAGGTCACTGCGTGGTCAGTGGGTCGTGCGATGTCCACGTTGGTGGTCCAGGAACGCCATCTCTGGCTGTGCCTGGCTGACATGAGGGATACCGACAAGGTCAGGTTTCTTGATGCCCCCGTGTCCCAGGCCGGCCTCTTCGGCGACGCGGTCGAGAACTTCGCCCAACAGTTCTCGACTGTACAGAAGCAGTCTGAGGCCATCAAGCACATCCTGCCGAGGCGGTCAGCTGCTGCACCTCCACCGCCCGCAGCGCCTCGGGCTGCTCGTCGCCGAGGGCACTCCCCCGCGGCCGCCCCCGCTCCCCAACAGCAGCAGCCGGCGTCCAAGCGGCGCCGTGGAGCCGGTCGTGGTCGGGGTGCCCAGCCTGTCCAGGCCCCCGCCAAGAAGGGCGGCAAAGCCAGGAGCAAGAGGCCCTAGGACAGGCGACCTGGAGATGGAGGGGACTGCTCTGCAGGAGAGGGTGACCGCACCACTCCTTCCCCCGGAGGAGGGCCGGGTGGAGAATCCTGTTTTGTGTTTGTTTTATGTTCCGCCGCTGGCTCAACAGCCGGCGGTACCCAAATTATCAATAAAAGAGCAGTTTCACCCATCTCCGGGTCCGAAGAGGACTCGGAGAGTAGTGGGAGGGCCAGAACCTCACCACTCTCTTCCTCCTCTTCTATCGCCAGCGGACAGCAGCGTGCAGCAGGCAGCCAAGGCTCCGCCTGCTCCCACTGTCCTCCCGTGGAACCAGGTAAGTGTTGCACAGCACACTCTGACCCCGCCTCGGGCCGCCTCACAAAGAGAGCCTCCCAGGCCGCGTCCCTGCGTTCCACCTCGCTGCCCCACGGCGGGTACGCCTGCGGTCCCTTTGGTCCCGCTTGTACGGTCTCTGCGAGCCTGGTTAGCGCTCCCCAGTCCGTCTCGCTGGCTCATTCGGACCATCAGGCTCGGCTATGCGATTCAGTTCGCCCGGCGTCCCCCGAGGTTCAGGGGCGTCCACTTCACTTCAGTGAAAGCTGCCGATGCTCCTGTCTTGCGTGCGGAGATCGCGGTCCTACTGGCGAAGGACGCGATAGAGCCGGTCCCTCCAGCCGATATGAAGTTGGGGTTCTACAGCCCCTACTTCATTGTACCCAAGAAAAGCGGTGGGTTACGACCGATCTTGGACCTGCGAGTTTTGAATCGGAGCCTTCACAAGCTACCGTTCAAAATGCTCACGCAGAAACGCATTTTCGAGTGCATCCGTCCCCGAGATTGGTTTGCAGCGATCGACCTGAAGGACGCGTACTTTCATGTCTCGATCCTTCCGCGACACAGGCCATTCCTGCGATTTGCGTTCGAAGGTCGAGCATATCAGTACAGAGTCTTACCCTTCGGGCTGGCCCTGTCTCCCCGCGTCTTCACGAAGGTCGTGGAGGGAGCCCTTGTTCCCATGAGAGAACAGGGCGTTCGCATCCTCAACTATCTAGACGACTGGCTCATTTTGGCTCAGTCGCAGGATCAGTTGTGCGAACACAGGGATTTGGTGCTCAGACACCTCAGCCAGCTGGGTCTTCAGGTCAACTGGGAGAAGAGCAAACTCGCCCCCGTGCAGAGGATCTCTTTTCTCGGTATGGAGTTGGACTCGGTCGAACAGACAGCACGCCTCACAGAGGAACGTGCTCAGTCGGTGTTGAACTGCCTGAATACTTTCAACGGCAGGACGGCGGTCCCACTGAAATTCTTTCAGAGGCTCCTGGGGCATATGGCGGCCGCAGCGGCAGTAACTCCGCTCGGTTTGCTTCATATGAGACCGCTTCAGCACTGGCTCCACGGCCGAGTCCCGAGATGGGCGTGGCAACGCGGCACTTTCCGGGTGGCAATCACTCCAGAGTGCCGCCATACCTTCAGCCCGTGATCGGACCCCTTGTTTCTTCGGGCCGGAGTGCCCCTAGAGCAGGTGTCCCGGCATGCTGTGGTTTTCACGGATGCCTCGACATCCGGCTGGGGCGCCACGTACAACGGGCATGCAGTGTCAGGGGTGTGGACGGGCCCCCAACTGCAGTGGCACATCAATTGCCTCGAGTTGTTGGCAGTACGGCTCGCCCTGAGCCGCCTCAAGGGGCCGCTTCAGGGCAGGCATGTGCTGGTCCGTACGGACAACACTGCGACCGTTGCGTACATCAACCGTCAAGGTGGTCTACGCTCCCGTCGCATGTCACAACTCGCCCGCCATCTCCTCCTCTGGAGTCAGAAGTATCTGAGGTCGCTTCGTGCCATTCACATCCCCGGTGTGCTCAACCGTGCGGCCGACGAGCTCTCACGAGCTGCGCTGCCGGGAGAGTGGCGACTCCACCCCCAGGTGGTCCAGCTGATCTGGAGAGAGTTCGGACAGGCTCAGGTGGACCTGTTTGCCTCTCCAGAAACCTCTCACTGCCGGTTGTTTTACTCCCTGTCCGAGGGAACACTCGGGACAGACGCACTGGCACACAGCTGGCCCGGGGCCTCCGCAAATATGCGTTTCCCCCAGTGAGCCTACTTGCACAGACACTGTGCAAAGTCAGGGAGGACGAGGAGCAGGTCATGTTAGTTGCGCCCTATTGGCCCAACCGGACCTGGTTCCCGGAACTTTCACTCCTCGCGACAGCCCCTCCCTGGCCCATTCCTCTGAGGAAGGACCTTCTTTCTCAGAGACGGGGCACCCTCTGGCACCCGCGTCCAGACCTCTGGAAACTCCATGTCTGGTCCCTGGACGGGACGCGGAGGTTCTAGGTGACTTACCCTCCGAGGTACTTAACACCATCGCTTCGGCACGTGCACCGTCTACAAGACGTGCTTACGCCCTGAAGTGGAACCTGTTCGTCGAGTGGTGTTCTTCTCGCCGAGAAGACCCCCGAAGATGCTCGATCGGAGTCGTGCTTTCCTTCTTGCAGCAAGGGTTGGAGCGTAGGCTGTCCCCCTCCACCCTCAAAGTCCACGCTGCTGCTATTTCGGCATACCACGACCACATAGATGGCAAATCCGTTGGTAAGCACGACCTGGTCATCAGGTTCCTTAGGGGGGCCAGACGGTTAAATCCTCCTCGTCCCCCCTCCATACCCTCTTGGGACTTGGCTCTGGTGCTGAGAGCTCTCCAGAATGCTCCCTTTGAGCCTTTGCAGTCAGCAGACTTAAAGATTCTATCTATGAAGACTTTGCTGCTGGCTGCATTGGCCTCCATCAAGAGGGTAGGGGACCTGCAGTCTTTTTCGGTCGACGAATCGTGCCTAGAGTTCGGGCCGGGTGACAGCCACGTGGTAATGAGACCCCGGCCTGGCTATGTGCCCAAGGTTCCTACCACTCCCTTCAGGGACCAGGTGGTGAGCCTGCAAGCGCTGCCCTCGGAGGAGGCAGACCCAGCCCTGGCTTTGCTCTGTCCAGTTCGCGCTTTGCGACTGTACGTAGACAGAACTCAAAGCTTCAGGACCTCAGACCAGCTCTTTGTCTGTTATGGAGGCCAGCAGAAGGGAAAGGCTGTCTCCAAGCAGAGGATGGCCCACTGGATAGTGGATGCCATCGCCCTGGCTTACCAAGCTCAGGGCGTGCCCTGCCCGCTCAGGTTGCATGCACACTCCACGAGAGGTGTTGCATCCTCCTGGGCGCTGGCTCGTGGCGCCTCGCTAAAAGACATCTGTAGAGCTGCGGGCTGGGCGACACCTAACACGTTCGCTAGGTTTTATATCCTTCGTGTTGAGTCGGTCTCCTCCCGTGTGCTCGCCTCAGGTCAGAGGCACGGAGAGGCCCCGGCTTAGTGTCGGCTTGCTGCATTTACATGTGTTTATTTCTCCAGAGAGTCCCTACAAGGCAGACCCTGTTGAGTCCTCCGATCTCCCTTCGGCAGCCGACGTGGCGGAGCGTCTGGCGCCAGGCCTATACTCCGCTGCATCCTTGAGAACCGGATTTAGGCTGGGTTCCATATGAGTGACCCTACGGGGATCCCATATGTCTAGTTCCACGGTTGCTCCTAATCGAAGCCTGTGTCTTTCCCTCTGGGAGAACCCACCTCTCGTTGAGTGGAGTCACCCCAGTTCTTCCATATGACAACCCCATGGTTAGTCCATTATTCTTCCACATAACTCCTTCGGGGAAGGATGTGGCTTCCGCAGCGTCCCTTTTACACGAAGGGTACGCTTCCCAGTGTTATCCAATAGTCTCACTGAATGGGTTTGGGAACAGCAGTGATTGACACTCTCTGTGTTAGCCCTGGCCCACCGTCCTCAGGCAAGGGGGTTCAGGTGGCTTACAACAGAGCGCTGGAAGAGGGCAGCTCCTGTGGCGCTTTGGTAGGGATTCCTATTCGTCGGTCATCCGACGTACGTCGAAGTGACCGACTGAATGGGAACGTCTCGGTTACATAGGTAACCCTCGTTCCCTGAAGGAGGGAACGGAGACGTACGTCCCGTCGCCACAGTTGCTGTACCCCGCTGCGCTGCCGCCTATCTGGTTCGGCTCCTCAGCGAAAACCTAAAGATGCAACGCACCTGCTGCTCATTATATACCCGCGCTGCGCGGAGTGAGCAGCTGATGCATATGATTGCATGCCAATATGCATTGGCTCGTTTTAGTTACACTCGAAGTAGATTGGCCTCTCTAGCGAGATTCCTATTCGTCGGTCATCCGACGTACGTCTCCGTTCCCTCCTTCAGGGAACGAGGGTTACCTATGTAACCGAGACGTTCAATGCACAAAATGTGCTCTGTGTCAAGTGTTGATGTGTCACATTTGATATGTAAGGTTTCAAAAGTTGTTAAATAAATTAACAAGTCTTTCGAAAAATGGTAACGCTCCGGCAAATATCCATTTGGAATACGAAAACTTATCACCCTCTCACGGCGGAAAAGATTCCGTATAATCTGTGCTTCCACATCCACTGGATCACCTCTCTGAAACAAACTAACCCTGAAACTAAACCTGCCCCAGAGCAGGTTATGTTCAGAGCTTAAGTTGCTATGGCTACTTACATACCTTGAAACTTACCTCCGTTTTTGGAACCGAAAGCTGAGGTTATCCGCTAACTTACCCTTAAACTTACCCAGGTATGTCACATAACCTGCTTTTTGGAATACCCCCCTGGAATGTAAGCAGTAGTAACTGGAACACAAGGTTTCAACACTGATAAGGGAAGAGAAGGCTCAGACGAATTACGTACAACATAGCGTTTTAACAAGTTGACATGGCACACTCTCTTCTTACGACGACGATCAGGAGTACTTACAACATAGTCTGTGTCACCAAGTTTTTGCTCAATGACATACGGACCAGAGAATTAGGCATCAAACACTGAGCCAGGAACAGGAAGTAGTACAAGAACAGATTCACCTGGTTGAAAACTACGCTGTACTGTTTTCTTGTCAAACTGAGCCTTCATTCTAGACTGTGCTGCGGCGAGATGAGCTTTAGCCACTTCGCAAGCTCCTTGCAAGCGTTCGCGAAAACAACTAACATAGTCTAAAATGGGGACAGCAGGACTACTCTTACTGGTTAACTGTTCTTTTAACAACTTCAAGGGACCACGAACAGTGTGAGCAAAGACAAGCTCATGAGGACTAAATCCTAAGGACTCCTGAACGGACTCCCTCACAGCAAACATTAGGAGTGGTAAACCATCCACCCAGTCTTTACTGGTCTCTACACAGTAAGCACGGATCATGGAATTTAGAGTTTGATGAAAACGCTCTAACTCAGGGTGACTCAGGGTGATAGGCACTAGACAGTTGATGTGCCATCCCTAATTCTTTTAACATCTGCCCAAACACCTTGGAAGTAAAATTTGACCCCTGATCAGTTTGAATTACCCTGGGCAAACCGAATGTCGTACAGAATTTTACTATCTCCCTCAACACTACTGGTGCTTTTAGGGTACGTAACGGAACAGCCGCAGGGTAATGTGTAGCAGTACACATCATTGTTAAAATGTACTGATGCCCATGTTTTGATTTTGGAAGAGGCCCAACACAATCGATTAACAATCTTTCAAATGGCTCACCAATGACAGGAATTGGGTTAAGAGGGGCTTTTGGAATGGTCTGATTTGGTTTGCCTGCTCGTTGGCAGACATCACAGGAGCGACAAAAAGTAGACACAGCAGATTTTACTCCGGGCCAATAAAAATGTTTCACAATGCGCTGAAACGTTTTATTGACGCCGAGATGCCCAGCAAGAACACTTTCATGTGCCAACTTCAAAACTTGGGAACAATAACTGGCAGGCAAAACAACCTGATACACAGTCAGCCAGTCACTTTGTTCTATCGATCTTGGTTCCCATTTGCGCATCAAGACTCCCTCATCCCAAAAATAACCTACCCTTTCCTTTAAAAGATTGCAATGATCTACCACAGAATGAACACATTCTACTAAAGTAGGGTCTGATTTCTGTGCAGTAGCGAGATGTTCCTTACCCACCATGGAAGGAAGCTCAGCGGCAAGCAGAGAATCATAACCAGATACCATTTCCGTCGGGACAGATAACTTGCACTCTAAAACTTCAGGTTGCTCAGTCATGAAAGAATTTGATAGATCAACCACGTCTTGAAACTTTCGTGACTGAGATCGAGTGACCGCACAAGCAGGAAACACTAAAGGAAATTTTTCAACAAGATTCGATGAAGCGTACTCAATTGGCTTACTTACAACAATTGGCCTGGTGAAAACATTACCACCTGCGAGATCGTTTCCTAATAGAAGGCCAACATTGTCTACGGGCAACTTCTTACACCCAGCCTGTTGAACCACACCTGTAACAAGGTCAGACTTTGAGTTAACAGCGTGTAATGGAACGCTTGCGCACCCCATTTCAATTCCACGCACCAAAACATTCGCACCAGTATACGAGGCATCAGAAAAAGGTAGCACATCCTCCAAAATGAAGGACTGAGTTGACCCCGTGTCTCTTAAAATTTGTATGCACTCAGTATCAGAACTGCCAACTAAAGACACATGGCCTGGCCTAAGAAATGGTTCGAAATTCAAGGTATCAGTTGCACACAAATCAGGAGAAGATTGTACGAATGCAACATTTTTAGGTTTTTCATTTGCCATTTTCTCCTTCCACGCTCGACAATCAGAGATCAAATGACTAGGATCAAGACAGAAAAAACAAACTCTTTTCTCTCCTACATTTCTCGAGACAAATTTCGCTCTGCTACCAAATTTACGGCCATTACCTCGCATAGAAACTTGGGCTACGGGTACCGCAGACAAGGAAGTGTTCGTCTGACGCCCAGAAAAAAAAACAGTCCGATGGGTAAGAGCAAATTCATCAGCCAATACTGCTGCTATGGAAAGCTTTGTCGCTTTCTGTTCTTTTAAATGAACTACAACACTTTCTGGTACGCACGTCTTAAAATCTTCTACCAAAATTAATTCTTGCAACTCCTCAAGGGTGGTAATTTTGCTAGCCACACACCACTTCTCAAAAAGAATTTTCTTCTCCCTAGCGAATTCGACATAAGTTTGTTTGGCTTGCTTTGAACACGCTCTAAATTTTTGTCGATATGCCTCTGGCACCAACTCGTACGCTTTCAAAACCGCTGATTTCACAGTGTCATAGTCCAATGACTCCTCAATTGGCAAAGCCGCACACACCTCCTGCGCTTTACCAACTAAGTTACACTGAAGCAGCAAAGCCCATATGTCCTTCGACCAACTCAATTTAGTTGCGACACGTTCGAAGGCAATAAAATAAGAGTCTACCTCTGCTTCACGAAAGGGTGGCACTAACTTAACATATTTACCAACATCCATATCCGATTTGGGTATAACGCAATCAGGAGAGGAAGGCAATCTAGAGCGAGGGACCGGAATTGGACGACTACGTAAAGTTTGTACCTCAAGCTCAAGCTTACGCAGCTTAACATCGCGATCTGCAGATATCTCAAGAGCCTTTAGATGAAGCAGCTGAGTGTCGTACTCTTGCTTCCTTAATGCCAGATCCAGCTCTTTTAACCGCAATGAGAATATGAGAATCTAAAACAGGTTCTTTTCTACCATCACCGGCTAAACTTGCGACACTGGATGCATCATCCACGCCAATTTCAGCTTCCCCCTGTTCTAGTATTTGTTCTGAAAAAATACCTACCTCCACTAATTTGCGATACAATTCATCTTTTAACACCTGTTTCTGTGCAGTTCTAGAAACCGTTATATTATAAAAGTCAGCTATCACTAGCAGATCTTTTTTTCTACAACGATTAAACTCCTCCAACGTAGGAGAAAACGTGAACTTCACCAAATCGAACTCCATTCCTTTTTGTTCAAAAACTATGGAATTTCCTCACTTACCAATGTTCAAAGCAGCCAAACAAAACTTACCAATACGACAAGAATATTAACTCCCCCATAATCCGTCGTAACCAGATGAATGAATTAAGCAGTGGACGAGCCCCCAATTGTCACATTCCCCACGTGAACTCGGTCTAGGGGAATCGAGGAAAACGTGACAAAAAAAAGAAAAGATGAGAGGTGAGACCACATGGAGCTTCCCTTTCCCAGTCCCAGCACTAAATACTATGCCACTCTGAAAATTATTGCAGAATGTTTTATTATTGTACTTATGATTCACCAAAAATGCTGTTACAAACACAAAAGAAGACTTCAGGAGGGGGCATAGCCAACATAACAAACAAAACACAACTAATTCAATTTTAAAACTAACTTACCTATCATGAAGAAAACAAAAGGGAAAAAAGACAAAAGAAACTTCCTTTACTCCCTAACTTACCCAAAAACAGGAGAAAAAGGATTAAAGAAAAAATGGCACCCTCTTCCCTACAAAGAAAGAATATTTAACAAAAAGAAAAAAAAAGATATAATAAAAAGACTAAGCATAGCGTCAACAACACTGAGAGTTTGACGTTAAACATTTAGGTGAAAGCACAACATCAGAATCAATTGGAAACTCTATCACAAGATTCCATATCTACAACTATCAACCAGTAGATCCACTGGCAACAAATGTCTGGGGCTGCAGGGAAGGTCCATGGGGAGGAAAGTGGCTCTGTCTCTCTCCTCTCCCTCTCTGTCCATTCCTGACTGCTTTGTAGCTGGTTTGTGGTCGGTTGATTCTGGGGAAACGAGCGTCAAGTGCCAGCAATCAGCACCTGTTAGAGCAGCAGCGCAGGAGAGGGAGAGGGGAGAAGCAAAAAAACAAACAACTGCCCCCAAATCAGTATCAAAAAAACGTCCTAGGACGTAACTTTCTATGCATACTCATAGAATCCGAATGATGATATATCAGCCAATCAGAAGTCCATATTTGACCGAATGGACTTATATCGGGCCCAAGAGTCATCAATTTTGAAAGTTCTATTTCTACCCAATAGACTCCTTCTGGTGATAAAATAGCCATAGAGTAGCCAATATTTGACCAATTGAACTTGTTTCAGTCATGGATCTTGAAATGTCTATGCCTGCTAATTGATTCTTTCTGATTTTATGTCAGTTATTCAGAAGTCCATATTTGACCAAATGTACTAATATCGGGTCCAAGAGTCATCGATTTTGAACTTTCTACTTCTTCCCAATTGACTCCTTCTGGTGATAAATTAGTCATAGAGTAGCCAATGTTTGACCCATTGAACATGTTTCAGTCATGGATCTTTAAAATTTTTATATCTACTTATTGACTCTTTCTGATGTTATATCAGTCATTCACATGCCCATATTTGACAAAATGGACTAATATTGGGTCTAAGAGTCCATTTGGCAAAATATGAACTTTTGAATGACCGATGTAACATCAGAAGGATATCGATGAGTATGTATAGAAAATTCATGATCAAGGACTGAAAAATGTTCAATGGGTCAAATATTTGCAATTCAGTGGCTAATGTATCAACAGAAGGAATCAATTGTGTAGAATTAGAACGTTCAAAATCAATGACTCTTGGGTCTGATATTAGTACATTTGGTCAGATATGGATTTCTGAATAACTGACATAAAATCATAAAGAGTCAATTTACAGGCATAGAATTTTCAAGATCCACGACTGAAACAAGTGCAATGGGACAAATATTGACTACTCTATGGCTAATGTATCACAAGAAAGAGTCAGTTAGGTAGGAACAGACAGTTCAAGATCAAGGACTAAAATATGAATATTAGGTCAAAAATTGGCTGAACTTTCACCAGAAGGAGTCAATGGGTAGAACTAAAAAGTTTAAAATCGATGAGTCTTGGGCAATATATTTGTATTTTAGGTCAAATATGGACTCTGAATGGCTGATATAACAATAGAGGGAGTCAATGAGGGTATATATATATATATATATATATATATATATATATATATATATTAGTCCATTTGATCAAAAATGCAGACGTAACATCAGAAAGAGTCAATGATTAGGTATAGAAATTTCAAGATCCATGATTGAAACATGTTCATTTGGTCAGATATTGGCTACTCTATGGCTAATTTATCACCAGAAGGAGTCTATTGGGTAGAAGGAGTCAATGAGTGTGCATAGAAATTTCAAGATTGATGACTGAAACATGTTCAATGGGTCAAATATTGGCTACTCTAAGGCTAATTTATCACCAGAAGGAGTAGAACTAAAAAGTTCAAAATCAACAACTCTTGGGCCTGTTGGATCTTGAAATTTTTATACCTACTCATTGACTCCTTCTGTTGGTACAACTGCCATTCAGAAGTCTGTCTATTTTTGACATAAAATACTAAAATCTAGCCCAGGATTCATCAATTTTAAAGTTTTTATTTCTAACCATTGAGTCCTTCTGGTGATAAATTAGCCATACAATAGTCAATTTTTGAGCCATTTATTATTTTTCAGTCCTTGATCTTGAACTTTCTGTTCCTACCCAATTGACTCCTTCTGGTGATAAATTAGCCATAGAGTAGCCATTATTTGACCCATTGAACATGTTTCAGTCATCAATCTTGAAATTTCTCTATACACTCATTGAATCCTTCTGATGTTACATCGACCATTCAGAAATCCATATTTGACCAAATGTACTAATATCGGGCCCAAGAGTCATCGATTTCGAACTTTCTAATTCTACACAATTGATTCCTTCTGTTGATACATTAGCCATTGAATAGCAAATATTTGACCCATTGCACATGTTTCTGTCCTTGATCTTGAATTTTCTATATATACTCATGAACATCCTTCTGATGTTACATCAGTCATTCAAAAGTTCATATATTATCGAATGGACTTATAGAAATTGCAAAATCAATGATTCTTGGGCCCAATATTAGTCCATTTTGTCAAATATGGACATGTGAATGAATGATATAACATCAGAAAGAGTCAATAAGTAGGTATAAAAATTTTAAAGATCCATAACTGAAACATGTTCAATGGGTCAAACACTGGCTACTCTATGACTAATTTATCACCAGAAGGAGTCAATTGGGAAGAAGTAGAAAGTTCAAAATCGATGACTCTTGGGCCCGATATTAGTACATTTGTTCAAATATGGACTTCTGAATAACTGACATAACATCAGAAAGAGTCAATTATCAGGCATAGAAATTTCAAGATCCACGGCTGAAACAAGTTCATTGGGCTACTCTACTCTACTCTACTCTAAGGCTAATTGATCACCAGGAGTCTATTGGGTAGAAACAGAAAGTTCAGAATCGATGACTCTTGGGCCCGATATAAGTCCATTCGGTCAAATATGGAATTCTGATTAGCTGATGTATCATCATTCGGATTCTATGAGTATGTATAAAAAGTTCAATATCAAGGACTGAAACATGTTAAATGGATCAAATATTTGGTATTATATGGCTAATGTATCACAAGAAGGAATCAATTGGATAGAAATAGAAAGTTCAAAATTGATGAATTTTGGACCCAATATTAATCCATTTGGTCAAATATGGATTTCTGAATGACCGATGTAACATCAGAAATTGTCAATGAGTAGGTATAGAAATGGCAAGATCCTTGACTGAAACTTGTCCAATGGGTACAATATTGGCTACTCTATGGCTAATGTATCACAAGAAGGAGTCAATTAGGTAGGAACAGAAAGTTCAAGATCAAGAACTGAAATATGTTATGAAGGTCAAAAATTGGCTGAATTATCACCAGAAGGAGTCAACGGGTAGCAATAGAAAGTTCAAGATCAAGGACTGAAATATATTCAGTAGGTCAAATATTGGCTGAACTTTCAACACAAGGAGTCAATGGGTAGAACTTAAAAGTTCAAAATTGATGACTCCTGGATGAGATGTAAGTATATTTGGTCAAAAATGAACCTCTGAATGACTGATGTAAAATCAGAAGTAGTCAATGAGTATGTATTAAAAGTTCAAGATCAAGGAGTGAAACATGTTCAGTAAGTCAAAATTTGCCTGCTGATTGGCTGATCCATCACCGGAATCAGTCTAATGGGCAGAAATAGAAAGTTCAAAATCGATGACTCTTGGGGCGGATATGAGTCCATTTGGTCAAATATTGACTTCTGAATAACTGATGTAACATCAGGAGGACTCAATGAGTATGTATACAAAGTTCAAGATCAAGGACCGAAACATGTTCAATGGGTCAAATATCTGCTATTCAATGGCTAATCTATCAACAGAAGGAATCAATTGTGTAGAATTATAATAAGTTCAAATATAAGTTCAAAATCGATGACCCTTAGGCCCGATATTAGTACATTTGGTCAAATATGGACTTCAAAATAACTGACATAACATCAGAAAGAGTCAATTAGTAGGCATAGAAATTTCAAGATCCAAGACTCAATAAGAGCTTCTGTAGACATGTGAAAATAAAGTCAGTCTGGTCAGTAATAAGTGAAGCTGGTAATGATGTTTGCGGAGTTGATTAATCAGATTTTAGGGATTGAATGTCTTTTATCTTCAGTTGATTTCATCTAAGGCTGTGGCTGAAGCTGTAGTTTCTGTTCTTGTTCATCTTTTCTTCATTGATTCGGCTTGTTAACAGCAGGTGTTCATCATTAATGTTCAGTCATCACTCAATCACTTCATTATCTCATTAATTCCAACACTGATTCAGTGTTACATTTAACAGCCTGTGGTGTGCACACTGCGCAGTGTTCATTTCATCTGGGCTAACCCATGTGGGGCCTACATGGAAACCGAGGACAAAACTGTTTGGGCCCCACTTAGGCAACCCACATCAGACCCACCTGGGTCCCACATGGGTGTGTTGGCTGGGTGTGTGTGTGTGCACTCAAAAAAATATTTCAGTCTAAACATACTTTGGATGGAAAATTGGTATATAATTAAATTACATAAAACTTATGTTTAGACTGAAATATTTTTTTGAGTGTGTGTTCCTCCCTCTCACGAGTTCTAGTTTTCTTCTGAATTGGCCTAGATTGAATTACAATTTGACCCGCAATAATCACAAAGCTAAAGTGAATTGTTGTTCTTCTTTATACATGAATTAACCCCTCTGCTCAAATTCCATAACAAGGGTTACACATGCAAAAGGGAACATCCACACACATCCAAATAAACTTCTTTTAAATGCAAAACTGATTTTCGTTAGCTCGAAATACTTTCTTATTTGCGAGACAAACATTTCTCCTCAAAACTCAGTTCACGCGCAAAATATGATCTTGCACGTGCAAAATTACGGCAGGCATCCAATAGTGTCCCGGCCTTCACATTTTAATTTTACTGTCAGTTGAACAATTTTACATTTACATAAACTTCAGCTTTAAGTTTAAATAAAACTTAACATTTTAATTTTACTGTCAGGTGGACAATGCTGTCAGCCGTTAGATAAAGGGATTTGAGTGATTAATAATCGGAACCCTGACGAAAAAATATTTATTAGATGTTATCCACATTATTTTGCATCATATAAGTAATTAATTCAGTCTCTATCTGTAATTACATTTGCTTATGCGTGGCATGTCAATTGAAGATATCTATGGTGTTATTAAAGATATCTTAAATAGTCAATAGATAGTCAAAAGATAGAAGTATCTCAAATCAGAGTTTTTACTAACCCAATTATAGCTGCAAAGATCTCTATCATTCTGACTAAGTCAAATTATAATCATGACTCGTCGTACTTGTAATTATCTAAAATATATTTATGGATAGTCAAACCATAGATTTATATGCTAATTCCAACTGCTCTTATCACAAGCGGTTTAGATAGCCGCCTTATGGGTAATGCTGTGTTTCAATACAAGGCGTGGCATCGACAGGGACCCCTGACTCTATCCCGACATCACGCTCTTTTTCTAATTAAAATATGACTTATTTGCACCCCACGTTAACGATAAGAATAGAACACTAATGTCTGGCCAAAAATACGCAACGGTTTCTTGAAACTATTTCTGAGAACTGTATAACTGTATACGCGTTCACAGACAGACTACACTACCCAGTTCATTTTCCCATACCCCAAGAAGTGTGACTATGCGTGTACGAAATCAACAGTGGAATTTCATTCGACAATCAGGGAGAATCCGTGACTCCTATAGGCCAATCTGCACATCAATCAAAGGGCATCTATGACTCATGTGGGCGCTCCCTTGTTGGAAAAAGGGATGGAATGGACTAGCAATTGCAACAGCCTGGAAGGTAGGCTTTATTATTCTTTTGCGTCTCCCTCTTTGTTACAAATGTACACGTTGTTTTCTTTTGTTCCATGACAGCTAAAATGGCGCTACGTTTATAAATATACCGCTTTAATCACACTGAGAACCCCTCTGTACTACCATAGTCAGCTACTGTAATCAAACTGAATATTAATATTTTATTTGCTTTTAAGAAAGGTGTTTGCTTTTAAGATTGGCATTAGGAAATGTAATTACAATGAATTGTTATGTCAATGTTTTTTAAAAACTATTTATAAATAGAAGAAAATCAATTTCGCATGTAGCATTTTAAGTAACGCTTTGCGTGTCTAATTTATATCTCTTAGTCCTATTATCTCCGTTAGTTTTTTATTTGAAGCGGTTTCAAGACATTATTACGTAGGACTGATATTTTTCATACGTGATAAAGCGATGGTATTTCGCGAATTACATTTATACGTTAAGGAGTAAGCTCAAGCACGAGTGATATAAATTTAGCTCGCGCATCTCTCTACCTGCTCCGTTACTATGGGAACGTCCTCCCCCGCCCTTCTCCCTCTTCCATCAGTATATCTTTAGACCTGCTAGAGCTTATATAGATTTTTATAGTAAGATATCAGCTTGCAGATAGAAGTCTTCTGTTTTTGAAATATTTTAGAATGTTGTGAACAAAGCCAGTCCCACAATTATGATGAATAACAACAGGTTTGAATATTAGAACACTTTTTTGAATGCTGTAAATGCATCTTTTCTTCTGCCCAGGTCAAAATACTTTAGATTGTGGTAGCATGGCAGCAGGTAAGGACCAGATTTTAAGCAACTTCATCTTAAAACACTGATAATGTCCATTTAGATTGGTCTGATCTAAAAATAGACCAGTAGCCCTTCAGCAGAAGCTGATTTCATCAAGTGCAACATGTTCCTAGAACAACATTCCAATCAACCAATCAGATTTGAGGGGCATGTTTACAGTTTATGTCTTACAACCAGGGTTTGATGCTCCTACATTAGTGTTATTCACCTTCCAGTTCCCTCTGATTTTAGGAATAACTATAGGTAGGGTTAGGTTTTAGGGTAGGGTTTTAGGTTTTTGGACAGAAATGTTGTTCCAGGATCAACAAAATATGTTCTAGCTCTGCAAAATCAGGACATGCAGTTCTTGACACTCATTGTTAAATGGCATAAATCCTTAATGTAATAGATGATGTGTCAAAGCTCTCTGACAATAATGACAATAAGAGAAAAAAATGTATAAGTAGCTGCAAATTTTATGGGAACGGCATCAAACCACATGTATTTGGTAGGCCTGATCCATCGGCAAAGGCATGAAATGGAAAACTTTCATAAACTACACATATGAACAAACACCTTTGCTCCCAGTAAAACAGTTGTCTTTTAATCTCTCAGCATTTCTAGATGGCAAGGATGCAAACTCAATCCTCAAACGTTTTCCACGGGATAATGGTTTCCTGGAGGAGTTCCGGCCTGGCAACATTGAGAGGGAGTGTGCCGAGGAGAGCTGCAGCTTTGAGGAGGCCAATGAAGTGTTTGAAAATAAGGAGCGAACGGTAAATCCTGTCTTCATTAGTAAAAGCTGTAAACACTTCAATTTCCTGTTTGTCGCATATTTTGCAATTTTGGAAGTCTATAAACCATTATTATGTTATTAGGTGCTTTCACACCTACACAGATTGTTCCTTTTAGAGCCCTGTTGTCGAAATGCCAGCAAATAAGTTCTGGCACTGATCTGAATTGCTAGCTGATATAGTGCTATAATACGGTTATGTATGAACAAGCAGTTGTAATGTTTGGAGGATATTACATCCTAAAAAAATTTTTTCTTTGCTATTTTCTTCAATTTTTTCAGAGGCACATTTGGTTAAAGCAAATGACATCCGATTGAGTTTTAATGGCATTCTGGTGTTGGTGTGTGAATACTGGAAGTATTCACTAGAAGTACTAGAAGGCCACTGCAGTTTAACAATTTGTGAAAGTGGCTATCCCTTCATTCATAGATGGAGTTCTGGAAAAACCGCAGCATCTACACAGTGAACAGCAATGTTGATTCAGAGCGCCCGGACACTGTGTACATGGTGGTGCCCCTTCTGGGTGTGGCCCTTCTCATCATTATCACGATCTTCGTTATCTGGCGCTGTCAACTGCAGAAGGCCGCGCGTCGGCGTCCAGCCTATACCCAGAACCGCTATCTGGCTAACCGGAATGCCCGCAGCCTTCCGCGCATCCTGGTGCAACGCGAACCTCCCTTGCATTCAGAGAACTCTCATGTCAATGACAGGCCCAGCGTGGTGGTCAGTGGTGCTGAGAGAGGCGGAGCTTCAGTCACCCCCCAAGATGCACATCACAACACCAGCCATTCGCAGAACAATCGCTCTCTGTATGGACAAGATTTGTCCTTGTCCGTGGCTTCCCATCTGTCGGGAGCGACCCCACCACCATCCTACGAGGAAGTTACTGGCCACTTAGAGAGCAGCAGCGATGAGACGACAGCCCCCTACAGCGACCCTCCCCCTAAATATGAGGAGATTGTGCTAGAAAAGTGAGAGCTTTCATAAACATGGACACATATAGCACTAACCAAAATTGAGGGATGCACTGGTTCCCAAGCACTTATCATAATGTGGCTCTCACTCTGAACAGAGTGTGCTGGCTATGTATTTGACGGTCGCCTTGTGTCATTGATCGGTTCATAGATTGCACTGGTAAACGTGGTTGTTTTTCAGGTCACAAAGGGTAAGCCTTCACACTTATACAATCTTCTGATCTTCTCTGTGCACCTTTCATACCACAACGCATGACCGCAGCAGCTGCACTTCCGGAAGAAAATGTACACAAGTGAAGAATAGAGTTGACAAGTTGCATGCTGCTTCGTAATTGTGTTGGACATCAAGCTTCAGAGCCTGCTGGGAAACAAAAGGATTGTTCATGAGGCAAAACAATTTGATGTGCCAAATCTAATTGGTGTATCGTAGGAATGTTCAGACACACCTAATATTTCTAGAATGGGTGTCTTCTTGTGTATAAAGTCATAATTTCATAGATTCCTGGACACTACTATGTATACTAAGCCCTGTGAAATCTTATACCAGCAGTATCTCTGATCCATACCAACGTCTGAATTAGTAATACACTCTCACGTGTATGCACACAATTTGATTGTTTACAGACACATACACAAAAATTTACATAGAATGTGTGTGGAACTAGGCCTTAGGAACAAGAAAAATAGTCAATCAAATTGTCTGCTCCACTGCTTGCAATTTTATGTTTATTGAGAGATCTTACCTCAAACGCTGTGTTCACGCAGTCACTCTCCCAAGACACAAATGCACAAAAACTTAAACAAAAAACTGTGTTTGGGGCACTCATTGAATAATACAACATTCCAGTCCCTCAATTTCTTGTTTTGTTGACTGTTTAAATGTGTTTTATTACCATTTTCATAACAGCGTAAAAACTGTTAATTTGTACAAAGCTTTCTGTGGCTTTTGACATCACCAGGTCTATACTGTACTATAATGCTGCTTGTTCTCACCATGTTTCACTCCTCATCACTATATCTCTGTATATATGGCTTGTGCTCTACCTATTCAACCAAACATGCAGCTGATTCATGTTTTTCAGCTCAGGGTTAAGCCAATGAACTGCTATCTTTGCAGTTAATTTCTAAATAATCTCTCACACTGCCAACATTTGAGTGACTGTGATATTCGGCTTAAGGTGTGCTCACATTTATCGTTGTTTGGTGAATATTTGTGGCCAATAACCAGTTATTTCAATAGGAATCCACCCAATCAGGAATTTCATGCAATGCGAAAAGATTTCCCAACTCAGATTTCGAGTTCAAGATGTTCATTCAAATTCACAACGTTGACCAACAGAAAATTACTTGGTTTTAAAATGACTTCTGTGGCTTTGTTTACACCTGGTATTAAGATGAGTTTTGGCTGGTCGGATCTATGGGGAGACAAATTCCCGTTTACTCCTAGTGTTTTAATCCGTCTCTTCTGTTCACTTTCAAGCACTTCTGTACTGATTTCTTCGAGGGGAAGGTCTGTGAGTGGGTAAATGTATGTCCTTTTTCAAATCTTTCGATCTAATGGACAAAATAAGCTTGCACAATTCACATTTGAATGTGAAAGGAGACAACGGAAAAATATAATGGAGAGCAGCAGTTTTTGTTTCTGCTCTGACAGCCACAAGACCACGCCGAACACTGAACACGTGTTAGAAATCAGAAAATGGGGTACATTTTTCATCTTCAGACAAAATTCTGGTCTCCAGCCAACAAAGTTTAACTCCCATCTGGCTAGCACGTTTCCCATGATGTTTATGCATTAGGTTAGTTGAGTAATAAATTGCTCAAATGGATGAAATATATTCAACTACTGAATCATAATGCATTATGATTAATTATGAATATGAATCAACCATGAAGGGAATTAGGTATATATATGGATAATCAATTACAATGAATTAAAATTAATTATGAATATATATGGTCTAAAATTATTTCTAGCTTTAGAATTAATTTTAGAAAGACTGGTCTGTTTTGTCCTGCAAAACTAGAAATCCGATTTTCTTATCAATTCTAAAAAGAAGTTTTCTTCTCTGGCCAAGAAAAGAAAACTTATTCTAGTACTTAAGGATATACAGCTAGCCAAATCAAGGCGTTGAAGGGACCTGGTTCATGTATGAGTTTCAATTAGAGACAATCAAGTGTGAATACAATGTGTTTAATGTATGAATATACAATATATAAACGAATACATACAACTAAATCTGAGCAGCGCATACAGTATAATAACAAAAGTAAAGAAAGGAAAGGGGTTGATCAAAGAAGGCAAGATTACAAACAAACCCTTTGAGAGCCAGCGACGAAATCACTTCAGACAATCAACTTAAAGCGCATTGAAAATTAATTCAGATACTTGCATTAGCACTTTAGTGCTGTGTTGAATGCAGTTCAAACTTCAGTGCATGGAGCTGGAGCTTCGATTGGTCTCTTCCTGAGGTTGAATCTTCAGCGGGAGTTTTAAAATGGAATTGTTCGCAAAATGCTGGAAAATAAAAGAAGAAGTCTCTTCTAGGATCGGAAGTGACTGAGCAGAGATGAACTCGTGTTTAGGTGTTATAAAGATGACTCTGCACTGTAAACGATTGTGCTGTAAAATAACAGTAATCTACTAGCAGCATGGTTGCCATTAATGCCATCAACCGTAAATTTACAGCTCTTTTATTTTACTGTATGTTACCGTAATGCTACCAGGGAAATGAACTTATTTCATTTGGGAAGCCGTTTTGCTACAAACAGTTTGTGCTCGCAGTTAAGAAACATTCCTTTTCAGTTAACTCAAATGAGACAAGTTCACAGTACTAATGCTATGTAAATACATTTTTTTAAATATAATGCATAATACTAAATTTATTAAAAACATGACTTCAACTCAAATCTTTGCAGCTTGTCTAAGCTAGCAACAGCACAAATATATGTGCTAAAGTACTTAGTAAACAGCTTATCACTGCATTAACAACTACAGTTACTGTGTTTAAATGATGCATATGCACATGTAGCATAACATCAGTGTTTCTCAGCTCATTATTGACTGAAGCACAGGCTCTACTCTCCAGCACAATGGTGACCCACAAAACTAAATTAAACTAACAGATCTCTCCTATATCATACTGTACAAAAACACAAAACACTTCAGTTCAGTATTTACTCTCCTTATCTGTTATTGACTGATAAGTAACTTTTTTCTCTTAACTTTCACTAATGTTTCAGTCAAATGAACTTGTTTTGTATAGTAAATCTGACTGTTACGTTCAACAGAATATTACTGTTTTTGTTCCTTCATTTTATGGTAATTTGCTGTAAGCAAGGTTGGCAGTTAATTCCTGTTTTTAAACAGTTTGTTGCCGTAAATTAATTTAGAGAATATTACTGTTTTTCCTTGATTTTACAGTAATCTACTGGCTGCTGTGGTTGCCATTAAATTGCTGTTTTTTTACAGTGTGTTGCCGTAAATTAATTTACAGTTGAGTACTATTAAATTACGTTTCACTCTGGGTTTTTTCCATCTCACACCTTTAACCCTTTAAAGCCCACAGCAAAATCTTCAGTTTTAAATGATCACTTGATTGTGTCCACACTACAGAGTAACACTGAAGCAGTGCTGAAGTTAATGAGACAACAGTTAATGAGATAATTAAGTGATAATTGAGAAATAGTGATGAACACCTGCTGATAACAAGCAGAATCACTGAAGGAAAATTAACAAGAACAGAAGAAACCAGCAGAAACATAATAACTTCAACAGACTTCCAGCCACAGCCTTAGATGAAATCAGCTGAAGATAAAAGACATTATCTCAAGATCTCAGGAGAGGAGGATTAATCAATATAAACAGCATTACTAGCTTCACTTATTACTAAATGGGTTGACTTTATTTCTGTGAGATAACTACAGAAGTTCTTATTGAGAATTAACAGAGCTTCAGATGCTGTTTTGTTTCGTTTGATGTTACCATGATGGAGGTCAGTGTTTGCTTTAGTTTGGTTCTTGACCCTTGTCTTTTTAACAATAGTGTTTCTTTGTATGTTGAAACTGTGTCCAGACACAATTGTTACAGTAGTAAAGCCTAAAGACATCATGCTTAGGTATTGTTTGCTATGTACTCATTTTTATAATTATCATGCCAAATTCTATGTAAACTGACAGGGGCAGAGTGGCCATCAGGAGCACCGGGACATTTCCCGGTGGCGTGATGGTCATTCTGGTTTGCCGCTGTGCTGTCGATCAGACTGACGTGCAATAGGCTGGTATGCAACTTCGAATTAATTGACGCACTTATGAATCTAGGAATCAGGCGATCGTGGAGTGAAAATGACACCACCACATGACCCAACATCAGCGAAGCACTGCCTAATTGGCTGTATCCAGAGGCAGGCTTTATCTTGGAAAATAGTGCAAAAAATGGAGCGTAAACGCAAAGGAGGAGCAGAGAGGGAACGCATAAAAAGGAGAAAAGCCCTGGCCACAGATGCAGCAAGTTGCTGCTAAATCCCAGCCATGTTCGCCGGTAAGGGAACAGGTCGGTTAGAATTACATTTATATAATATTTACTAGGGGTGGAAAAAAACAATCAATCCGTTCGGTTCTCCAGACTCGGTTCTCCACGCGCTCGGACGGTCCGCTGTTCAACTTAAATCTGACAAAGCATCTGTAACTATAATGGTTTACTATAAATAACACGTAAAACAATCAGGGTTCAGTTAATATATGTTTTTGTTGATGGATGAACATTCTGGGTTCCCAGACATTACAACAACAGAGATGAAAAAAAAAAAAAAAACGAACCGTGAAAAAGTTGAACTGTTCCACCCCTAATATTTACTTCATCATTTGGCAGATGGACGCTTTCATCCAAAGCAACTTACAATAGATAAAATCTATTCTTTATAAAAAAAATAATACAAATATATAGGCTATATATATAATGATAGAAGTTTTAAAAGCGCATCTTAAAGACAAACTAGCACATGGCTTTATATACTGTATGGGGATACATAGAGCATTGGAAATATATCAAATACAAATATTTTAACATGTGAATATGTATCTTTTATTATCCCTTCTTAAAATGTGTAAGCCAAGTTTATATTTGTCTTTGGTGTGGTAGTATAGATGGTATTCCTAGTGAATTTTTGAGGGTTTATTTATTTATCTATTCATAGTATGAATGGTCGTCTACCTGTTACATCAACTAACAGGGTCACCCTATAAGTTTAGCAGGCTGGTGGACACATGAATTTGGTGGTGGTGACTGCAGCAGCAGAGGTGGCCTGGGGTGGAGTCAAATTCCCGGCTTGATTTACTGTCCCAGTCCGCCACTGTAAACTGAATTAGTTCAGCATCCAATCCATTATCATAAATATTTGCAGATTTTTTTTTAAATGAAATTCATTTTTGTCACCACTCTAGTATTACCACTTAAAATCAAGCAGTTCCGTTTATTTAGTCTCATTTACAGATAAATGTGTGAACTGTGACATCACTGACCTAAACAGAGAATTCAAGAATCAGTGTATGAATCTCAACAATGGTGGCAATCAACAAACAAAATAAAAGATCAACTCTGGACATCATGAAAGACATTACTAAAAGTCAGCACAAAAGCAACAGCAAAAATCAAGGCAGTAAGAATTATAGAAATCGCATATATAGAACAATAACCAGACTATTCAGCAACATAATTTAATCATGCCGCAATGCATGCTGGGAGTTTTGTACCATTGTCACCATTGTTGAGATTCATATCCCAGTTGTTGATGTCTGTGTGACTCTGAGTTAAACAGTAGTTCAAGATGTTATCCACACAAGCTATTAACAAATTACTTTGTATTATATGTCTTTCATATTAATGCTAAATTGATCATTATCACAATACTGAAATTAAAATTACAAAATAGTAAAATGTTATGCTAATTTTGAAAAATTAATAAACAACTGATCTATTTTGATTATAAGTCCATCTGGTTTCTCAACTATAACACATGTGCTTCAATAACACTGTTATAGCTGGCAAAGTAAACTTATCATTTACAAATCAAAGATCAAGATCCCAACTAAACCAACACTGATCTCTATCATGGTAACGTCAAATGACAATAAAACAACATCTGAACCTCTGTTAGTTCTCAATATGAACTTCTGTACACATGACAGAAAAAAGTCAGTCTGTTTAGTAATAAGTGATTCAGGTAATGCTGTTTGTGGAGTTGATTAATCAGATCTTGAGAGATTTAATGGAGTTTATCTTCAGTTGATTTAATATTTTTTTCTGTTCTTGTTTCTCTTTCCATCAGTGATTCTGCTTGTAAACAGCAGGTGTTCATCAGTGTCTGAATTCACTCTTTTTTCATTCACTCTGTCAAGTGGACTATATTAGTGAACTAGTGTAAGGAATAGTGAATGAGGGTATAGCGTGTAATTTGGAACACAGCCTCTGAGTGTCGACTTTGAGCGCTTTTAATTTACAGTGTGTTGTTGTAGGCTATTTTCTGGAAAACTTCAAATATTACCCAGAATGCGTTGTTTCTACGGCATATTACTGTTTTAATGGAAAACAGCATGTTATTGTTGAAATTTGGCTGTGTGTGCACACCTATTTTGGGTGTATTGACCAATAGAGAACATGGACTTTTAGCGGGAGAACTTTCTTTTGTCTCTTTTTATGGCCCAATTTGCATTATCTATGGAGGTGTCCAAACTGAGTCCTTTTTCCTCCAAAGTACCTTAAATGTAGAATAATGCTTATTATCATGACATGACATCAAATATCTAGTTAGGAAATTCACAGAGGAACGTTTTGAATCCAAGGAGCATGGGTTTAGGAGTGTTTGATGTATGGATAGATTCTTACACTTGAATTTGAGCATTTAGATTAAAACTAACACAGCTAACAGATAAGCTTGGGTAATATTGAGACATGCATACACTCAGGAAAAACCCTTCGGAATATTCGTATTTTAATGAATTTCTCTATGTGTGTGTGTGTGGTCTTCTCGTCCCACAAGCTCTGGGCTTGTGTGGGGGAACTAATTTGATCCGAGTTGATTCTGATCTTTTTGAAGTCAGGGAGACTTACAGAGAGAGTCTGTTTAACATCGACACATAATCACAAAAATGTCACTGGCCCATGAGGGTCAAGACAAGCCGGAGCCAGCTGAGATTTACCTATGCAGTTCAGAAGTTTAAAAGCTTTTCCTAAAACCTAAAAATGAATTGATCATCAGTAATCCCGTCCAGATGCTACAGTAGGCAGACAGTAGCCGTCAGGGCCTAAAACTAACTTTTTGCCATGCCTGCCATGAAACTGTTTTTTCAAAAACAGGCAGTAATGACACCAACATTTAGATAACAGTTAAAATTTAAAATTCTTTATTCCAATTTCGATACCACAGCTAAAACTACTAGCCTAAGTAATATAATTTTATAAAACATTATTAAAGACCAGTGAACAGTCAGTAATTAAATAAGAACAAATAGTCAAATTACAAGCAAAAGCACAAATAAATGCAATATTATAAAGGTACAAGTGAAAAAAGTGTTTTTCAGGTTTTTCAGATAGGTATAAAGTAAGCAAATATAAAATAACCCTCCATAGTCTTCACCGTATAAATTAAACATCCTTAATCCTTATTAAATATACAAAAGTTATTAAGTCAAGAGCAGTGAGTGATTTTTCTTCTTTGTCCTTTGTTTGATTAACATTAAAAACATGGACATCAGTAGGAATGTTAGCGAATGTGAGCGAATTTGCGTATCTAATATACTGATGCTGTACATATGCGTTTAATTTCTCAACTGTGTACATTCACTTAAGACATAACTGTTTACTAGGATACTCCCTGTTTTTTGAATTTTGTGCGAATTTGTCCATTCTAGTGCAAGAGGAAGTGAAAGAGCTCAGTTTAGTATTCACATACGGTCTGAGACGCGACTTTCTGGGCACACACTTCGGTTGTGTGCACACAAAATCGTTCCACACTGAGAGTAAAGAAATGAGCTTCCTTGAGACTTCTTGTGCTTGAATATTTAAATTGTCAAGATTTAAACTTTCATGATGATGCAGCACTGGTCTATCAAATGTCCTCAGTGTCGTTCCCATTTGCATTGTTTGAATTCTTAAAAATGTTATGGGTAAAATGGTGAGTGACAAGGTTTCTTTTACTCGTCAACACCGATTTTTACTTTCACGTGGCACATGAGTGTTAATTTAAGGCCCTGGTAGCCGGTCTTTTGTGGCTGTTCAAACATATTCAACCACATGAGTGACCACATATGAAATCAATGTTTTTTTGAGTACATCTGGAAGTGGTTTAAAGTGGACTAGCCCAAAATGTTTTAGACCCCATTTACACCTGTATTTAGTGTTGTCCACTTGTGATCGGATTGCTTGTGTGAGCTGTGTTTCATACATCACTACACTATTGATAGTAGACAATAAACTTTGTTATATTGCAGCCATGTGCTAAAATCATTTAAGTTTATTTTTTCCTCATTAATGTACACACAGCACCCTATACTGACAGAAAAACACAGAATTCGTGACATTTTTGCAGATTTATCAAAAAAGAAAAACTGAAATATCACATGGTCCTAAGTATTCAGACCCTTTGCTGTGACACTCATATATTTAACTCAGGTGCTGTCTATTTTTGATCATCCTTGAGATGGTTCTACACCTTCATTTGAGTCCAGCTGTGTTTGATTATACTGATTGGACTTGATTAGGAAAGTGACACATCTGTACATGTCAGAGCAAATGATAATCATGAGGTATAAGGAACTGCCTGAAGAACTCAGAGACAGAATTGTGGCAAGGCACAGATCTGACCAAGCTTACAAAAAAAATTCTGCTGCACTTAAGGTTCCTAAGAGCACAGTGGCCTCCATAATCCTTAAATGGAAGATGTTTAGGACGACCAGAACCTTTCCTAGAGCTGGCAATCTGGCCAAACTGAGCTATTGGGGGAGAAGAGCCTTGGTGAGAGAGGTAAAGAATAAACCAAAGATCATGGTGGCTGAGCTCCAAAGATGCAGTCGGGAGATGGGAGAAAGTTGTAGAAAGTCAACCATCGCTGCAGCCCTCCAACAGTAAGGGCTTTATGGCAGAGTGGCCCGACTGAAGCCCCTCCTCAGTGCAAGACACATGAAAGCCCGCATGGAGTTTGCTAAAAAATACCTGAAGGACTTGAAGATGGTGAGAAATTAGATTCTCTGGTCTGATAAACCAAGATAGAACTTTTTGGCCTTAATTCTAAGCAGTATGAGTGGAGAAAACCAGGCACTGTTCTTCACCTGTCAAATACAGTCCCAACAGTGAAGCATGGTGATGGCAGCATAATGCTGTGGGAATGTTTCAGGAAGACTGGTTGCAATCAAGGGAAAGATGAATGCGGCCAAGTACAGAGATATCCGGGACGAAAAACCTTCTCCAGAATGCTCAGGACCTCAGACTGGGCTGAAGGTTTACCTTCCAACAAGACAATGACCCTAAGCACACAGCTAAAATAACAAAGGAGTGGCTTCACAACAACTCTGTGACTGTTCTTGAATGGCCGAGCCAGAGCCCTGACTTAAACCCGTTTGAGCATCTCTGGAGAGACCTAAAAGTGGCTGTACGCCAACGTTTACCATCCAACCTGACAGAACTGGAGAGCATCTGCAAGGAGGAATGGCAGAGGATTCCCAAATCCAGGTGTGAAAAACTTGTTGCATCTATCCCAAAAAGACACATGGCTGTATTAGATCAAAAGGGTGCTTATACTAAATACTGAGCAAAGGGTCTGAATACTTAGGACCATGTGATATTTCAGTTTTTCTTTTTTTAATAAATCTGCAAAACTGTCAAGAATTTTGTGTTTTTCTGTCAATATGGGGTGCTGTGTGTACATTACTGAGGGAAAAAATGAACTTGGAAACCAAACCAAATGGATTTAATATACTCAAATATCCTTTTAGTGTGACTATACAATACATATAAATAGATCGGTTGCGCACAAAAGTCAGTTGCGAAAATTGTAAACATAGGCATGATTCTAGTTTTACTTTTATTTAAATTATTTTGCTTTGGAAGTATTTGTTCATATTTAAGCTTGAATTTAATAGGAAAAACTTATAATTCAGCTCTGTGAGCTCACTTTTATTCATGTGTGCTTTTGTTTTGACACACTGTCTTGTTTAAACATTAATTAATCAATGAACTATTTACAATTTCTTACCCTCTAGTTCTTTAGTTGTATTTAGACCATTGATTTTAAAAACAGCCTGAAGTCTTTGAAGTCTTCCATAACAAATCTGTCAAGCTTTTTCTTCAAAGATTTGTCTCACATGGATGTTAACTGAGCTTCCAATGAGATTGATATGTTTTATTTAATTATTTTATTCCTGTTTTTTTCATAAACATATATGCATCATTTAATTAAGTTTACACTCACAGTAAATATCTGCTTAATCGAACAATTTTGATTAGAAAACAGTGTTATTTTAGTATCATTGTGGTACTATTATAATTTGTATTAATATTTATATTAGTTTTTTATTTTAATATCATTTTTTATTAGTTTGTGATTTATATTTTTATTTGTCTTTTTAGTATATATAATAAAAAATGTCTATATAGACATATAAAAAAGCAAAACGAATATAAACATTACCTGAAATAAAATTAAATATATATAGATATATAGTTTTTTTATGATTTTACTTTTAGTTAACTCTAATAACTGTTAGAGAAACACATTTTGCTCAGAAATATGGATTTATGGCCAAAACATCTTTAATTGTTAAATAAAAATAGATAAAACAACATTTCACAATATTCTGAGAACTGTTTTCCCTTTTTGGAGATCAGACTGTTAATTGAATGGTCCAAGTGCCAATTTCCTTTTTGTGAATAGCACTGATTTTTTTTTTTTTTTTTGAAAATAGTATATTAAAGAACGAAAACCCTGTAAATATTTTTCTGTTTGTTATATGAAAATTAATATGCTAATTTACAGTAATTTAAAGCAGATGTCAGCAATTTGTTTCCTAACAAGTTTGTTTGGACCAGCGCTGGACAACCTGCAGTCCCCGCCTCTAAACGCGCGAGTTTTCTGATTGTTTAAATGATTTTAGCAAATGGCTGCAATATAACAAAGAGTGAAAAATTTAAGAGGGGGTCTGAATACTTTCCGTACCCACTGTTGCTGGAACTGACTGCAGATAATTTTGAGGCTTGGTTGCTGTTGAAAGACCAATAAGAGAATAACATAGACAACTCACTACAAGTGCTGAAAGGTGGGCCGGACTGTTGGTAGCCTCAATGAGTTGTAAGTTATGGTCGAACATTATGATGGTGTATGGAGAAACACATTTCTAATATAACAAAACTTTGTCAGAATTAGCAAGAACTGAAGATAATGTCAGGTGTGGTTTACCTTTGTGTTTATTTTTGACCAAAAGAGTATGTGTGTGTGTAAGTATGTGTTCGTATCTATGCCTGTTAACAGCAGTCATGCTCCTGTCTGGCTAGAATGTGCAACAGACACCACAGGCTTTGGTTTATTTGCTAAATATATATGTTATATCCAAAACCAATACACAAAACACCATTGTTATTCTTCAAGCCAAACTGCATGATTTTTACATCATTCATTTTTTCCACTGTGGCTCTGATTATCTTAGATCAGTTTATGCTGGTTACACCAATTTTACATTTAAATTTAAACACATTTGCACTAACATAAGCACTACTGGTAATTTAATTCATAATTATATTATAAAATTGTACATTTGTGTTTGTCTTATGTCAAATGTCTTTCATCTTAGGCATCATCACGATTTCTAATTTCTAAACCAAATGGATTTAATATACTCAAATATCCTTTTAGTGTGACTATACAATACATATAAATAGATCGGTTGCGCACAAAAGTCAGTTGCGAAAATTGTAAACATAGGCATGATTCTAGTTTTACTTTTATTTAAATTATTTTGCTTTGGAAGTATTTGTTCATATTTAAGCTTGAATTTAATAGGAAAAACTTATAATTCAGCTCTGTGAGCTCACTTTTATTCATGTGTGCTTTTGTTTTGACACACTGTCTTGTTTAAACATTAATTAATCAATGAACTATTTACAATTTCTTACCCTCTAGTTCTTTAGTTGTATTTAGACCATTGATTTTAAAAACAGCCTGAAGTCTTTGAAGTCTTCCATAACAAATCTGTCAAGCTTTTTCTTCAAAGATTTGTCTCACATGGATGTTAACTGAGCTTCCAATGAGATTGATATGTTTTATTTAATTATTTTATTCCTGTTTTTTTCATAAACATATATCCATCATTTAATTAAGTTTACATTCACAGTAAATATCTGCTTAATCGAACCATTTTGATTAGAAAACAGTGTTATTTTAGTATCATTGTGGTACTATTATAATTTGTATTAATATTTATATTAGTTTTTTATTTTAATATCATTTTTTATTAGTTTGTGATTTATATTTTTATTTGTCTTTTTAGTATATATAATAAAAAATGTCTATATAGACATATAAAAAAGCAAAACGAATATAAACATTACCTGAAATAAAATTAAATATATATAGATATATAGTTTTTTTATGATTTTACTTTTAGTTAACTCTAATAACTGTTAGAGAAACACATTTTGCTCAGAAATATGGATTTATGGCCAAAACATCTTTAATTGTTAAATAAAAATAGATAAAACAACATTTCACAATATTCTGAGAACTGTTTTCCCTTTTCGGAGATCAGACTGTTAATTGAATGGTCCAAGTGCCAATTTCCTTTTTGTGAATTGCACTGATTTTTTATTTTTTTTTTGAAAATAGTATATTAAAGAACGAAAACCCTGTAAATATTTGTCTGTTTGTTATATGAAAATTAATATGCTAATTTACAGTAATTTAAAGCAGATGTCAGCAATTTGTTTCCTAACAAGTTTGTTTGGACCAGCGCTGGACAACCTGCAGTCCCCGCCTCTAAACGCGTGAGTTTTCTGATTGTTTAACGCTCTCAAAGGAGGCTCTAAAATTATTGAAACCACCCATTTTTGCAAGAAGTAATACAACGTCACATACGCCAGTCGCCAAGGCTGCATGAAGGTGGGTTGAACAGCTTGTTGGAAGTTTAAAGAAGTGTTTATATTAAGCCAAAAGGACATTTAAACAATCTGCCTATAGCATATTGCTAGTAACATTAGATGTTCAAAGATCTGTCTGGAAAACTGAAACCAAACCATTTAGATCGAGTCATGGACCTATTAAAACCATGGATGAGTTGACAAATTTAGCTCTCGAGTTATAATCAACAAGTTTTTGTTAATACTCGGACCGGTGTGTTGGAATATATGAACTGTATATTTAAACTGCTTAGCCAATGTCGACGTCCATCTAGACTGTAGATCATGAGTGAACTATTTTGACGGTGTATCTGAACAAACATTGATCACAGACTGCTCACTTTTAATATAACAATCAGCAAGCCGCTTCTGTCTTCAATATTTACTTTAGTCCGTGTTTGTTTTGCTCGCGTAACGCAGCTTAACATTTGGTGTTGAGCCCTGTGGTCAGTCTAATTCCTTTTACTGACATTAGGTTAATTATGGCATCTACCCAGCCAACACACCCATGTGGACCCAGGTGGGTCTGATGTGGGTTGCCTAAGTGGGGCCCAGACAGTTTTGTCCTCGGTTTCCATGTAGGCCCCACATGGGTTAGCCCAGATGAAATGAACACTGAACAGTGTGCACACTACAGGCTGTTAAATGTAACACTGAATCAGTGTTGGGGTTAATGAGATAATGAAGTGATTGAGTGATGACTGAACATTAATGATGAACACCTGCTGTTAACAAGCCAAATCAATGAAGAAAAGATGAACAACAAGAACAGAAACTACAGCTTCAGCCACAGCCTTAGATGAAATCAACTGAAGATAAAAGACATTCAATCTCTGAAGATCTGATTAATCAACTCCACAAACAGCATTACCAGCTTCACTTATTACTGACTTTATTTTCAAATGTTTACAGAAGCTCTTATTGAGAATTAACAGAGATTTAGATGTTGTTTTATTGGTCAAGAAACATAATAAAAAAATAAAAAATGACACCACCATCATGGAGATCAGAGTTTGCTGTATTTGGGCTCTTGACCCGTCCTTACTTATGTTAGAATTCTCTCTCTGCATTGTTATAAAACAGTGATGTCGCTGCCTTTCTATGATGATATAGTTATTGTGAGATTGCATTACAGTATCTGATCATATGATTATTTTATAAATTCTGGTTTGACAGCATAGGTGGAAACAGCTGTATTAATTTTAAATTGATACAGTTCATAGAAAATTTGAAACTACTGCATAATTTTGACACACACAGACATCAAGAATCAGCATATAAATCTCAACAATGGTGATGAAAAAAACACTTCACATTGCAATGCATGCTGGGAATAAACATAGGACAAAAATCCCCTCATGCACTGCAGTATGAATAAATATTGTCACCACTGTTGAGGATTGTATGCAATGTTTTCATGTATAAGCCTGAGAGGTAATAGTTGCCCTCTTTTAGCACTGAACCGTTGTGGTGGTGTCTGTCTTGGATTTTTTTTTTTTTTTTTTTTTAAAGTAAATGATGATTAAGACATCAAAGAGAAAGAGCTCTTTTTATGATCTTCAGGTGAAATGGCTCTCAAGCAGAAAAGTCAAGCTAATCTTTGTTATAATTTTAATTCAGCAATGTATTAGTGTTTGCTGTAAAATATTATTATAATCAGTCATACGTAAGTCATAAAAGGGTAACTATCCCAACTAAAACAAACCCTGGCCACCATGATGGTGGCATAATTTCTGACCTATAAAACAACATCTAAACCTCTGTTAAGAGCTTCTGTAGACATGTGAAAATAAAATCAGTAATAAGTGAAGCTGGTAATGCTGTTTGTGGAGTTGATTAATCAGATCTTCAGAGATTGAATGTCTTTTATCTTCAGTTGATTTCATCTAAGACTGGCTGAAGCTGTTTCTGTTCTTGTTGTTCATCTTTTCTTCATTGATTCGGCTTGTTAACAGCAGGTGTTCATCATTAATGTTCAGTCATCACTCAATCACTTCATTATCTCATTAATTCCAATACTGATTAAGTGTTACATTTAACAGCCTGTGGTGTGCACACTGCGCAGTGTTCATTTCATCTGGGCTAACCCATGTGGGGCCTACATGGAAACCGAGGACAAAACTGTCTGGGCCCCACTTAGGCAACCCACATCAGACCCACCTGGGTCCCACATGGGTGTGTTGGCTGGGTACGGGGTATTTTGGTGACAGTCCACCAATGCGCATGCTTGATCCGTACTTCACTGAGGTCATCAGCCAGAGAATGCACGTGCCCGAGCGGTTGAGGGTCGGTGCAGCGACTCACGCGCACAAACCAGCAGACCAAAGACCTGACGACCGGCTGCCTACAGCATGCACAAACCAGACAGACTGGCCTTAATAGGTATATTTCATATTGCTCATAGTGTAAAACTGTGTTCAGTAATGATTAACAGGTCAGATAGGTAATAAGATATTTTAAAAAGGTTTTTGTATCTTATGCTCACCAAGGCTGCATTTATTTGAAAACAGGTATATTTTGAAGTATTATTACATTTTAAAATAATTATTTTGTAATTTAATATATTTTGAAATGCAAGGGCAAAGCTGAAAACTGTTTTTGCTGTTTATTAGTTTTGTGGAAACTGATATTCTAAGAAGAATTAAAACAAAAAGTATGTACATCTAGCAGGCAAAAAACTCAACAAAGATTAATAATTGTATGAATACATTTTTTTTCTATTCATGGAGCTGTGGTTTGCCAAAATTTTCTTTTATAATTGATACACTACCATTTAAAAATTGTGGGTAAGTACGATTAAAAAAAATAAATGCTGTTAATTCACCTTTCTCCTCAAAGAATCTTGAAAAAATGTTATTTTTTCACAAAAAATTTCAGCAGAAAAAGCTTTTCAACATTGATGATAATAAGAATCATTATTAATAATTGAGCACCAATAATAATAATAATAATAATAATAATAATAATAATTTAATTTCAAATCAGCATAAATTTTAGAAGGAAGAACTGGAGTAATGATGATTACTAATGATGAATATTAATGATGCTTTTCCATCACACTTCCATTCCATCACAATTCATAATTGCATTTTAAAGGGGCATTGTTTTTAGAATATATATGCATGTATAAGTTTTCTATATACTATATATACAGGTGCATCTCAAAAAATTTGAATAATGTGGAAAACAGGTCAGTAATATCAACAGTAGTCATGGGGAAGTCTGCTGCCTTGACAGTTGCCTAGAAGACACAGAAGGTCATTGCTGAAAGGGCTGGCTGTTCGCAGAGTGCTGTGTCAAAGCATATTCATGGGAAGTTGACTGGAAAGAAAAAGTGTGGTAGGAAAAGGTGTACAAGTGAAAGGGATGTCTGCAGGATGAAAGAGAAGATTGTCAAGCGAAACTGATTTAAGAACTTAGGAGAGCTTCAAAAGGAGTGGACTGAAGCTGGAGTCAGTGCATCAAGAGCCACTGTGTTCAGACGTCTTTAGGAAATGGGCTACAACTGTCACATTTCAAGTACCAAGCCACTTCTGAACCAAAGACAACGTCAGATGCGTCTTACCTGGGCTAAGGAGAAACAGAACTGGACTATGATTCAAAATGCTCTTTTCAGATGAAAGCAAATTTTGCATTTCATTTGGAAATCAAGGTATAAAAATGGCTAATTGGGCCCAATTTGGACATTTTCACTTAGGGGTGTACTTAATTTTGTGGCCAGAGGTTTAGACATTAATGGTTGTGTGTTGAGTTATTTTGAGGGGACCAAGGCAAGTCAGGACCAAGTCAAGACCAGACTAGCGCTCCTCAAATTCATCTGAAAGAACCACATTTACTCTCAAAGAAATGCCTTATTTTTAATTAGTAATTACAATTAGAATAATAGGACATAGGACGCTCAATTGAAATCACTAACAACAAAATTGATCTTTACACCGCAGAGGTGGAACAGAACTTGCATCTGTATTGCTACAATTACAAATGCATAAATGTTAAGATAAATGTTTTAAAAATAAAATTTTGTTTATTGAACATTTGTAAAAAACATTTATCTGTAATTGTGTACATTTCACATTTGTGAAAACAGCCCTCTTGTGATATTAATTATGTCATATGCTATAAAATAAATATCAAGATCTACTTTTTTGCAATCAGACAGCAAATTAGCGATATCCCTGCAGTTGTGGTCTTGACCGGTCTTGAAATAAAATCCTGAGTCCTTTTAATCTGAGACCAAGACAAGCCTGAGACCAAATGCGGCGTAGACCAAGACGAGCTTCAAAAATTAGTCTTAAGACTGGTCTCAAGATGAACTAATTACCATACTAGAAAACTGAAGACAAGGGAAAAACATAAAATATATATATATATATATAAAACTTTAAACAGGAACCAGATAAACCAAATAAGTAACATTACTCCCCCCTCCCGGAAGGCGTGACCTCACGGCAAAAAGAGTCCAACCAGGAATAGGGGCCAGGCAGGTTGTGGGCAGGTGTTGGCTGGTTAGGAGGCCTTCAGGCTGGAGCTGAAGCTCGGCAGGCCAGGGCGAAGTGGACTCTGGAGCAGACTCAGGTGCCGGAGCAGACTTGGGACTGGTGCGTACTCATGGGTTGGAGCAGACTCAGGGGCAGGAGCCATATCTGGACCTCAAGACAACCCCCTCATACTTGACCAATACTCCAAGGTGCACATGCGTGGCTGCCATGACGAGGCTCTGGAATGGTGGCCATTTTGGACGAGGCTTGGGTTTGACGGCCATCTTGGGACGAGACTCTGGAATGGCGGCCTGCATCTTCACTGGCTAGAGGACTGGGATAGCTTTAGGAGGTGCAGACGGAGAAAGTGAGGCGGACTTCAGCGCTGACCTGACGAATGTAAATGTTGGTTTTGCAACTTTGGCCTCCAGGTCAGCACTGATAGAACCCCATTTATGTCCACGAGGAAATACAGGAGGGCAGGAATGGACAGAGCAATTGGAGGGATATGTAGAGAGAACCGACGTGTTGTTAGCTGGTGAGGCCAAGTGTGTTTCAGAGGGGGTTGGATGAGGAAGATACGTCTTTACTTTAAAATTTGAAGCATTTAATTAGAGAATAAGATTTATCAACTCGACTAAAGAAAAATAGCAAGCAGGCATGCTATAATGAATAGTGTCCTCATCCAGACCCATCCAAAAACACACACTGAGAGAGGCGTCAGGCATATGATTAGAGTTCTCATTTCCAGTGTGTCTTGTTAATTAAAAATAATTATAGCCAAAGTATAATTTTTCTTAAAGGACCTCACGTCAGACATTTTTTTTCTGATGTCATGATACACGAGCCTGAGTTGAACTTTCTGCTTTCCGCCATTTTCTTTTCCCTGGACTCTGATGAATTAAGGTAGGTTGGAAAATTTATTTTAATTAATATACTTTATAATGTAAATGTTGAACGTGTTTTAGTTATTTGAGTTAATTAACGTTGTTAGTGTGACCATAAAAACTAACGAAATCATAACTAACCGAATTTTTGAATTTGTGTGGCCTTACTTTGCAGTATAAATGTTAGATCTAACTGAATATTTTCTCTAAAAGATGTTGCATTTACTCGTTTGTTTTATAATAATGTATTCAGTTTGGACCCTGAAAGTATTTTTATAAATAATTTTAAAATAAATCATTCCTTTACCGTGTAAGTAAAGAAGCATGTGATATTTGAAATGCTGCAGGCAGGAAGTGCATGGGGAGTGGGAGAAAACGCTTGAGGCTGGGGGAATTCTCACATTATAATATTAAAGTATAATATAAAGTTATGTTCCCATTCAGTCGGTCACTTCGACGTACGTCGGATGACCGACGAATAGGAATCTCGCTAGAGAGGCCAATCTACTTCGAGTGTAACTAAAACGAGCCAATGCATATTGGCATGCAATCATATGCAGCAGCTGCCTCCTTCGGGAGTGACAGCTGTGCCCGAATCAGACCGGAAATGATGGCTATGCTTTCCCGGGCCGCCAACAGGGTCGGGCTCGTGTGGAATGCTCCAACGTGTGGAGTGCTCCACCGTGTCCCGAGCCCTCAAGGTTGGATGATTGGTTCCTCGGAGTGGCAAGGGATGGTTCTCAGCCCCCCACCCCGGTTCCCTTCTTCCCGGAAGTGCATGTAGAGAACACTGGCGCGTGGAGGGCACCTTTTACTGCCCGAAACCGTGCCAGTGGGACCTCCTCCCTCACTACCCTTGATGGCGGTGCGGCAAAGGGATGTTCACGCATACCCCTTCCTGAAGAGAGGGGGGAGCGTCTCTCCCTTCCCTGGCCTGTGAGCACTCGTCGGACCTACCGGCAGTGCTTACTGGGCCTGCGCGGAAGCCACTGCCGCCTTACATGCTATGGCGTTGTTACAGGTCCATCAGGCCAAGGCACTGAGGGGCCTGCACGAGGGTAGTCATGATCCACAGGTTCTCCAAGAACTTCGTACCGCAACGGACCTCGCGCTTCGAGCGACGAAGGTCACTGCGCGGTCAGTGGGTCGTGCGATGTCCACGCTGGTGGTCCAGGAACGTCATCTCTGGCTGTGTCTGGTTGACATGAGGGATACCGACAAAGTCAGGTTCCTTGATGCCCCCATGTCCCAGACCGGCCTCTTGGCGACGCGGTCGAGAACTTTGCCCAACAGTTCTCGGCTGTACAGAAGCAGTCTGAGGGCCACATCCTGCTGAGGCGGTCAGCTGCTGCACCTCCACCGCCCGCATCGCCTCAGGCTGCTCGTCGCCAGGGGCGCCCCCCACCGCGGCTGCCCCCGCTCCCCAGCAGCAGCAGCCGTCATCAAGCGGCGCCATGGAGCCGGTCGTGGTCGGGGTGCCCAGCCCGTCCAGGCCCCCGCCAAGAAGGGCGGCAAAGCCAAGAGCAAGAGGCCCTAGGACGGGCGACTTGGAGAAGGAGGGAACTGCTCTTCAGGAGATGGAGACCTCTCCACTCCTTCCCCGGAGGAGGGCCGGGTAGTAAATCCTTTGTTGATTGGTTTTTCTGTTCCCAAATTTTCAGAAAAAAAAAGGAGCGGTTCCCTCCATCTCCGGGGCCGAAGAGGACTTGGAGAGCAGTGGGAGGGCTAGAACCTCACCACTCTCTTCCCCTCTTCTGTCGCCAGCGGACAGCAGCGCGCAGCAGGCAGCCAAGACTTCGCCTGCTCCCACTGTCCATCTGTGGAACCAGGTAAGTGTTGCACAGCACACTCTGACCCGCCTCACAAAGAGAGCCTCCCGGTCCGCGTCCCTGCTTTCCACCTCGCTGCCCCACGGCGGGTACGCCTGCGGTCCCTTTGGTCCTGCTTGTACGGTCTCTGCGAGCCTGGTTAGCGCTCCCCAGTCCGTCTCGCTGACTCATTCGGACCATCAGGCTCGGCTATGCGATTCAGTTCGCCCGGCGTCCCCCGAGGTTCAGGGGCGTCCACTTCACTTCAGTGAAAGCTGCCGATGCTCCTGTCTTGCGTGCGGAGATCATGGTCCTACTGGCGAAGGACGCGATAGAGCCGGTCCCTCCAGCCGATATGAAGTCGGGGTTCTACAGCCCCTACTTCATTGTACCCAAGAAAAGCGGTGGGTTACGACCGATCTTGGACCTGCGAGTTTTGAATCGGAGCCTTCACAAGCTACCGTTCAAAATGCTCACGCAGAAATGCATTTTCGAGTGCATCCGTCCCCGAGATTGGTTTGCAGCGATCGACCTTCCGCGACACAGGCCATTCCAGCGATTTGCGTTCGAAGGTCGAGCATATCAGTACGGAGTCTTACCCTTCGGGCTGGCCCTGTCTCCCCGCGTCTTCACGAAGGTCGTGGAGGGAGCCCTTGTTCCCATGAGAGAACAGGGTGTTCGCATCACTATCTAGACGACTGGCTCATTTTTGGCTCAGTCGCAGGATCAGTTGTGCGAACACAGGGATTTAGTGCTCAGACACCTCAGCCATCTGGGTCTTCGGGTTAACTGGGAGAAGAGCAAACTCGCCCCCGTGCAGAGGATCTCTTTTCTCGGTATGGAGTTGGACTCGGTCGAACAGACGGCACGCCTCACAGAGGAACGTGCTCAGTCGGTGTTGAACTGCCTGAATATGTTCAACGGCAGGACGGCGGTCCCACTGAAATTCTTTCAGAGGCTCCTGGGGCATATGGCGGCCGCAGCGGCTGTAACTCCGCTCGGTCTGCTTCATATGAGACCGCTTCAGCACTGGCTCCACAGCCGAGTCCCGAGATGTGCAGTGTCAGGGGCCTGGACGGGCCCCCAACTGCAGTGGCACGTCAATTGCCTCGAGTTGTTGGCAGTACGGCTCGCCCTGAGCCGCCTCAAGGGGCCGCTTCAGGGCAGGCATGTGCTGGTCCGTATGCGTTTTCCCCAGTGAGCCTACTTGCACAGACACTGTGCAAAGTCAGGGAGGACGAGGAGCAGGTCATGTTAGTTGCGCCCTATTGGCCCAACCGGACCTGGTTCCCGGAACTCTCACTCCTCGCGACAGCCCCTCCCTGGCCCATTCCTCTGAGGAAGGACCTTCTTTTTCAGAGACGGGGCACCCTCTGGCACCCGCATTCAGACCTCTGGAAACTCCATGTCTGGTCCCTGGAACGGGACGCGGAGGTTCTAGGTGACTTACCCTCCGAGGTACTTAACACCATCGCTTCGGCACGTGCACCGTCTACAAGACGTGCTTACACCCTGAAGTGGAACCTGTTCGTCGAGTGGTGTTCTTCTCGCTGAGAAGACCCCCGAAGATGCTCGATCGGAGTCGTGCTTTCCTCCTTGCAGCAAGGGTTGGAGCGTAGGCTGTCCCCCTCCACCATCAAAGTCCATGCTGCTGCTATTTCTGCATACCACGACCACATAGATGGCAAATCTGTTGGTAAGCACGACCTGGTAGTCAGGTTCCTTAGGGGGGCGAGATGGTTAAATTATCCTCGTCCCCCCTCCATACCCTCTTGGGACTTGGCTCTGGTGCTGAGAGCACTCCCGAATGCTCCCTTTGAGCCTTTGCAGTCAGCAGACTTAAAGATTCTGTGTATAAAGACTTTGCTGCTGGCTGCATTGGCCTCCATCAAGAGGGTAGGGGACCTGCAGTCTTTTTCGGTCGACGTATCGTGCCTAGAGCTCGGGCCGGGTGACAGCCACGTGGTAATGAGACCCCGGCCTGGCTATGTGCCCAAGGTTCCTACCACTCCCTTCAGGGACCAGGTAGTGAGCCTGCAAGCGCTGCCCTCGGAGGAGGCAGACCCAGCCCTGGCTTTGCTCTGTCCAGTTTGCGCTTTTCGACTGTACGTGGACAGAACTCGAAGCTTCAGGACCTCAGACCAGCTCTTTGTCTGTTATGGAGGCCAGCAGAAGGGAAAGGCTGTCTCCAAGCAGAGGATGGCCCACTGGATAGTGGATGCCATCGCCCTGGCTTACCAAGCTCAGGGCATGCCCTGCCCGCTCAGGTTGCATGCACACTCCACGAGAGGTGTTGCATCCTCCTGGGCGCTAGCTCGTGGCGCCTCGCTAACAGACATCTGTAGAGCTGCGGGCTGGGCGACACCTAACACGCTCGCTAGGTTTTATAGCCTTCATGTTGAGTCGGTCTCCTCCCATGTTCTCGCCTCAGGTCAGAGGCACGGAGAGGCCCCGGCTTAGTGTCGGCTTGCTGCACTTACATGTGCTTATTCTCCAGAGAGTCCCTACAAGGCAGACCCTGTTGAGTCCTCCGATCTCCCTTCGGCAGCCGACGTGGCGGAACGTCTGGCGCCAGGCCTATACTCCGCTGCATCCTTGAGAACCGGATTTAGGCTGGGTTCCATATGAGTGACCCTACGGGGATCCCATATGTCTGGTTCCACGGTTGCTCCTAATCGAAGCCCGTGTCTTTCCCTCTGGGAGAACCCACCTCTCGTCGAGTGGAGTCACCCCAGTTCTTCCATATGACAACCCCAAGGTTAGTCCATTATTCTTCCACATAACTCCTTCGGGAAGGATGTGGCTTCCACAGCGTCCCTTTTACACGAAGGGTACGCTTCCCAGTGTTATCCAATAGTCTCACTGAATGGGTTTGGGAACAGCAGTGATTGACACTCTCTGTGTTAGCCCTGGCCCACCGTCCTCAGGCAAGGGGGTTCAGGTGGCTTACAACAGAGCGCTGGAAGAGGGCAGCTCCTTTGGCGCTTTGGTAGGGATTCCTATTCGTCGGTTGTTGTGGAAATTCAATGAAATACTTAGAGTCAGTAATATCAGAGAAGGTAGATTTATTTATACTTGCAGCAAGGACTCGTCTTACACATACAGCAGAGCATGCATGAGAGGAGTGAGGAGCTAGTCTCTCTCAATCTCTATTTATACTTAACATCTTAATGCCTCGCACACACTTTACGTTCACACCTTTGTCAAAACAGCATTTGCTTAGCACGGCGTGTGGTTTCTGTTAACTGCCCTTTGCTAGTGAGAAGTTCATCTTGTCACCTTAGTTTCTTAGAACTCAGCCCCTCTATGACCCTTTCAGCAGACAGCCACATCCTGTTGTTCTGCCTTGAGCAGTTACAGAGAAAATGTCATGAGAGACACTATAATATGAACACTTATAACTTCTTAATGCCTTATGCCCATAAGCTTAACAAAAATAAAATGAAAGATAAAAATTTCCATTACATTCCACTCTTTGTCCGAATGACATTTTATCCAATTCTAACTCTGGTTTCCCTTTTCATTAGTATCTTCATTACCAGTGGTTTTCTTCGTCACCTGAATCCTCATCTGGCCTATATGCAGGATTCCCAGTACCATCGCCAACACCCAAGGCGATTTAGGGGCCATGTTAAAACTGGTTTCTTTCTCTCTACTGTCACGCTCCCTTGTGTTTCGTCTACACCCGGTACCCACCCTTTTGGAGTTAATACTAAGACCACTTTTGTGTATTCCCCTTCCCCACAGTCAATTATAGTCTCTTTAGCAACGGCTATAACAGCCGGATCACTTAGCACTGCTTGTCTGGCCTGGGTCTCGAAGTTTTGTTGTTCTCTTCTGGTGGCTCCTGGGTTGCTTCTTGGGATGGGCCAGTTGGGGTGGAGGTCGAACTGTCCTGCCTGTCCTCGGTATCCTCGTCCCCAGGGTTTCCAGCTCCCTGTAAGCTCTCGTCGGGGCCTGGCACCCTTTTGCAGTGGTTTACGTGAATCCAGGTTGCTCTCTCAGCTACCTTGACTGCAGTTCTGGTGGTCAGCAACACCAGGAACGGTCCGTTCCACCTTTCCGCTTTCCACGTTCGCCTTCTGCAGTCCTTAACCACGACCCAGTCTCCTGGCTTGATCCTGTGAGTCACCTCGCCTTTGCTGCGGTCTGGTCTCGCCTGTTTCACCTGGATTATTAATCCTTTCCCAGATTAATGCAATATTCCAGCATGCTTTCTAACCTATAAATTCCTTCTGTACCCACTGAGGGAGTGCTCCACCCCATATGGGGTGGCCTCCCCCAGAGTATTTCATATGGTATCAGGCACATCACAGGTCTTACCCTCATTCTCATATACATTAATGCCACTGGGAGAGCGTCAGTCCACCCCAGGCCAGTTTCAGCCATTATCTTTGCTAATTTTGCTTTCAGGGTCCCATTTTCCCTCTCCACTGCCCCTCCAGAGGTTGGCTTATAGGCACAGTGATGTGTGAGGTTTATTTTTAGTTGTTCCCCCAATTGTCTTATAGCTGAATTAACAAAATGTGCCCCATTGTCACTTGATATCTTTTGGGGTATTCCCCACCTTGGAACTATTTCTTTTAGTAACATTTTTGCTACCCCCGTTGAGTCTGCCTTAGTGGTGGGCATTGCCTCCACCCATTTGGAGAACATGTCCACCATGACCAGACAGTACTTTTTACCTTTGTGGGGGGTCAGTTCTATGTAGTCCATCATGACATGTGCTAGTGGTTCGTCTGGCGTTGGATGGCTTGCTCTCTCCACTCTTTCACCCCTTCCTGTGTTGTACCTGGCACATGTCACACACCTCTCGCAATATTTTCCTGCCGCTGTGGAAAACCCTTTTGTGAAAAATGACTCATTAATACTGTTAAGCATAGCCCCTTTACCTGCATGATCTAATCCGTGTGTTATTTGGCAATACATTTGGAAAAAATGTCTGGGTAGACATGGTCTGTTTTTGCCATGTACTTGGCCTCTCCATACCCCCTTTGAGTCTTTTGAACAAAGGGCGTTTTTCCAATCAGATAGGTCTTGGGGGGTGGCCCATTTTTGCATATCAGTTAGACTGAGAGTGTCATCTTTGCTGAACGTGCTTTTTAGCATGTGTGATGACAGTGGCATGGAGCATGCAGCTTTTGCAGCTTTGTCTGCTCTGTCATTTCCTTTGCCAATGTCATCTTTTGCACCAGTATGTGCAGCACATTTCATGACTGATATTTGTTTTGGTAATAAAATTGCTTCCAGTAGGGCTGCTACTTTCCTATGGTGTAATATTGGTTTTCCGTCAGCTTTCAGAAATTGTCTTTGTTTCCATAATGCCCCAAAGTCATGCACTACCCCGAACGCGTATCTGCTATCCGTGTAGATGTTTACTGTTTTATTTTTAGCGAGCTCACAGGCGCGTGTTAGGGCTGTTAGTTCTGCGGCTTGCGCGGATAGTGGTCCTAGGGGGCCACTTTCCACCACCCCATGGTCTGACACTACTGCATATCCGGATACAGTCGTGTTATTTGCTTTGGTGGAGCTTCCATCTACATAAAACGTGCAGTCTGGGTTAGTAAGCGGTGTCCTGTAAATCAGGGCGCGGCGTGCACATGATGGACAGGACGGAAAGACAGTCATGTCCCTCCCCGTCATCAGGGAGCGGCATGAGTGTAGCTGGGTTAATTGTGGTGCAGCGTTTTACAGTTATGTTTGGCATATCAAGTAAAGTAGTGCTATACCGTAACCATCTGGCAGCGGACAGGTGTGAGGTCTTTTGTTCCAATAGAATGACTGATACACTGTGTGGGACCAGAAGTGTCAATGGCCTATAACCCACATAATCTCTGCTTGACATGACTGCTTTTTCTGCCGCAGCTACTGCCCTCAGACAGCCTGGCAGGCCCTGCGCTACTGCGTCTAGTTTGGATGAGAAATAGGCCACTGGCCTCAATTTGTCTCCGTGTGTTTGACACAACACGGAGGTCATGTCCCCACTTTTCTCATCCACGCATTGGGTGAATGGTTTCTGTGGATTAGGCAGACCCAATGTTGGGGCCTGCTGTAAAGCCAATTTTAGATCAGTGAAGGCTCTTTCTGCTTCCGCTGTCCATATGATTTTGTCCTGTGGTTTCATACCATTGCCATGTATAAGGGACGTTAGCGGACTTTCCCTCTCCGCATAGCTTGCTATAAATGTTTGACAATATGATACCATTCCTAGGAATGACATCATCTGTTTCTTTGTTATTGGTCTTGGTATGGAAGCCACAGCTTCTATGCGTTTCTTTGATAACTTCTTTTCAGGGCCTGTCAGTACATGTCCTAAAAATGTCACTTCTGGTGCGCACACTTTTACCTTTTGTGGGTTGACCTTATGACCTTCCTCTGCCAGATGTTTCAGGAGGCTCACAGTGGCCTCCATGCACATGTCAGCGTCGCTTGCGCATAGGAGCAGATCGTCCACATATTGTAGAAGAGCCACTCCCTCTTTTAGAACGAGTCTCTCCAGGCTGTGTCGGAGGGCCTCGTTGTAAATGGTTGGGCTCTCGCAGTAACCTTGACACAGCCTAGTCCAGGTGTACCTCCTCCCCTTAAAGGTGAAGGCAAACCAGAACTGGCTGTCTTTATGCACTGGAACAGAGAAGAAAGCATTTGAGATATCCACAGCTGTATAGAATTTTGTGTCAGGTGGAATTTGAGACAGTATAGTATATGGATTTGGAACGTTTGGGGCCCTGCTGACTACTGATGCATTTACAGCTTGTAAGTCCTGCACGAATCTCCACTCTGTGGGCATCCCTTTTTCTCTTATCTTTTTTACTGGAAAAATTGGGGTGTTAACAGGTGACGATTCACACTCTACTATTATTCCCCTCTCCAGCAGAGACTGGAACACGGGTGTTATGCCATCCAGGGCCTCCTTTTTGACTTGATATTGTTGTTGCCTTGGTCTGAACTCGCTTTTTGGAGTAATTTGGACCGGCTCACAGGTTTTAATTAGCCCTACATCATACTTATCTAGAGCCCACAGTTCATTTGGAACTGGTAGGTCTCTCGGATTTATTCCTGTGTTTGTCTGTTCCAGTGCAGAAAAGATAATGCGATTACATTCTTTACTTTCAATCATTTGTTTTTTATACGCTGCGCATTGCTCAGAGTAATAGATGCCTGTGTCATGAGTCTCAGTCCAGTCAGTGGCTTCACTACACCCTTTTACGAAGGGTCCTAAATCTTTCCATTCATCCATCCTGCCTTTTGCTAAGGACAGATGTGGAACCGCATTCTCAACTCTGTACACTGACTGTGCTTCTTCGGTCAGAGTCACCTGCACTGCACACTTATGTTCTTTCCAATATGCATTAGTCAAGGTTATTTCATCTGACTGCCTCCCTGCCCAAATTCCTTCATATTCGGTGTCCGCTGTCCACGTCACATTTGCTGTGACATGCATATCGGAGACTTTCTGAAAATCACTATTTACACACACCATCATGGCAAATTCCCGTAAATCTGACCCTTTCGGCCATACCCATTCATAAACTGTCATTTTTGGCTCTTTGGCACATCGTACATTCATTCCTTCAGTATCACAGTCTATTTTGATCCCTAATTTACACATTACATCTCTTCCTAATAAATTCCAGGGGCATTGATCACTGACCAGCATTTTTGTTTCACATTGTTTACCACAGAAAGAGATTTTCACTGGACGGGTGAAGGGTTCTCTTAACACTTCACCCGAGGCTACAATGCTGTCTTCATATTCATTACTTATTATTATGCCCCTTGGTAGTTCAGATCTCTTAATTACTGTAATAGCAGCCCCGGTATCCACTAAGAATTTTACTTTTGTGTTATTTACATCAATCATCTTGTCCATCTTGCTCCTCCTCTTCCTCTGCCTCTGCCCCTTCCTCTTTTCCAGTCCTTCTGTATTTGGACTTGACTTTCCAGGTTGGTGAGGTGCAGGGCTCGTACCTTCTTTTCTATCTTGTCCTTGTCGTCGTTCAGCTGGTTCTCTTTATGTCAGGCGTGACGCATTACACAATCCAAGGATTCCGTTTCATACCCCACACAGGACGATAGGACACCTTTCTTTATTTCAGGGAGCAGCCCTTGTAGGAGATGGACCTTCAGGTAAGCTTCGTACGCTGGATTTGGAACGGTCCCAGCTCTCTTCGGGACTCCTCCGTGATGGTCAAAGACCTCGGTGAGTCTGTTGAGGTAGTCATCAACGCTTTCATTTGATTTTTGTTTGCAAGTGTTGAGTTTACCTGGATTGGCTGGAGTGGTGAAAGTCTCTTTTATCTTTTGACAGAATTCGTCAACAGCAGCTTTGTAACCGTTTTCCGTGTCCCATTCGACCCTGTCGCGTCGGACGCTTACCATCCATTTCCCTTCCATTTTCCGGCCTGCGCTCAGTCCGTTCTTTTTGATGAATATCTTTTTGGTTTCTTCCGCGGTGGGGCTGCATTCCTTGCAGAACTCCTTCCATGCTTCACTCAGAACCTCTCCTCCAGAGTCGATTCCTGGAAGACTGGCACCTATTTCTGCAATCTCAGAGGGACTCCATTGTCTTTGTACGTACATAACACCATCAGGACCACTTACTTGAACATATGGAGCTCGAGCTGATTCTCCCGGTTCCTCCTTGTTGACCAGTTTGTGGCTCCTTAAGTCGTAAGGTCCTTTCTTTTCTTCTTTCCGTTCGTCTTCGGATGGTTTCTTTGGTTCTGGGTCTGGTAGTTTTGGGTAGATGCCAGACGAGGAGGAAGACGACGGCTGTTGCGATCGTTCTTCTTGGTTTGATCTTCGTCTATTCGGATTATAGGGAGGGGGTCGATCGTCTTCCTCCAGGTGGGTTTTGAGGAGTCGGGAGTTCGTACCTGGAAAAGAAGACTGAGAGAAAGAGTTCCCAGGTGGCCAGTCTGGGTAGGGATCATAAGGATCCCTGTGTTTACGTCTGGCTCCCAACATAGTTTGAGGTTTCTTTTCTTTTGGGGGAGAATAAGGACAACCTGGTAATTCTTTGGAGAGTGAGGCTTTTAATTTGGCGCTTGCCTCCTCCACGAACATATCTATTGTTTCTAAAATTTCTGACAAGGGCGGATCCCCCTTTCTTGGTCTTAGTTTATCTGCCAATTCTCGTCTCAATCTTTGATTTCCAGAGACACTAAAACCTATGGTATACCCTTTTCCTTTTAAAAACCATTTTACATGTTCTAACCATTTTACCCCATATTTTCTCACGAGAAATTTCTCATCCTTCTCTGATAAACCACTCTCAGTATTATGCCTGGGCTTTTTGCCCCTTTCTTTTTCTTGAGAGTTCCCCATTCTTACAGGCGGATACTATTTTTCTGAGTAATTTTAATTATTATCACAGGCGGATACATTCCTCTGAATAACTTTAAGACTTATAATTTCATCACAGGCGGATACATTCCTCTGAGTAACTTTAAGTACTTTATCACAGGCGGATACTATTCCTCTGAGTAACTTTGATTCTTATCACAGGCGGATACATTCCTCTGAGTAATATTAAGACGTGCACTTTCTAGCGTATTACCCGACGCCCTGCTCCCTTTCTGATTTGTCTGCGTGTTACCCGACGCCCAGCTCCCTTTCTGATTTGTCTAGCGTGTTACCCGACGCCCTGCTCCCTTTCTGATTTGTCTAGCGTGTTACCCAACGCCCTGCTCCCTTTTTTGATAATAGTTAAAATCACTTTACCGTTGTATTCCTTAATTCCACGGGTTCTTTCTTGGGATGCCGTTTCCCAGGGAAATCCAACTCCCACTTCCCTCAGAGGGGGGTTTGGGTCATCACCAGTTTTAGTTGATGAGCTGATCAGGCCGTTGTCTCTCCCTTAGGATTGGCATCCCATCCTCGTCGCCATTCTGTTGTGGAAATTCAATGAAATACTTAGAGTCAGTAATATCAGAGAAGGTAGATTTATTTATACTTGCAGCAAGGACTCGTCTTACACATACAGCAGAGCATGCATGAGAGGAGTGAGGAGCTAGTCTCTCTCAATCTCTATTTATACTTAACATCTTAATGCCTCGCACACACTTTACGTTCACACCTTTGTCAAAACAGCATTTGCTTAGCACGGCGTGTGGTTTCTGTTAACTGCCCTTTGTTAGTGAGAAGTTCATCTTGTCACCTTAGTTTCTTAGAACTCAGCCCCTCTATGACCCTTTCAGCAGACAGCCACATCCTGTTGTTCTGCCTTGAGCAGTTACAGAGAAAATGTCATGAGAGACACTATAATATGAACACTTATAACTTCTTAATGCCTTATGCCCATAAGCTTAACAAAAATAAAATGAAAGATAAAAATTTCCATAACACGGTCATCCGACGTATGTCGAAGTGACCGACTGAATGGGAACGTCTCGGTTACATAGGTAACCCTCGTTCCCTGAAGGAGGGAACGGAGACGTACGTCCCGTCGCCACAGTTGCTGTACCCCGCTGATGCTGCCGCCTATCTGGTTCGGCTCCTCAGCGAAAACCTAAAGATGCAACGCACCTGCTGCTCATTATATACCCGCGCTGCGAGGTGAGCAGCTGCTGCATATGATTGCATGCCAATATGCATTGGCTCGTTTTAGTTACACTCGAAGTAGATTGGCTTCTCTAGCGAGATTCCTATTCATCGGTCATCCGACGTACGTCTCCGTTCCCTCCTTCAGGGAACGAGGGTTACCTATGTAACCGAGACGTTTTGTTTGTTCTTTTATTTGTCTTTGTCACCTTTGCCGTGATTTATTCATCTAGCTTTTGTTTCATCCAGGGTAAAAATTTTAGGGTGTTTTAGTAGAAATCATTATATTTAATTTAATATTTAAATAATTTTTATATTTCTAGAGTATTTACACAACTAATTAATTACTTGAACTGCAGCAAACGATTTTTGTAAATACTGCATTTTTTTTTTCTCCCCTTAGGACCTAAAGCTCTGCAATGTTGTTTGACAACTGAGGACACTTGGCGATAACATTACATTGTAAGTCATTTCTATGAAAACTGCTATAATTGTTAATAGATAATGCAACGGATAAATTGTCCACTTTGGTGGCTGAACAGAAAAAAGGCTTGACGCTCACTGCCCAAAAGATTCCACTGTCCACCACACCATTTTCCAAAACTGAAGCGTAATTTATTACAAAAAAGTCAAAACATCAAAATCTCAAATAAATAAAGGATTGAAAAGATAACGAGTGGATTCTCACAAGTCTATCTTGCATGGAGTCAGGTCGTGAGGTCAAAGACTGTCACTCCGGTGAAGTCACAGATCCTTTATTTCCAGAGGCCTTACATCTCCAGCTTCAACCCCTAGATGGTGCAACTCAAACAGCAGCTCATGAGATACTTATTTAACATAATATTTAAATTGATCCTATTTTAGCTCCTACAGGTAATATGAATTACTAATGTTGGACATGTTTGAGTAAAATTTCTTCTAATGTTGCCTTTTGACTTGTTATCCTCATTAACAAACTTAATGATTACAAAATACATGCTTTAAAAAGTAATTTGTAACGTATTTCGTTACATTACTCAAGTTTAGTAACTTAATGTAAATACTTTGAAATACTTAACACAAAAGACCATATTAACTTGGTGTCCTGTTTTTAAGTTTACAGCCTGTAAATAAAAATGAACTCTATCCATCATTGGATTTGGTTTTCTGCTACACTTTATTTTTAACATCTGTTTTCCACAGCACACTTATAAAAATTGTAGGCAATATTTAAAAAATAAGTGTGTTTAAATGTACCAAAATGTATCAAAATAAATTAAATATTAACTATCTGCAATAAATCCAATAAGTGTCATTTTAATGCAAGAAGAACATACTCAAAGTGCTTAACATTGATACCATTTTTCAATTTTCAGTAAACAGCAGCTTGAATTTGTAGTAGACAAAAAACACTACAAAGACATTAGAGTACATGCACTGAAATGTTTACTCTCCAACATTTAACATTTACTCTCCAACTTGAGCCCAATAAGGGCGATTTTAACGCAGCAACAGCGTGTGCTCAAAGTGCTCATCTGTCATGCAGCCACGATGTGAAAATTAGCCCTCCCTGACTAAACAGTCGTTCTTCAGGAGCACTTGAAGGCAGGGTGGTGTTATATTTCAAGAAGAAGGATTTGATGATTGGATAGATCTTCAATGCATTCAAAGTCTTGCATGGATCTTGGAGATAGTTCTATATTTCATCTTCTGCTTTGGTGCTTGTAATCTGTGTATTCTCAAAAGAGAAGAAGTTGTCATCCATTTTTCCTGACATCTGTCCACTTTCAGTAGTGGTCAGTTCAGCAGAAGGCACAATGTCCAGAAGAGCCGTCTCTTGGATCATTATCCTTCGCATATTTTCCCTCTCATCAGCAGGAAGCCACCACAGACGAAAATTTGGTATGGTAGATGCTGCCATTCTTGCATCATAGGAGGCCAGTACCTCTCTGAACCGAGTATCAATGGACTTTAGAACTGTTGAGATTATGTTTGCTGAGAACTGTACCTGAGAGATCTTTTCGGTCAGTTTGGCTTTCAGGCCAAGAATGGTCGGAATTATAAAGCCAAGAAAGCAGTTCTTTGGCAGCACATTTTGACAAGGTACTTCTGTACAATTTTCGTGAGGCATCTTGTAATGCAGCCTTTTCCAGGTCACGTGTGGCAAAGAGATTTAGTGTGCTCGCAGCACAGCGATGATGTGGCGGCAAAAAAATTGGGAATGTTGTTTCTGTTGTTGGGAATTATCCTGAAGAATTGCACTAATATCTGCAAACTGCACACCATCAGTGTAATTGTGAAAAGTGAGTTCTTCTGGATTCATATTTCCAAATTCTTGGAAGGCTTTAACAAAATTACTGCCAATGTCTGTAACTGTTAAGCAGACCTTACCCTGGATGTTGAATTCACCGTGAATCTCACTTATTTTTTCTGCAAGTACATCGTAGGTGTGATGTCCACGGTCTCTTTTGCATGCCAAGGCAGCTGTTTTCCTCCCCAGTGTTTCTTGCTCTATCCAGAGACAGGTCATCCCAAGATAACTTCTATGATGAGAAGTTCATATATCTGCTGAGATTGTTTCGATGCCCTGAAGCTCTTCAACCAGTGATTTCTTCATGTTTTGAAATGACTTCTCAGTCCTCTGCATCAAAGTTTTTCTGCACATAGGGGTTTTCCCTCCACTAATTCCCTGTATAAGCTTGCGGAAGGAAACATTCTCCACTAATGAGAAGGCTTGCACATTTTCAATGATGTAGTCAAAAATTAGTGCATTCACTTTCCTGGTATTGGTGATTGCTGCTACATCAAGTTTTGATTGTTTTACAGGAGGACCACATGGTGTGTTTGTGCATCGCGGAAATCAAATGTCCCTGCACTTTCTACAAAAAGCACGTTCAACACGCACACGTAGACACCCACTAATACAGCATTTAGTCAACAAACTACTTACTTTAGTGATATTAAAACATATACTGTAGTGTACTGTATAACATACCGCTTTGTTGTCTGTTTTAAATCCTTTTTTCAAGTGTCCAGTTCTGTGCGACGCACAGCCTCACATCACGTGACGTGATAGTTTAATCAGAGAGCGCCTCTAGAGGTCGCTCTCGTACCGCACTCTCCTCAGGCGCTCCAGTAACGGCCGCGACCCAGAAAATGAAATCAAGCGCGGTTGTACATTTGTTTGTACATGCTTGCTCGCAGTCTGGGAATGGGGGATGGGGGATGGTTAATACAGTGAGACAGAGATTCAGAAGATTTAACAACATTTTAAACAACAACTAAAATCTAAACGTAACAAAAAGTAGTCTTTGATAACTAAATATACATGCCAATAGAGTATGGGGAAAACATTGATTATAATACAAATTACTTTAAATCTGTTCAGAATTGTATCCAAACTTGTTAAAAATAACCATATAGTGCCATCTTTTGGTTATTATTAAATTGATTAAAAAAACGTTTGAATTTCTTTTTCAATGTTAGTGTTATTGTATATAGAAATAAACAGTGTATAATTCAGAGGAGAATATTGTTTAGTATCATGAATTATCATTGAGTGTCATCTTAAAACACAACATATTAAAGAAAACAAATATATTGATTTGAAAATTATATTTTCATTTTAAATTCATCCAGGTTCATTACCAAACATACATTCCTTTTTAAAGTATTGTTAAAACAATGTCTATTAACAATGTTTTGTCTTCTCAACACAGGTTAAAAATAGGTATTTGCTGCCCTCTAGTGCTCATTCTGTGATCATTCAAATATGACCATATTTTTTTTTTCTAAATTTAAACCTTCACCATGGCAACACCATTCAAGATATACTATAATCGTTTGCAATTTATCATTTTCAGTATATTGTCATCATATTCAGAAAGTTTGGTGTCAATAGCATGAATACCCAAAAAGGAATAGCTAAAATTTCAGAGCTTGATTATTCAAAATATCCTCATTCAAACCAAAATATCTGACTTCCTGTTGGTTGGAGATAACGACTATGAAATAGAAAGTTGTCCGGCTTAAAGAGCACAATATGTGTACTGAGTTTGGTGACTGTAGGTTAAACTAACCCCCCCAACTTTTGTCAAAAGATGACGCTATAGAGCCCCTAGATGACAATGTTGATGTAAGTGTCGAGTTTCATGCAATTTGAAACATGTTCAGAGCATCAAAAACACCCAAGAATATTATTAAAGTTTGACATCTTGCCATGGCAACAATATTTAAGATATCACAAAGACATTCACATGTCTACATCTGAAATGTTTTGACATTATAATGAAAAAGTTTGAAGCAAATCGGGTAAAAATAAGAGGGTGATCTCAAACCATTTTGAAAGTGACACATTTCCTGCTGCCAATTGGTGGAACTATATATTTGACTCATAATAGTCAAATCCATGTGCTCGGCCTCCTACAGCGAACACACAGCTGAAGTTTCATAAAAATCAATGAATGTATGCAGACATTAAAACACACTTCCTGTTTCTGTTTTCTCGCCATAAATTCGTTACCTCACCACGGGCAAACCATTTGAGATATCAAAATCCCCTGGCAATTTTGCATCATCAATGTCTTGACTTCATGCTGACCGAGTTTGGTGGTGATCGGATTAAGCGCCTAGGAGGAGTATATCAAATTCCAGAGCATGCACTGATAACAACCCATAATAGCTCACTTCCTGTTGAGGCGGCGAACAACTTAGAGCACGAAAGTTGTCAGTCCCGATGAGGTCTTTGTTTGATATATGGACCAAGTTTTCGGACCCCATTCAAGGGTCCCAGCCTCTGTGACGTCCTAATGGCCGCAGGTTCTAATGCGTGTGCAAAGTGTCAAGAGTTTTTGTTCATGTTAAGGGCCCCAAACGATTGAAAAAAAAATCAAAATAATAATAATAATCCTTAGAACAACAATAGGGCCCTGTGCCTCAGTAGCTTGGGCCCTAATAATCCTAAGGAAAACAATAGTGCCTTCGCCCTTTGGGCTTGGGCCCTATTAATCCTTAGAAGAACAATAGGGCATTGTGCCCTTTGGGCTTGGGCCCTAATAATAATAATCCTAAGGAAAACAAGAGGGTCTTCGCCCTTTGGGCTTGGGCCCTAATAATTCTAAGGAAAACAATAGGGCCTTCGCCCTTTGGGATTGGGCCCTAATAAACATAGCAGAAAACTAGAAAACACACTTTTTGTGCAAATCCATTATTACCACTGGGAGATTGTCTCTCAAGGCTTCTCAAGGTTAAGCATAAGGGAATGGCAATGATAATGTTGTCATTGAAGTTATGTAGGTGGTCTTTCCACTCCTGGTATCGGTAGAACATTCCACAAAGTAGGCACTGCTTACAGTAGGTGGCAACATCTAAAATTTAAACAAATTTAGTTGGATATCACACACACATAACACTAAATCATACCTTCAATAATGGACCAGTTTGTGAGTATTTTAGCCTTCTTCATAATTACGACTGGATCACTGAGGGGTATGACACCTGGACAACTCTGACAGATACTTTCATCTGGACAAAGATTTCTTGGGTAATCTTTGTCTGGTGATGGTATACGCACATCGTGAGGCAGATCAGCAGGTATGTTCTTGTGCTGACTGAAGAATATAACATACCATATTATTTAGCCCCAGATCTTTTGGGGGATAAACAGGACTGTCTTCTCTGAAATCCTTCTCCTCAGAATGTGCATGAGGCGGTTTGTGTGGTGATTCCTCTCTGCTGAAGACTGTGCGAAACAGCTCATGTTGTGTTTGAAAAAGGTGCCATTTTGCCTATGCATTTGTGCACACATGAACGCCGCAATTTGGCTCAAGGACAATGACATGTGTTTAATTTTGAGTTTCACGTACATATAAAGTTTCATATACAACCATTACATGCTCCAACCAGCTGTAATAAGAGACACTGGGTTCAAATACTGAAATTAACTTCTTTGTTTCAGGGGTGCCAATCAAAGTTTGAACAGACAGTGGTATGCAATTGCTGTTGGCAAGCTCCTGCCAAGTAAGGCATATCTTCTTCTTTTCATTACTAAACCACTTTGCTTTCTCAGTTAAAATCTATCATTCAGGTAGACTTGTTCAGCAGAGGATGCGCAGTACAGTAATATGGGGCGGATATGTTTGCACTGCCATGATGACAGACCACTCCTTTGTGTGATTTCTATGTTGACTTGACATTCATGTGATTCACAGATGACCTTATGGTGTTCTCCCCATGTCTTGAGCTGAATATGAAGAAGAACACTGTGCCCTTTGCTAACTTTAAGGACTGTAAATATGCTATTTGTCCTGTCGATGCACTGGCTTTCAAGTTGGAATGTGGCATTAATGCCCTATATTGGCTGTTTTGTGTGTTTGCAGTCAATGTGTTTTTTAATAATGAACATATTGCAAACATTTTTTTTTTATCACAGGCTGCACACAGCTCCTGAGGAGACCGTTGGAGTGGTCAGCGCTGCAGAGGCTGGAGATGGTGTGGCCAGCGCTGCAGAGGCTGGAGATGAAATTGTGGCTGAAGTTGGAACGTTTTTTTTTTTTTTTTTTTTCGCAAACCTGTACATGCCTCCCAAAATCACTTCTCCTTGAAACTGTAGTTTCACAGTTTGGGCAATGGTGATGCAGTGCTGTTCTACATCCCTGTCCACATCTGCATATTGTAAACCTAAAATAAATAAGTATAGTGGTAAACTATTGTGCTATAACATTTTGTGTACATATAATAATAAAATAACTCAAGATATCCATACCTCCATGGACAACTGCCTTGTTAAAGTGGCTTTGCAAATGACTTTTTAATTTGATCAGTTTTGGTGGCTGACCAAGCAAAAAGGGCAATGGTAATAGCTGCAACAGGCACTGCTGCAGCTCAGGTAATGCGTCACCTCGCTGAATTGTTATATGTCTCTACAAGAGATGAAAGCACTACAAAATTATCTCAAAGTTGACAAACCGGATTAAAAGAAACAAAAATACATATCTATAAGGTAACATTAACTAACAAACAATGCATATAACAGAGGAAATTGGAACAAACATTTAAATAAATGTCAAAACAACACCGCAAGGCCCATTTACATGTCCCGATATGAAAATTAATTGAACCATCCGCACAAAAATGTTTCTACACTTCAATAAGATGATAAAGCCAAGCACAAATTTGTTAATTAGCAAATAATAGCTTAACTTAATATATACGATAATTGTTCACCACATGTAAGCAAAAGCATGGCAGAAGGCAGGGTGAGTTGTCTGTAATGTTTATCACATTGTCAATAACTCCGCCCCTCACTTTCGTTCTGTGGCTGTGGTTCTGGCGCTGCGGTTCTGAAACTGCTGCTGCTGGGGGTCTGCAGCTGGATATGTCTCATACACGCCTCACTACCACTAAACATCCACTAGAGGGCAGGAGAGATGAGTTGTTGCATTTGGTCAGTTCACATCACCTTCTGCTCTAAAGGAGATGCTTATTCACCTGATGAGACACAAACCCATTCAAATAAACACTGTCAGGTTTGTGTATTACAGTTGTCCTAGTATCAGTGTGTATATATATATATTATATATATATATATAATATATATATATTATATATATATACTAGTATCAGTATCAGTCCTAGTATCAGTATATACAGTATATATCAGACAATATATCAGTATATTGAGTGTCCTCTGTGTCCATACGTCTCCTACCCTGTCCACAACAGCCGCAGTGTTGGATATCCACCTGTCATGCATTCAGACGCATCTCCACCAAAGCCCTCAGGGCCTCATCTCCCCATCCCACCCAACCTGCTTCAACCTTCAGGCTGTTTGCTTTGACCTTTGAACCCATGTTGTTTCATTGTTTTTTTTTTTTTTATGGAAATCGGTTTCCTGTCTGGCTTTCAGAGTTGGTACACTTTCATGCCTGCAGATTCATATCAGAGCGTTGGGATTTGATTGGATTCACTGCTTTTGCTTTACCTGAGCAACTAACAAGCACCTGAAACAGTCTAAAGCTTTGAGCTTTTATTCCCACCTTTTTAATAATTTGAATGATATTTTTGTTCACAAAATCATGTTCAGTGTGGGACTGCTGTGGTTCCTGGTGTCTCTCTTGTATTTTAAGGTTTGGTTACCTGGAAAACCATCCCTCTCAGGATTAGAGCAGGACAAGGTGACAGTGGCTCATGTAGTTTCCATGTATTCAATAGTAGAATGCTGCTGTGTGGTGACCTTAGAGCAACCAAGCATTTCCTGTTTAGTTGTTAATGGAGAGTCATAATGGATAGTGTTGAGGAAACCTATGGTATTAGTTGTGGTATTAGTTGCACCACTGATGGAAGGGAGGACGTTCAGTATGATTTGATAGAAAGACGTTGAAGTGTCTTTGTTAATGTCACTTTCCGTCTCACAGCGACTCTCAGGAGTTCTGGCTCAGTCCTGAAGAGGACACCGGCACTGCTGTTGAGTTCATGGTGCTCCGCAGACAGGTCAGTGCTTCTAGTTCAAATTTCACCGAGAAACAATGAATTCCTTTGGACCCAGGATTTTTATTATTCCATTGCATAGATTAATTAAGCAAATATAAGAATACATTATTTCATGTACATGTCACACAAATTTATATATTGTTGTTAAATTATAAAATCATTTTGGGGTGTGAGATTAAAATGTGACGAGATTTATCGTGGTATTGCCATTACTGAGTGTCAGGGTGAAATTAGGATAGAATATGTCATAGCTAAGTTTACAGTATGTCTCCACGCTTTTTTTTTTACAGAAATAACAACTATTTAATTTTGTTCAATAATGATTGCTTCAGTCCTGTCAAATTTATCCAATATGATCAGCAGAGTCGTTCATAGTGCAGCAGGAATCAGAGTTCACTGAGACCATGGTGGAGGATTCGTTGCACAACAGAGCCTAACACATGACAAATGTTTTATCTTGTAGAATCCACGCTCAGCACCACCGCTCCCTATTCAGAGTAAGTGTGATCTCGAAAGCAAAAGTAAAACACAAGCGTGCATTCAAACATGATTTCAATACCCTGCATTTTGAAAGCGGCTTCCTGATACATGCAAATATTTCCCAATATGAAAACTGTCTAAACTTCTTAGCTCTGTATCATGCTTGAAGAAAAATGTTGACAAATGTGGCGTCTGAAAACAATTGACATTTGTCAATATCACACCCCTAAAAATTCATGGTTTGGAAGCCTCACCTCTAGAGTTTATGATATGAAGAAACGTATACCGGTGTCGTGCCACAATCCTACCCCGCCAAATTATTACCCCCCTAGTATTGGAAGGTTTAGGATTAGATGTGGGGGAGGGGTTAGGATTAGGCAATAAAATAGCAATTTCAACGAGGGGGGTAATTTCGCAGGGAGTCGAAATTCGACACAACACCGGCCAAGAAGAGGAAGTGATCTCATGAAAGAGAAATTCATTTTACCCCAAAAACACCTGTTAGGCTCGTAATTGCAAACAATTACATTAATTTAAATGTATTTTTAATACCAGTAAATGAAATGAAACATTCATAGGCCTGTAGTTCCCTCTACAACATATATTTTAAGTGTAATGGCATTCAGAACAAAACAACAATGAAAAAGTTATAAATTTATATATTAAACTATAAAATAAAACATCAATTGGATAGTCATAGTGACATTCATTATAAACAACATAAGTCAAGCCAAAATTATTTTTTTTTTTTAGGCTAAAATGAAACTGATGGGCTCACGCTCTCAGGTGGAATTGATCCAAATATGTTTCTATATTTGCATGTAACATTTTGGTTGCTAAATTATTCATTATGTAAACAATTAAGGCGACACAATTAAGTGACGTCACAGCTCCCAAATTACAGGTGCTGGTCATACAATTAGAATATCATCAAAGTTTTTATTTCACTAATTCTATTAAAAAAGTGAATCTTGTATGTTATATTCATTCATTACACACAGACTGATATATTTAAAATGTTTATTTCTTTTAATTCTGATGATTATAACTGACAACTAAGGAAAATCCCAAATTCAGTATCTCAAAATTAGAATATTACTTAAGACCAATACAAAGAAAGGATTTTTAGAAATCTTGGCCAACTGAAAAGTATGAACATGAAAAGTATGATCATGTACACCTCTCAATACTTAGTTGGGGCTCCTTTTACCTGAAATAATGCAGCAATGTGGCGTGGCATGGAGTCGATCAGTCTGTGGCACTGCTCAGGAGTTATGAGAGCCCAGGTTGCTCTAATAGTGGCCTTCAGCTCTTCTGCATTGTTGGGTCTGGCATATCGAACCTTCCTCTTCACAATACCCCATAGATTTTCTATGGGGGTTAAGGTCAGGCGAGTTTGCTAGCCAATTAAGAACAGGGATACCATGGTCCTTAAACTGGTTACTTTGATTGAGTGCAAGAGCATAGGCTCATATAATGCCTGCCAGATGGAAGGATGGTGAAAAGTTTATGTTTAGGATGTGAGGCATCCATGAGGATGTTTTTTGCCCTGCCCAGGCAGCGCTTGTGATAGTTGAAGGTTCCTGGGCCTCAGGTGAACTTTCTTAAGGCTCCGTAAGAAGTAAAGGTGCTACTGTGCCTATTTGACCAGTGTGGAGGTGTTAAGGTACCAGGTAAAGTCATCAGAAATGTGGATGCCAAGGAACTTGAAACTCGACAAGTCCACTACAGCTCCGTTGATGTAGATTGGTGTGTTTGCGCATGACTCCTAGTCAGCCTGAAGTCCACAATGATCTCATTTTGTTTTCTGAGTGTTTAGTTCCAGATTGTTGGTGGCACACCACCCAGCCAGGTGCTGCACCTCATCCCTGTAGGCTGACTCATCGTTGTCATTGATCTGACCTACCACCGTGGTGTCATCTGCAAATTTGATTATGGTGTTGGATCCATAAACAGGAACGCAGTCATAGGTGAATAGGGAGCACAAGAGAGGGCTCAGTATGCAGCCCTGTGGCATGCCGGTGTTCAAAGTGATGATGGAGGATGACAAGTTATCTAACTTAACAGACTGAGGTCTGTTAGTCAGAAAATCTAGAATCCAAGGGACCGTTCACAAAATGGAAGCGACGTTTTTTCCAGGCGCGCCTGTGCAGCGGCGAGATGAAAACATCTCAACTTTTCAGAATGCCGCAAGCGCACCGTTAGGTAATGTGAGAAGAACCATACAATCAACCCTTTCCCTTACCCTAACGGTGGCCTAATTACCTCAGACAAATGCAGAGTCGTTGTGCAGGAGAGATGGTTTCACGGCAGAAGCTCTGTTTGGTGATGCTTGGGCCAATTTTTCTTAAAAGATAATCAAACTGGTCCTTGTCAACTCTGAAATAGACTTTGAATCTCTCATCGTCCAGATGGAGCTCTTGGATGAGTTTGTGAAATTCTCCGTGGTGTACCCAAACACTGTGGGAGTTTGTTTTTTTTTTCTTCTCCATAAATAAATCTCGTACTAGAGCTACTGCAAGGGCTTTTCGGTGATGGAAAGCCATTGAAATTACCGCATAGTCATGGAGAGAGCTGTTGATGGATGCATAGCAAGGACAGACGCTACAGAAACGCAAGCTCCCGAACGCTTGCAAAAGCACTTGCAAACTAAGGAGGAAGCGATGCGGCCATGCTTTCCACGCTTTTTTAGGCGTGATATGTGAACGGCCCCCAATTGCAGGTGGGTGTGCTGATTCCAAGTTGGCTGAGCTTGAAGATCAGTTTTGGAGGGGATTACCGTATTAAATGCAGAACTAAAATCAATGAACAGCATTCTCACATGTGTATTTTGACTGTCCAGGTGAGTGAGGGCAGAGTGAGGTGCCATAGAGATGGCGTCCTCTGTAGACCCTGGTTGCATCCTACTTAAAATCCTGTCTCTCAGCTACACTAGACCCATTCCAATATTCCTATCGCCGCAATAAGTTTCTCAAAGCACTTGGCAACGATTAGGGTAACTGCAACAGGACGGAAGTCGTTAGGGATCGAGGCAGTGGAGTGCGTCGGTACTGGCACGATGGTGGAGGTTTTGAAGCTAGTGGGGAAAGTTGTTTGGGCCAGATTGAAAATGTCCATGAAGACCTCAGCCAGCTGCTCCGCACAGGCTTTAAGCACAAGACCAGGTATTCCATCAGGGCCAGCTGCCTTCCGTGCGTTCACTTTACACAGAGTGGAATAAACATCTGAGGTGTGGAGTGTGAGAGGCAGTTCACTGGGTTGATGCTCAACTTTGAGTGAGATCTCCTTATTTCAATCAAAATGAGCATAAAGTGATTGAGCTCGTCAGGGAGGGAGACAGAACTGGAGGGGGGCATAGTGTTAGGTGGTTTGAAGTCTGTAATAGTTTGCATGCCTTTCCACATACACCGAGGGTCTGAAGAGCTGAAGTGTTCTTCAATCCTCTTTTTATGTGTGAGTTTGGCCTGGTAGATACCCTTCCTCAGGTTGGCTCTGGCTGAGCTGTAGACCTCCCAGTCTCCAGACTTGAAGGCTGCATCTCTTGGTTTGAGCAGGAGGCAAACTTCTCTGTTCATCCAGGGTTTCCGATTAGGGAAAATTTTTATTTTTTGTGTGTGGTCACTCTAGCCACACATCTGTTGATGTGCTATAAGGCAGAGTTGGTAAATGTCAATGTTGATCTGAGAGTTTGTGGTGGCCTGGGCAGCAATTCCAGTCTGTGTGCTAGAATTGATGTTGAAGAGTGGAGTCAGCACATTCCAGCCAGATTTTAACAGTTCGTATTGTAGGTTTCACACATTTGGTGACCGGCGAATACTTGGGGAGCAGAAACAAAGAGAGGTGGTCAGACTGACCCAGGTGTGGAAGAGGTGTGACTTTGGACCATGTTTATACCAATGTGACTGATGCCTACAATGCTTTATGTCCCCTTGTAGTGCAGGAGACATTTTGGTGAAATTCAGGGACTAAGTGCAGGTGACAAGTCCTGTTGGAAAATGAAATTGCATCTCCATAAAGTTGGTCAGCAGCAGGAAGCATGAAGTGCTCTAAAACTTCCTGGTATACGGCTGCATTGACCTTGGACCTCAGAAAACACAGTGGACCAACACCAGCAGATGACATGGCACCCCAAACCATCACTGACTATGGAAACTTTAGACTGAACCTCAAGCAACGTGGATTGTGCCTCTCCTCTCTTCCTCCAGACTCTGGGACCCTGATTTCCAAAGGAAAAGTAAAATGTACTTTCATCAGAGAACATAACTTTGAACATAACTCAGCAGCAGTCCAGTCCTTTTTGTCTTTAGCCCAGGCGAGACGCTTCTGACGCTGTCTGTTGTTCAAGAGTGGCTTGACACAAGGAATGCGACAGCTTGTCTTGCATACTTGTGCGTAGTGGTTCTTGAAGCACTGACTCCAGCTGCAGTCAACTCTTTGTGACTCTCCCCCACATTTTTGAATGGGCTTTGTTTCACAATCCTCTCCAGGGTCAGTTCTCCCTATTGCTTGTACACCTTTTTATACCACATATTTTCCTTCCCTTAGCCTCTCTATTAATGTGCTTGGACACAGAGCTCTGTGAACAGCCAGCCTCTTTTGTAATGACCTTTTGTGTCTTGCCCTCCTTGTGCAAGGTGTCAACGGTCATCTTTTGGACAATTGTTAAGTCAGCAGTCTTCCCAAATGATTGTGTTGCCTACAGAACTAGACTGAGAGACCATTTAAAGGTCTTTGCAGGTGTTTTGAGTTAATTAGCTGATTAGAGTGTGACACCAGGTGTCTTCAATATTGAACCTTTTCACAATAATTCTAATTTTCTGAGATACTGAATTTGGGATTTTCCTTAGTTATCAGTTATAATCATCAAAATTAAAAGAAAGAAACATTTGAAATATCAGTCTGTGTGTAATGAATGAATCTAATATACAAGTTTCACTTTTTGAATGGAATTAGTGAAATAAATCTTTATTTTTTTTATATTCTAATTATATGACCAACACCTGTATATTTGTTATTATTATATTATATACATATATATTATTGTGGATCATGTTGATGTCATTCTTTGGTTTTGATTGGTTCAGGTGGTGAAGATGAGCAGGTGGATTGCAGGTCTGGAGAGACAGAATACAGAGCGCAGACAGACGGAGCTGGTGCTCTTCTCTCTGTTACTGTCCGCCTGTCTGATCAACGGCTGGCTGTGGATGCGCAGATGAAGGCTCACCCTCACTACACGACAAGAGCACCAGAGCCTGAGAAGAAACAAAACTGTGCACATGTTTGTGTTACAGTGATTTACATTGGTGCATTTGTTCCCTCTCAATTATGGTAGACCGCTCCTATAGTGCACTGTCTTCAGAATGAGGCATAAATGATTGCACCATTGAATATATGGGCATTGTATGTTCATGGTAGTGATGGGTCTCTTTGGTCGACAAGTGATTTGAGGGGACTCAACATGTTTTTCCTCACAGATGATGTCATTCAGTAATGCCTTCTCTCTTTGACTCTTGATCAGACTAGTAGTAGCTAGTTTGTTTAGTATTTGATTTATTCTGCAAACTATGTAAATTAGATTTTTCTGCAGTTTTGTCATCATTTAGTCTTTTTTTTCAATTAGGCAATTAAATAGCCTTTGTCCATTTTAATACATTTGTTTAGCCTGATGAATGAATCTCTTTAAATGTTGGTGTAGTAATTAAATAAGCTGAAATTTCATGCACATGATGCCTGACAAAAAAAAAAAAAAAAACTAAATGCTGCAAATGGATCTGTTTATTAAAAAAAAAAATTAAATTAACCAAGAAAAAAAATACTACTGAAACACTTTAGACTATAAACCAAATAAAAAATGTAAAGCCTTATATAACATCTGCATGAGACAAAATGGGAAATTATGAACAGGAATACAATTTAATTCAAATTAATTGTCAAGCAGCAACTAGAGTGACATTTTTTAATGTAGTAAAATGAATGACAACATTCCTCAGGAAAAGAATATGTAAAATGCCCATTGTTGGGACAAAATGGTAGATACTATACAAAACAATTATACAAAAACACATTCTTGTAAAATGTCCTGAGATGGACTACGACACATTCTCCTTTAGAAGCTCAAACTTTAAAGTATCAAATGTAGCAAGACCACCAAGATAGATAACTACACTGAGGCTTGAGGTGGAACAAACTGAAATGTAGTAATGAAATCTCAACTAGATTAGTATCAGTTTGAAGTCAGTGAACTATTTTAAATGTAATGTGCTTGTTTATCAGCATTTTGTCCCACATTTGTCTCAGTCCCTTGTCCTCAGGTCCATTGTCTTAGTTTGCGCCTAAATTAGATGAGTGCTCTTCGAACTTGCTGAAACGGTCTTAAATACTCAGCTGTTGAGACAATGGGTGATCTAACAATGCCAGAAATGTTTTCAGAAGAAAAAAGAACTAGTTTCTATCTCAAGCAAATGAGATAAAAGACTGTGTACAAAATGTCAAGTATTGAGGCACAGTGTGGTAAACTGAGACTGTGCTCAAATACTTTTAAAAAACTAATTATGAAATCATCTACAGTGAAATTTGTTTCCATAATATCAAATGCAATGGAATCTAATTTTCATGGAAATTTATTTAAATAATTTTGAAATGGTTTAAAATCTTTTAGACTTGTATGTGTGTTTTATTATTGTATATATAAGAGATATATATGAAACCGCCATGTAAGATAGGGTCTCATTTCTTTAGCCTTGTGTTTTTAAAAGCATCATATAATGGCTTCACATTAGTCAAATGACATTTAGGGCTCAGGTGATTGGCTCAAATCAAACACTGCCTGCACTAGCACTAGTGCTAACAGATCTCTTTCTCCAGGTGGTATTATACCTCAATGATTTGTATCTGAAAGGGGGCAAAATTTGTTCAGTGCCAAGTTTTAACTGCTCAAAAGTTTGGGGTTAGAACGTTAGTGAAGTCATTCATACATGCTTTTGAGTTCTTTGAAATGATGACCTGCTTTAGAAACTCAAACTTACTCAATCATTTATGTGTATATTACAAATATCACCAAACAACCCCAAGTGAGTGCACATCGCGAGGCATCTGTAAACACAAGTATAATATTGACAGCTTTGTATATTAACGGTCATATGTGTGTTTAAGCATCTGAGAAACCTGAGTGAATTCACAAATAAATCATCTGAATGTTGTTGTAACATCTGCCAGGGAACGTTTTATGAGCGCAAACACTCTAAATGTGACATGTTCCAGATAAAAATGGACACACTGAACAGACGTCACATTGACGTCAGGGACTGAACATCAAGCAGAAAATCTCTCGCAAATTCGGATCCAGAGGTTGGCATAAATTCCAAAAACTGTGAAGCACATGAGAAAATTATGAAAGCAGTAAAATCAGATGGGTTTATAGATATTTCCTGATTTCAAGGAATAATTTAATTTACACATCTGTGTAATCTTGAATTAGGTTAGTCCAGGGTTGTCCAAACTCGGTTCTGTAGAACTTGCCTCAACACTCCTGCTTGAAAATTTCTAGTATGCCTAGCTGGTTCAGGTATGTTTAATTGGGGTTGGAGCTGAACTCTGCAGGACAGTGGCCTTGCAGCAGGATTGGACAGCCCTGGGTTAGACCCTCTAAACTAAACTAAACTGGGGTGTGTGGTACCTGTCAACCAAGGCACATTTGTGGTTGCTTGAGCTCTACTGGAATGATGGACCTCAGTTTTGATTGAAAAACGACATACTCTCACACAGACAAACCCAAAACCAGTTGGGTCACTCATAATTTCACATACTTCTGGAAACACAGGTGAATGCTTATTGGTCCATTGCTCTTAAACACTGCGCAATGACCTGTACAGACATTGCATCCTAGAATAAAAAAGGACCTACGACATTTAGATTTACAGTATTCCGATGCAATATTTACACGTAACAACTGTTTGGCTACTCACCATTTTGCAAGATAATCAAGTGCTGCATTTGTATTAGTACATATACACAACAAAACAACTGCATACCAAAAAAATATGTAAATGCAAACATAGTGCAGTAAATGTAAAAAATCATGTCATTACACTTGGTCCAAAAGGTCTGGATGGGGAAAAAGTCCACCAGACAACACTGTACAAAAAGAGTTGATTGTGAACGTTGTTATTCGCTGATTGTTGTGAAGCGTTTGTCCTTAAACTTCCCCACTGTCCAGACAATCTGGATCTGAAAATGAACAGAAGGAATCCTTCACCTGCTTTGAGTCGTTTCTTTGTCAATATGTGTGTGATCAGATAAGTATTTCCACCATCTCGCTGTCCACGTCCTGCGGCTGGAGGGTCTGCTGCAGAAGCGACTGCACTGGCACTCTCCTTTCTAATGTACCGGGGTGAAACACTGGCACATCTGTAGAGACAAAGACGCATGCAGATGTTTATGGGTCAGTGGTGAATAAGAGTTTCCAAGGTAAAGAAAAAATATTTTAACAAGCTAGTGTTGTGTGAGTTTGTTTTTTAAATGTACTCTTTGTATTTATTAACCTTTGCTCTGCATGCACATTGGCTCCACCACATGACTGATTTTTTTTTCCAATTTTCATCATTTAGCGGACGCTTTTATCCAAAGCGACTTACAAGGGGAGCAAAAAGGTGTCTTGCTGAAGGGCACTTTAGTTATGGTATCGAAGGTGGAGAGAGTGCTGTTTATTCACAATCCCCACTTTCAATGCCTGCCGGCGTGGGAATTGAACCGGCAACCTTCAGGTTACAAGCCCGACTCCCTCACCACTAGGCCACGACTACCTGATGCAGTAAATAATTAAAATAATTATATTAACAAAACTCCTCCAGTGCATTTTATCTAAGACATAAAAAATTATGCCAAACTTCTCAGTTTTCTTGTAAAGAATTTCATTCTTTTAATGAGGCTTTTTTTTTTCTTCATAACTATATCAGGACAGTTGTATCACCCTGATATTTCTATTTTTTTTGTGCATAAAGTATCAATTAATTTTATTTCAGAAATTAAAAACGTGCTCATCACATAAGTGTATTAAAGTTACTGTATGCTTGAATTGCATGTTCAATATATTACTAAATAATTTATATAATCCGGATTAAAATAATTTCATTGAAAATTGTATCCATTTTTCCTTTTCATACACTGTAAACAAATTTTTTTGTGATTTTAACGGTAAAAATGCTGTAAAACGCTACGGTGGAAACAGTTCATTGGTTAACAGAAAGTTTCCGTACTATATACGGTAAATAACCATAAAACAAAACTGAAAAACATTTACTGTTTTCGGAAGCGCAAAATAAGAAGTCGAATTTATGAGAATTTATGGTGAAAAACTGTAAATTGACATTCCCATTGACATTCCTTAGTTTTTTCTAATCAGTTATGTACATTATGTTAGATCGAATGTTGTTAAATTAATGTTTATTGCATTTTTAAAATTTCATGCGTGTTACCATGAATGTTTAGTATTTGTGTGAATGACACTGTAATATCAGTATTGTCCTTTTCAGCTTTTGGAAAGCTGCTTGTGATGAGCTTTGATTCATCATGTGACTAATCACCACTGTGTTTGGTGGTTGTCAGTGTATTACAAATGTACAAAACAGATATTAGTACTTCAACAGGTTGGTAAATTAACATATCAGTTAATGAAGTTAAAGTTAAGTTAAATCCGTAAAACCGAAAATGTTCCTACCTAGATTTTTTATTCTAAATTTAACTATTTTTTTACAGTGTGTAAAATAAATGGGTATGAAGAGCTACAATATAAACCTTTAAATTATACTTTTTTGAACTGTAAAATAGACAGTAAACTAAGTGCAGTCCAATAAAACCTAAAATGTTGCTACCATATTTATTAGGATAAAGCAACCGGAGCTGCGGGTTTACCATAAATTTAATTTTTTTTTTTTTTTTTACAGAGTAACTTTCCTTTGCATTCTCACCAGTTGGATGCAAAGACAAACAAAGCTTCAACCAGTCATTTGTTGGTTGTTTGGTTGGTTTCCCATTGAAAAACAAAACCTGAAGAACAAATGAGTTTATACCCTTTAACGTGATTTTGTGCATGTGTGAGTTGTACCAGCGATGCGGTCGGGTATGTAGATGGGGCTTGGGCTGCTGATCCGGCTAGGTCCGGGAACGCTTTGCAGGGCAGGTGTGCTCGGCTTGCTGGCCTCCTGACCCTTTTCCGTCTGGGTGCAGCTGTCTCTGCTGCCAGTCTTTGAGTGTGTGGCAGCCGGCATTGGGGTGGAGGGCAAGACTGGAGATGGAGAGGAGGAGATGGACTCTGTCCTCAAAGTGTCACCTCTGAACTCTGGGCCCAGCAGAACACCTGGAATATGAAGAGGAACAATTCAGACCGAGTGAACAAAAAGACAGTATATATATACAGTTGTGTTCAAAATTATTCAACCCCCCAATGCTGTAAATGGTTTTAGAGAATTTAGAGTACATTTGTAATTGAATTCAGAATGAAATCCTACAAGGACTTCTTAAAGAAGCATATGCAACTAAAATGACATCAATTGGTTTTGTAATACAGTAGTAAATGTTTCTTTTGTGAATTCTTCATTGACACAATTATTCAACCCCTTAAAGACTACCACTCTGAAGAACAGAGGTCCATTGAAGTGTTTTCAATCAGGTATTGAAAGCACCTGTGGATGTCAGGGAGCAGCAATAAAGCCTAATAAGCACCAACTTTAAAATGACTGTGATACTCAGCTCCTTCTAGACATTTACTGGTGTGGTTACAAACATGGTGAAGTCAAGAGGAAGAGGTGATTACTCTTCACAGGAAGGGCAATGGCTATAAGAAGATTGCAAAGATGTTAAACATACCAAGAGACACCATAGGAAGCATCATTCGCAAATTCAAGGCAAAGGGCACTGTTGAAACGCTACCTGGTCGTGGCAGAAAGAAGATGCTGACTTCGACTGCTGTGCGCTACCTGAAGCGTAGAGTGGAGAAAAGTCCCCGTGTGACTGCTGAGGAACTGAGAAAAGATTTGTCAGATGTAGGTACTGAAGTTTCTGCTCAGACAATACGGCGCACCCTGCGTAATGAAGGCCTCCATGCCAGAACTCCCAGGCGCACCCCCTTGCTGTCTCCAAAGAATAAGAAGAGTCGACTGCAGTATGCCAAAAGTCATGTGGACAAACCACAGAAGTTTTGGGATAGTGTTCTGTGGACTGATGAAACAAAATTAGAACTGTTTGGGCCCATGGATCAACGCTATGTTTGGAGGAGGAAGAACAAGGCCTATGAAGAAAAGAACACCTTGCCTACTGTGAAGCATGGCGGGGGGTCAATCATGCTTTGGGGCTGTTTTGCTTCTGCAGGTACTGGGAAGCTTCAGCGTGTGCAAGGTACCATGAATTCTCTTCAGTACCAGGAGATATTGGAGGACAATGTGATGCAGTCCGTCACAAACCTGAGGCTTGGGAGACGTTGGACCTTTCAAAAGGACAATGATCCCAAGCATACCTCCAAGTCCACTAGAGCATGGTTGCAGATTAAAGGCTGGAACATTTTGAAATGGCCATCGCAGTCACCAGACTTAAATCCGATTGAGAACCTCTGGTGGGACTTAAAGAAAGCAGTTGCAGTGCGCAAGCCTAAGAATGTGACTGAACTGGAGGCTTTTGCCCATGATGAATGGGCGAAGATACCCGTAGCTCGATGCAAGACACTTGTGTCAAGCTATGCTTCACGTTTAAAAGCTGTTATAACTGTAAATGTTATATATTGAATGTCACTTGGGGGTTGAATAAAACTGATAATGATGTGAGCAGAGAAAAGACATTTGTGGTTATTTCATTATAAATGTTATGTTATATTTGTCTGACCTACACGTGCCTCTTTAATTTAATTGTAAGCAGGATGACTGAATGATCAAAATCAATGTCAAACCGGCCAAAACAATCAATTTCAGTGGGGGTTGAATAATTTTGAACACAACTGTATATATATCTACAGTATATCTATCTATCTATCTATATTCAGGAAAAATGTCTGAGATTTACATGCACCTCAGGTTTATATTTTTAATTATACCTTGGTGTGACGACTCTGCTTGTTCTCCTTACCTGTTGGTGGCAAACCGTTGGAGTTTTGTGGCATTAGTTAATCGATAATTACTTTAATTGGTAAATGATAATATGTGCACCAGTATTGAAGATGAGAACCTGGTGTCTGAGTTACCGTCTGTCATTGGCAATGTTCTTGATCTGTTTTCTTTGCTTAAGGAAGGAAGAGGTGACCAGAGCTCATTTCCTGTCTACTTTCTTTGAGACAGATTAATCTGTAGGAAATAACCTCCTTCTGACGTTTTAATAGACCCTAAGATTCAAACTGTGGTTACTGTAACTTTTCGTCAAGCTGTCCTGCAGTTATCTCATGAGGGTGTCGTGGTCATCTGGGTGTACGAAAGACCTATGACACAATTTTGAGAAAATTCTATTGGCCTAGAATCAAGCGAGATTTAATTAATTATATTCGGTCATGTCACACGTGTCAAATGACCGGGAAGCCAAACCAGAAAATTCCGTTGGATCCGTTACAGCTGCTGTTACAACTCCTTTTGAACATTTGATCATCGATTGTGTTGGTCCGTTACCGTGGTCTAAAGCTGGACATGCTTATTTATTGACAGTAATGTGGCAGTCCACATGCTATCCTGCAGTCTATCTCCTATCTAGATCAATTACTACCAAATCGATTTTGAAGGCTCTAGCAAACTTCATGTCTGTTTTTAGCATTTCGAAAACTATCCAGTTTGATCAGGGCTCGAAATTCATGTTTTGACATTTCTCTAAAGTCATGCGGCAACTTAAAGTAAAGATTCCACTAGACCACTTTTGAGATCCTATTGTGTTGAATTTAACTGTGACTGGGAAGAGGGACTTCCTTGGACGTTATTAGCTATCCGGGAAGTCGTGCAGGAGAGCATAGGGTTCAGTCCTAAGACCAAGTCTTGGCTATGTTACCCGTTTTTGACTACTTTTCAGGCTAGATTTACTGGACCTTATACGATCGTGAAATGTTTGCCCAGTAACAGCTATCTATTAAACACTGCTGATCGCTAAATAAATTACAGGTTTGTCATATTAATTTATTAAAATCTTATGTGACTCCTGTGACTTTTCTATCTGTTGATATTGTGTCAACTACTGTGACTGCAGGTCAGAGCCCTTCAGAAGAATCTGAAGAGATAGTAGAACATTCAGGTCCAGTAGGTACAGAAAAAATGAACTATTCTCAAAGAATAGTGGAGGGACGACTTAACAATTCTGACATTTTTGATTATTTGACTCCCCATTTGTCTGAACCAGAAAGGTCTGATATAATGAATTTGGTAAGTTTGTTCCCCTCTCTTTTTGTTGATGTCCGTACCTGAATGCATGTCATTGAGCATGACATTGATGTTGGTACAGCTAAACCTGTAAAACAACATGCGTATAGACTAAATCCTATAAAAAGGGAATTGCTTCAGAAAGAGGTGGATTATTTACCCGCTCATAACTTGGTAGAAATTAGTTTCAGTTCTTGGAGTTCACCATGTATTTTAGTAAGTAAACCTGATAATTCATATCGTTTTTGCACTGACTCTAGGAAGCTTAATTCTGACAAAACCTGACTGTTACCTCTTACTTAGAATTGATAATTGTGTTGATCGTGCTGGCTCAGTAGAGTTAGTCAATAAATTAGACCTTTTAAAAGGCTATTGATAAGTGCCCTTGACATCTCGTGCTAAGGAGTTATCTGAATTTGCTAGGCCTGATAAGTTCCTGTTATGCCTTTTGGGGTCCGAAATGCTCCTGCCACATTTCAGCGACTGGTCAATTGAGTACTGTCTGGGTTGTCAGGGTGCGAGGCTTACTTAGATTGTCTAAGATCTAAGTTGTTTTGTTTGGTTCTTCTTGGTCCAAACATCTTGACCAAATTAGAGAGCTCTTTGTACGTCTGTCTGAAGCCATCAACCATCAACCTTGCCAAATGCGGAAAAAGCAACTTTTGTTTGGAAAAGCAACTGTGACCTATTTAGGTAAGGTGGTTGGTCGAGGTTGTGTAAAACCAATTGATACTAAAGTTGATGCTATATTGGTTGATACTATCTGTCGATTCTTAGAAATGGTAGGCTAGTGTAGTAAAGGAGTGTAGTTACTCCTTTAACTGACTTGTTGAGTCTGAAGAACAATGCCAGTGTGCTTTTGATAATGTTAAAGCGCTTTTAGCAAATGCACCAGTACTTATTACACCTGATTTTAAGAAGGCTTTCCTCCTTGCAGTTGATGTCAGTGCTTATGGTTCTGGTGTTGTCCTTTTACAGGAAGATGCTGATGGAATTGAACATCCGGTTAGCAATTTTTCAAACAAATTTAATCATCATCATCAGCATGATAATTCCACTATTGAAAAAGAGGCCTTAGCCCTGGTGTTGGCTGTTCAACATTTTGAGGTTTACTTGAGTTCACTTTGTGGTCCCATAATAGTGTACAATGATCACAACTGAAGGGGTGGATTCTGAAATCCACTGCCACTTCATTTTATATATATCATATATATAGTGATTTATCATGAAGTTATTAATCAACATTTATCTTTCTAATTATTTGAATAACTTCAACTTATATTAAAACATTCATTTTCCTTAAATTTTCAAACAGAAACTAAATATGTATATTGTCTGTACCACTGAGAGAAAAGTACAACTTATCAGTATGTATTGTGAAAGTTTCCTGTTCAGAGCAGAGTTCAGATCAACTTCAGACTTGAAGAAGCTGTGAATCTTGTTTATCTTTGTATTTGCGCTAAGAGTTCTGTACAGGTCCATTATGGGTACGGGTGGAAAAATGGGACTCTGCTTGAGACCTGCTGACGCCTTGTCCTGACTTAACAGGACATTCTATGCCTAAGTTCAGGGTCCGATGTCAGTATCATGATGGAAGGAGATATGCTTCTGACCCGATGTGGAAAATTACCAGTTTTGTCGAGTTTTCGAAACAATCAGAATCTTAGTAATGACGTAGTTGGTGGACTCTGTTAGAGTATAATTGTTGTGGAAATGTGAATGTAGTTAAAGAGAGAGAGAGTGGCCTACGACCTCCTTGTGAGACATGAAGCTGGCTTCTGCTGATGAGACTGCAAACTATTCTTCAGTAAAATTTTCTTCAGTTTATTTTTTCTGACTCTGGGTCTTCATTTATCATATCTGGGGCCTCATTTATAAAACCATACATACACAAGAACCTGCGCATAAATCCCAGTCAGTGGAAGATTGTCTGTACGTCCTTCTCCACCCTGTCTCCTCCCCGAAATCACCATATATGGGGCTTACATGCCTAGTTTTACTATGAATAACCTCATCTGTATATCTTTTACATAAATATTCCCATCCACGTGACACCCCTGTTAACACCGCCAAAAGTACAAGACATTGGGAAATATTACATACGGACTATAAATGTCATTTGTGCCACACATATTACTAAAAATTAGTGGTGGGCCGTTATCGGCGTTAACGCAGACTCTTATCGGGCGATAAAAAAAATATCGCCGTTAATCTATTCTCAAAGTTGGGTTGGGAGCTGGGTGCTATGATGACTTTCACCTTGATATTTTCGCGCGGATGTATACCGAGCCGAACTGCACTGTAGGGGATGAGAACGAGTCTTCGAACCTGTGTGAATGCCTGCTGTGAAATTACCACATCAGACGCGACGTGCTAACATGGATGCAGGTATGAAGCCTCCGGGTTTGCTTCTGGGAAAATTTATTTTTAAGGAGCTTCCCAATGGAAACCTCGACAAGACTAAGGGGCCGTTCACATATCGCGTCTTTTGCGCGCGCATATTCATTATTTCCAATGTAGGCGCGAGGTAAGCGCGCTCAAAATGGAAGCGACAACGTCGCGATGCGCATACAGTGCGGCGTGCTTGGTTTTTTCCAGGCGCGCCTGTGCCGCGGCGAGATGAAAACATCTAAACTTTTCATAATGCCGCAAGCGCACCGCAGGTCATGTGACAAGAACCATCCAATCAACTCTTTACCTTTTCCTAACGGTCGCCTAATCACCTCAGAAAAACACAGAGTCGTTGTGCAGGAGAGATGATTTCACGGCAGAAGCTGTTTGGTGATGCTTGGGCCAATTCTTCTTAAAAGATTATCAAACTGGTCCTTGTCAACTCTGAAATAGGCTTTGAATCTCTCTCTCATCGTCCAGACGGAGCTCTTGGACAAGTTTGTGAAATTCTCCGTGGTGCACCCAAACACTGCAGGAGTTTGTTTTTCTTCTCCATATATAAATCTTATACTACAGCTTCTGCAAGGGATTTTTGGTGATGGAAATCCATTGAAACTTCCGGGTAGTCGAGGAGAAAGCTGTTCATGGTTGCATAGCAACGACAGACGCCACAGAAGTGGCGCCACAGCGTGGTTGAAGATGTTGGGCTCGAGCTTGTTCTCCAGGCGGCCACAGGTGACCCCTCGTACAAACTACCTGCTAGGCGAACTATCATGAGGAGAATACATGACCAACACGCCGCAGAGAAAGCCGCAAAAGATGAGAAGATGGTAGAGGCGAGGTGTGTAGCACCTTCGGCAGAATTCAAATGAGCAATTTTAATCTAGATTAATCTAGATTAATTCCAAGATTAGAGTGAGATTAATCTAGATTAAAAAAATTAATCTATGCCCACCACTACTAAAAATAATCTAGTATCATTGTTGTTTTATAATAAATATAAGAAAATATCCATAAAAGCAAAAATTGTAGCTATAAAATAGCTTACTTCTCAGATAAAGTTTTTAGAATAGAGTTGATTCATTAATTTCCAATGTCCAAATAGTTTTTTAATTGTTTTAAACAATTCAAAGGAAATCGAGTTTATACAGTTTTGTTGATAAGGTGAACATATCTTTTAGGAGTTTTAGGCTATTTTAGTGGATACAGATATAGGCCTACTTATTTATTGCAGTGGAAATACAATTGTCTGACGTGGCGCCTCGCTGACAAAGTATTTTAAAAAGGAAACGTGTAAATCTTACTGTTTTCTTCAAGTTTAATCCTTCAAATACAGTGGTATTTTTCATAATTTTTTGAAGATGCCTGTACATGACATCAACCCCTCCAGCTGCAGTTGTACAGTAAGATATTATTATTGAACCTTTTCAAACCAGACAACAGACCGTTCGACCATCGAATCAGCAGTGTCTTTCATTATATCGCAGTAACTGTGCATCACTGATCATTGCTCTCGCTAGTTTAAAGAGGAATTATTGTGTTATCCTATCACTCCTCACTGTTACTAAAACAGCATGTCACAGGAAAAGTGATCAAAAGCAGCACATCCTCGATCTAAATCCATATAATTTTTTTTTATCTTCTGCGTAATGACTTTATGCAATTTTAGGGAATATTTTAAAAGTGGAATATTAATGTAAATGTGTATATCAAAAGGAAAACAGAGTTTAATATCCTTCTGTTTACTTCATTACTTTTCACACTCTAGTAAAAGTGTTCGTACGCATGGGACAGAGTTTGAAGGTGCGCAAATTTTCCTGTCAAGTTTGTTTTTATAATTGTTACATGTTATGTCTTCTTGGACTTTGTTTTGCTTTCGTTTTTTCTCACATGCTCATTGTTTTAGTTTTCTCTTGCCACTCATTATTAGTTCATCTCCATCTGTGTCTGTTAATTAGTCATCCCCTTCACCTTTGTCCCAGTCATTAGTGTTTGTGTATATTCCCTCTGTTTCCCTCACTCCTCTGTCGGTCATCGTTTAACGTTTAAATGTCTTGTATGGATTGTATTCTCCTGGTTTTTCGGATAAAATTTTATTCCTGTCATTCTTCTTCTTCGTGCATGTGTTTTACCTGTAAGACCGTAACAATAATTCCCATCGTTTGCGTAAGAAGTAGCGTACGCCTCTTTCAGGGCATGTTTTGTGCGTACGTACCCTGGTCTTTTGGGTCTTTAACTGTAAAATCCCCTACACAACCCTTTGACCTTTTTGGACAGAATGCGTAGTAAAACCAACGAATCATGAGGACTCTTATCTTGCAACCTTTTCATCTACAGATCAAACGTATAACGCGCAAGGATAACTTTAACTTTTTTAACTGCTGATGCTCTATGCTCTCTCTCGTCTGTAAAAGTTTTCTATTTTTTTTTTGGCATTGGTTGTGCCTTTCTCCTTCTTTCCCTCTGTCTCTCTTCGATATCATAGGGCCCAAGAGATCCGATAGTGAAATGGAACAGGATTGCAGAGATGAGTATCCATGGCCTTAATTTTTGTTTTTGTTGTTGTTAAATTTATGCATTAATTATTATTATTATTATTATATATATATATATATATATATATATATATATATATATATATATATATATATATATATATTTGTCGGTTCTTTAGGGAACCTCTTTCGTTCTCCTTACTTGTTGGTGGCAGTCTGTTGGAGTTTTGGGTCATTAACCCTGTAAATTGATAATTAGGGGGTGTAGACAATATAAGGACTTGGGGTTTTTCATTGAGATTAGCACTCTCGGTGGGACGGGTCTCCCAGGAGCCGCTTTTACAAAATGAGACATCTCTTTGGCTCCCTTTCGAAAGGGAACTTCGAGTTGCGTCATACAACGCTAGGGGAACCGCCTCTGCGGGGACCGGTGTCTGAAACAGATATCCAATCTCCTCAATATGAACTTGAACTTGACCGGCGACAGCCCATGACGTCATATCGACGCGCCCCACACGTATATAAGGGGCGCTCATATAACATGTCATCCTCTCATCGTCTTCAGGGACTGTTTGTGTGAAACGGCAAAATGAAATGCACAAAGAAAACCAGAGGGTTTAGAAAGTGTGTGGATCCGTGTCCCCGTTTTTTGACACCAGATGACACACACTTTGTGTGTCCACTGTCTGGGGGAGGAGCACGCACGGGAGACTCTCGAGGGAGCCTCCTGTGTGAATTGTGAGCGTTTCCCGTTGAGGACGCTCAGGTCTCGTCTGGCTCTCTTCTTGAGAGAGGAGAGTTCAGCATCTGGGCCAGATGGTTCGGGTCCCGTACGTGCCGAGGCAGAGCGGAGACTTACATCATGGGGTTCCCAGGTGGAGCTCGCTGAGCGGCTCGAAAGGGGTGTGGACCTTTCGGACGGCTCAGCGGCTGGCGAGATAGAGCTGCTGGACGAGGAGGGGAGTGTTATTTCTTCCTCAGGCTCAGCAGCTAGTGCTCTTCCGGCAGAACAGAGCATGGCGGATGAGAGTGAGAGTGCTGGTCCCTCTCAGCCGCCCTGCCCCGCATATGCTGAGTTGTTGGAGGTCATGGAGCGCGCTGCCGGCAAACTGCAGTTGCCTTGGCGGCGCGTTAGGAGAGAGACCGAGCTCGGACGGCTTAGCGATCGATTTCTCTCCGCCCGCGATCCACCAGCTCAGGTGAGCCTGCCATTCCTTCCGGACCTGCATGTGGCGGTCATGAAGGCATGGAAAAACCCATATTCTGCGCGAATCCATCGATGCCAGCGAACGAACTTCGCTGACATCGAGGGATTGGCAGACAGTGGGTATGCGTCGACACCCCTGATAGATGAGACGTTCGCTAACTATCTCACTTCGGGGCGAGTGTCGACACTAGGGGCTCCATCCCTGCCTTCTAGACCGCTGAAGATGACATCGCGGTTAAATGGCAGGGCATATGCGGGAGCGGGACAGGCTGGTGCTGCACTGCACACGATGGCTGTGTTGCAGGCATACCAGGCTGACCTGCTGAAGGACTTAGACCAGAGGGGCGGGTCTTTCCCCCGAGGCAGTTGCGGAGCTTCGCCGCACTACAGATTTGGTGCTCCGGGCCACCAAGCAAACAGCAGCCTCGGTCGGTTGATCGATGGCTGCAATGGTGGCCACGGCGCGCCATCTGTGGTTGAATCTGGCGGACATCGGGGAGAAAGAGAAAGCTTTTCTCCTCGATGCCCCAGTCTCGCCGGTTGAACTCTTCGGCACCTCCGTTGAGGCAGTGGTGGGAAGATTCAGAGAGGCGAGGGCGCGCTCGGCAGCCTTTAAGACCTGCATCCCCCTGCGTGCTCAGTCCCTGCCCAGACAAGTGGCTGGCCCATCCCGATCTGCGGGTCGCAGACAGGGCCAGAAGAAGAGTGTCGCCTCCCGTGCGTCCCCTCCGGGCAGGAGTAGGTCGCAAAGGAGGCGAGACTCCAGAAATAAAAAAGACCTGAGAGAGGTGATCGGTCAGAGACGCGGTAAGAATCGCCGCTCTTGATTGATCCCCTCTCTCTCATAGAGGTCTGCATGTTCTCTCTAAATGCCAAAGTTTCTACATCGGGCCGGTGCTGGGCCCGTGATGACAGTTAGTTCTGACGGCCCGCCATTGGCGTGATAGTGAGACTCTCTTTTAGGCTGTGAGGGCGGCGGTGTTCATGTTTTCCCATGGTGGAGACCGCCGCCCTGTGGCCGCAAGGTGAATTGTTTCTTTTTCTATAAAAGAAGTGAGAATGGCAATAGGAAATTACTGTGTATTTCATAGAAATATAGCTCTCCTTGTTTAGGTGGCTGACAGAGTTTATATGTATGTATGTATCTGTGTATATACATACGCATGAGGGGTGCGTATGTGTGTATACACATATATATATATATATATATATATATATATATATATATATAATATATATATATATATATATATATATATATATATATATATTTACATGTGTATATATATTTGAATATATATGGAGGGATATATATGTGAATATATGCAATTATACCTAAACGGCAGGGCGATTTGTGTATAAATTCCGAAAAAAAGGGGGAGAAAACCTTTTTGTGAGGAATGTTGTTCTATACTTTTAGCCCCTGAGGCCCCCTGCGTGGCTAAATAAAGTAGGCGGAATGCCATTAGGGATTTTTTCTGTTTCTGAGGAAAGAACATTTTTTAGTCCCCGGGTAAACTGCCGCTTTACCAGTTGGCTTTCCCACTTTGAAATGTGGTTAAGGCTGCTGCTCTGTGTAGGCAGGCCCTCTTGTATGATCAAGACAGGCCGCCTTCACAGCCACATCAGGGTAGGATAGTTTGTGCAGTCAGACAAACTGATTCAACATGTAGACCTCAGAAATGCTGGGTCAGTGTCGACCCACGGGCTGCCTGATGTGTCCTACCGAGGCGTTTCCTCTCTGTCTGAGGAACAGAGCCATTGGGTAGGTCTCCACACTGTAAAAAAAAAAAAAAAAGTAAAAGGGTTTATTGAAGCCTTGGCTCCTATGAGTGCCAGGTAGCTTTAGGAGCAGGCAATTAGCAGGGCCGCCCTGAGAAGTAGTAAGTGTAGTGAAGCAAACGGTTCCCCTCCATGTTTAGGTCATGCTGACGGTAGCCACCACGCATTCAATGCGGTGGGCTAGACTCTGCTTAAACCTGCCGAACGAAGTTCGAGCGTGGGTTGATTGTGAGGTGTTTTTCTGAGGAAAACCTCATTCCCCGAGGATGGATGACAGAGTGTCTCTGTCGAGCTAGAGTCTTGGTTAAAGTTGGCCCTCCCTCTAGGTCTGTGACTTTCCCCGTTGTGCATCGCTACAGTTATGCTAGTTTAGCTGGAGTAGTATGCCTGAGGGCCTCCTCCAGGACAGAGTGGGTGAAAATACCTAAGCCTAGGCTTTTGTATGATATTTGTCACTGCGACTGACTTGGTAGGAAGTGGTAGCCCTTAGTAGGCCTCCCTTCAGTGGAGTCTAGCCAGCATTTGCGCTGTCAGGTAGCCGGCCGTAGCAGGCCACCCGGTGGCAGTCCTCAAAAATGATTATGTTGGGTATTTTTGGCCTAAGTTCAGATAGTAGGCCGTAGCAGGTCTCTCTGTGGTGGGCCCGTCAGTCTGGTGTGGTAGCAGCAGAACCCCGGGATTGCAGGCCCTAGGCAGCTAGTAACTATGCTGCTCAGTGATTACCTATAGCAAGCTACTCTGTGAGCGCGTCCCCGGTATTCAAACAAAGCAACGCTTGCTGGTAGCATTGGCTCCTTTTCTAGCTGTGGGCCCCTAGCGTGCCACTCTGGAACTGACAAGACTAGGGTAGTCCGTCTGAAGGCAGTTGCCTTAGCAGGCCGCCCGGTATGCTAATATGCCTTCCTGTGGGCGAGCCCAGGGTTGCAGTAGATAGCTGCAAGTCTAAAGCTATCAAATGCTGAGTTCTGCTCTCCAGGATGCCCGTCTCTAAGATCCGTTGTTTGAGCTGGTTACTGCCTTTCTGCAGTCCCACTTTTCCAGATGTCTCTTCGTGAGACTCCTGTTTGAGACGCTGTTTCGGGAAGAAACAGACAGGTTCTTGGCAGATTAGGCTACTAGCACAGCTAGAGGCCGGGTCAGCCGCCCTGGCGGCATTCAGAGTGACTTCGTTCCCCCTGAGAAGTGACTGGCTGGGTGCCTTCGGCCCCAGGCCACGCTTCCTCAAGGGACCCCTTCTGTCGAAGTTGTTGGTCCCAGGCCTTGGTGCGGCCTTGGCAGGTCTCCACACATGGGATAAGGAGCCTGCTTTAAGGCTTGGCGCTGAGGATTGGAAATGGGAGCGCTGTCACTGACAGCCCAGCTATGGCCATAGGCTATGTGCACTTCCCTTGCTGGAGTGCACGGCCTCCATGGTGCCATTAACATAGGTGCTATGTAGATCCTAGGATTGAGCAGAATAACTCCCCTCACTTGTTAGGGTCGATAGCTCTTCGCTGAATTCTGCTCTCTAGGATGCCCGTCTCTATCCGGTCTGAGTTGGTTTACTGCCTTTCGGCAGTCCCTCTTTCTGGATGTCTCTTGGTAAGACTCCTGTTTGAGACGCTGTTTAGGAAGAAACAGTCAGGCTATGGGCAGACTAGGCTACTAGCACAGCTAGAGGCCAGGTCAGTCTCCATCATGGCCTTGGGCCATGTATAACTCCCCTCGTAAGGTTGAGCAAGGTGACTCCCCTCGCTTGCAAGGGTCGATAGCACTTCGCTGAGTCCTGCTCTCCAGGATGCCCGTCTCTAAATCCGGTCTGAGTTGTTTACTGCCTTTCTGCAGTCCCTCTTTCTGGGTGTCTCTGGGTGAGACTCCTGTTTGAGACGTTGTTTCTGAAGAAACAGACAGGTTGTTGGCAGACTAGGCTACTAGCACAGCTAGAGGCCGGGTCAGCCTCCCTGGTGGCATTCAGGGTTGACTTCGTTCCCCTGAGAAGTGACTGGCCGGGCCGCCTTCGGGCCCCGGGCCACGCTTCCTCAAGGGACCCCTTCTGTCGAAGTGGTTTGTCCCAGGCCTTGGTGCGGCCTTGGCAGGTCTCCACACATGAGATATGGAGGTTGCTTTGAGGCTTGGCGCCTTAGGCTATGTGCACTTCCTTCGTTGGAGTGCACGGCCTCCATGGCGCCATTAACATAGGTGCTATGTAGATCCTAGGACCGGGCAGAGTAACTCCACTTGATTGTTAGGGTCGATAGCTCTTCACTGAGTTCTGCTCTCTAGGATGCCCGTCTCTAAAATCCGGTCTGAGTTGGTTTACTGCCTTTCTGCAGTCCCTCTTTCTGGGTGTCTCTGGGTGAGACTCCTGTTTGAGACGCTGTTTCCGAGGAAACAGACAGGTTGTTGGCAGACTAGGCTACTAGCACAGCTAGAGGCCGGGTCAGCCTCCCTGGCGGCGTTCAGGGTTGACTTCGTTCCCCTGTGAAGGAAAGTGACTGACTGGCCGGGCCGCCTTTGGGCCTTTTTTTAGAGACACTCCCTAAAAGGGACCCCTTCTGTCGAAGTGGTTGGTCCCAGGCCTTGGTGCGGCCTTGGCAGGTCTCCACACATGAAATATGGAAGCTGCTTTAAGGCTTAGTGCTGAAGCTTTTGACCGCTGGGAGCACTGTCACTGACAGCCCAGTTGGACCCCAGGGGTAAGTGGTCTGGCATTTCATTTGATTGCCTGATTCTGACAGTGGTCACTGCCATAATTTGGCATGCATTCCCGTCAGCATGGCGGCGTGAGTATATCGTTCCCCTAGCGTTGTATGACGCAACTCGAAGTTCCCTTTCGAAAGGGAACGTCTCAGGTTACATATGTAACCATAGTTCCCTGAGAACAGGGAACGAGACGTTGCGTCTCCCTGCCATGCCTCAGGGCCTGGCTGCTTACAGTCCCTTCAGACAATAAGCGGATGACATGTTATCTGAGCGCCCCTTATATACGCGTGGGGCGCGTCGATATGACGTCATGGGCTGTCGCCGGTCAAGTTCAAGTTCATATTGAGGAGATTGGATATCTGTTTCAGACACCGGTCCCCGCAGAGGCGGTTCCCCTAGCGTTGTATGACGCAACGTCTCGTTCCCTGTTCTCAGGGAACTATGGTTACGTACATACAACCTGAATGTTTTCTTCACATGTTTTGTTTTTTATCTCATGTAGCTTTAAGATTTTGTTATTATTTCTGCTTATTTCTTTTGTTTCTTTATTTTTCCCAAGACTTATATTTATTGTTATATTTGTTAATATTAATAAATTAATTTGTATTGAATGGTGGTGTGTGATCCCTCTTTTATGTTGTGGCTTAAAACGAGCTAGCCGTAACACATGGTCTATCCGAATACTCGATTATGATTAGCTGGATGGTGTGCAATTAATATCTCTCTAATGCAGGGGTTCCCAAACTTTTTAGCCCGCGACCCCCATGAGAAATGCGCTGCTGCTCCGCGACCCCCCGCCCCCCTCACCCCCTCACCCCCCCCCCCCCCCCCCCCCTCACCCCCTCACCCCCCCGCCCCCCCCCACCCCCCCCCCACCACCCCCCCCCCCCCCCGCCCCCGCCCCCGTGGCGTGAAAATTTATTATCGATTACATTCCCAGTCTCAAAGAACACAAAGTTATATTTTATTGTTCTACGTGAAAAATCAGTGTTACAATTCTGCATGAGCCTCCCGCGTGCTCATCCTAATCCGACGGTCAACGTTTCCGAAACACTAAGTACTCGGTAAAGCATTTCTGTGTCATGCTGAAAAATTCTTCCTCATTTCTCTCAGCGTCACACATATAATGCAATATCAATGTCAGTTTTACACATCAAAACGATGCAGTGTTCGCACCATCAACCGGCCTCACCCGTGACTTTCTCCTCCTCTCGGTTTTTCTGTTGTGGATATTAACCACCGTCTCATTTTAAAGCAGGTATTATTTGTTTGTAGCCTCCAAACACATTCAGCTTCAGCGAACAACAGTGCGTGATGTACGTCACTTGATTGTGATCGACGCTGACGTAATCTCGTATAATGTCTGGGACAAATTACAAATTTAATTAAAAAATATACATTATATATATATTTTTTAATCAGACTTTTCTGCGAACACCATTTAATAAGTATTGAATTAAATTAATTGCAACAAAAATATATAGGGCCTATATATTTTTTCCACAAAAAAAATAGAAATCATCTCGCGACCCCTGCGCGGGGTCCCGCGACCCCCACTTTGGGAACCACTGCTCTAATGCACAGGTAGTTGCAAATCAGTTTAATCCAACCCTGCTTCTGGACGGCTACTGTCCTGCAGATTTTAGAACCAACCTGAATCAAACACACCTGAACCAGCTAATCATGGTGTTCAGGGCTGTTTGATGATTATAGACGGGCGTGTTGAAGCAGGGTTAGAAAAGCAATCTGCAGGATGGTAGCCCTCCGGGAGCAGGGTTGGAGATACTTATTCTGTATTAATGTCAACACTGCCCCGTAACTTTTATTGTTAAAATAGCTACAGAATCGCTACATCATATTTCTCAGCAACGAGTAACATCGTTGGTTTTTGAAGTAATTAAATTCATAGCTTCTTTGTTTGTTAATAGAGAGATGCTAAACAGACGCAGGTTATTCACACACATCTCTCTCTCATCTCTCTCCGATCATGAATTCAGAAATGCTATAATTAATTCATTCAAACAAATGTAATCTGTCGCAGTACTTTATCTCTGTGTCTGATCCAAAGCAGGCAGAGTGCTAGATATAACGATAGTAACTGACAAAAATAATGTAATTTTTACCCTTCTGTTCAAAAAGTTGTTAATGATGTTTGCAACGCAATATAAGTTGTCAATGCTGGCAAATGACCATGGTATAAGCAGGATAATCCATGGCTAGGTGTGCATTAAACGATTTGAATGCCATTTGCATCACTCACGTACCAAGACTGCCCTTCCAGCTGCGGTCTTCCCTGCGTTCCTCTGTGATGGGACTGCTTCCGCCAAGGCCCAGAGAGTGTGACAGCAGCCCAGAGCTGCTGGAGCTCCCAGTGCCCATAGCAATGGACATGAGGGATTTGGAGGGCCTCATTGCCGGGGTGTCTAATTTGCTAGCTGGTTCTTTGCGTGAGCGCTGGTGCAGCACCTTTATCATGGCGTCCTTCTCTATGATCTGAGCGTGCAGGTTCTTGATCCTGCTTTCCATGTCCAGGCAGCGCCGATTGGCCATGAGAATCTCTTCTTCTTCTTTTTGGATACGTGCCTCCACCGAAGTGTCGTAGCTGCCGCTGGGGGAGTGGCTGATGATGGCAGAGGATGTGTCTCTGGATTGGTTAGAAATCAACACAAAAACCAATGAGAAACAGATATTTAGTAAAATTTAACTAGTAATTTTTCTTGTTTGTTTTTTTTTTTAAACAAGAGTAATTACAACTTTTAGTTTCATTTTATAGTTTCAGTATTCGTAATAATTTATATCTTTACTTTGAATGAAGGCATCTGCTAAATGAACGCACATTCTTTTGTTTCCCATTTTTTCTGTAATACACTTAGTTTTGCAAACTCATAATTTTATGTCCATTTTAGTTAAAAATATCTTTTATTGTTAGTTTTCAGTACAATCCCCTTGAGAAATCTTAAATAACTTGCTATATTCCTACAGTCTTGGCTTAGTGAACAGCTGTAAACTTGAGTACCTTTGTGTAGCCACAGAGGCAGCGGCATCCAGTGCAAACTGCCTCATGACGCTCTCCTCCAGGTATTTCTGCTCCCATTTGGTCATGTCAGCCTCCAGGGCCAAAATCCTCTCCTCTTTTTCTCTCAGGTGTTCCATCAGAGCCGCTGTGCTGAACTCAGGACCAACTGTGTTCTGAGAACCACCATGCCTCTATGAAAGCAAGAGAGAGAGGAAGAACCATTAAGAAATCTTCATTTCTGACTTTAAATAGTGATAGCTCTGTTTTCACCATTTAAGCTAGCTAAACAAGACAAAAACAACTCTAGTGTTGCCATCAATGTTAAATTGATTAATTGCCTGTGCTGTGCAATATGAGAAATATGATAAGGGTTGCCGGACATAAGAACATTAATGAGAACCTCTGATCTTAATCTTTTCCAAGTATAGGTATAACATCAAACATCATTTTAATAGGAAGGCTCAATGTTACTAGGGCTTGTAAAGAGGTTTCACACCAATCAGAAGTACCTGCTAAGTGCATCCAATAGACTTTTTTTTTTTTTTTTTTTAACTTGAGCCACCCAATAATAATATAAAAAAAATTAGGGAGAGCAAAACCTCCATCACTCCTGTTTTTACAGAGAAACTCTATCTGAATCTTAGAGTTTTTCCCATCCCACATAAAACGCGAAATAAATTTGTCTAATCTGTTGAAAAAGGCTTTGGATAAGAAAATGGATGGTCACTGAAATAAATATAAGAATTTTGGAAGAACTCTTATTTTAGCACAGTTCACCCTGCCAAACAGGGTTAAAAGAAGAAACCTCCATTTTAAAGATCAGATTTGAGTTTAATCAAATTTTTTTACAGTTCTTTATGGTATTAGTCCTTTTTATATAGTCCTTTTGGTATGTGCAATATTGATATACAAAAGAAACCCAGATCTTGCCAAGTGAAAGGGGAACTCAGTCAGGCACTTGCCTGACAAGTGTGTTAATAGGCAAACATTAACTTTCAGAAATATTCAATTTATAGCCCAAGAAAGTCCCAAAATTGTGCAAGATTTTGATAATATCATTGATACGTGATATAGGATCGAAAATGTATAGAAGCAAGTCATCAGCATATAATGTGAGCTAATGTTCAACACCCTACCTGTTTATGCCATGGAATGAAGATGTGGATTTTAATATCAGAGATAGTGGTTCAATTGCAATTATAATCAAAATGGGGCTTAATGGGCACCCCTGAGTACCCCTTGATAAAGAACTTTTTTTGGATCGCCATTTATTAGTAACTATTGAAGCAACTGGAGAAGTATCCACTCTATAAATCCGGGGCAGAAGCCGAACCTATCCATAGCAAAAAAATAAATAAAAAAAAAGATATCAAATGCAATACTATACTATAATACAATACTATACAATACTGTCCGGGGTGTGTGTGTGTGTGTGTGTGTGTGTGTGTGTGTGTGTGTAAAGAACAACCTTTTATATAACTGGTCTGATTATCTGACTAATGGAGATTAATCGGATAGCCAGTAATTTTGCTAAAATTTTTGACACCTGCATTTAGCAAAAAAAAAAAACTGGTTGATATGAGCTACATTATGTTTTTTTCATTAAGTTTCAATAACAGTGTAATCAGTGCTTTGGTTAGGGATTTTGGTAGAGTTCCTTGATACAGAGAATATTCAAGCATATTGAGCAGTAATGCCTTTGCCAGTCCTTTGCGCTTAAAAAAGATTAAGGATATTAGTCCAACGCCATGGTATAACGAGCACACTCGGGCCCTTAAGAGAGCAGCCAGAAAACTGGAGCGCAGCTGGAAGAATTCAAAACTAGAAGTTTTTCGGATTTCATGGAGAGAGAAAATGATGGAGTACAGAAAGGCTGTAAAAACCGCTAGATCTGCTTATTTTTCAAATCTTTTAGAAGAAAATAAACACAACCCTAAGTATTTATTTAATACAGTGGCTAAATTAACAAGAAATACAGCCTCAACTTCTGATGTTTCCAAACAGCACAGCAGTAATGACTTTATGAACTTCTTTACTTGCAAGATTGACAACATTAGAGAGAAAATTATAGCCATGCAACTGTCTACTACAGTATCACATCAGACAGTGGGTTGTTGTATCCCTGAGGAAAAATTCCATTCATTCGCTGCTATAGGAAAGGAAGAATTGTCTAAACTTGTTAAATCATCAAAATCTACAACATGTATGTTAGACCCTATACCGACTAAGCTATTGAAAGAGATGCTTCCAGAGGTCATAGATCCTCTTCTTAAGATCATTAATTCATCTTTATCACTAGGTTACGTACCAAAAAATTTTAAGCAGGCTATTATCAAACCTCTTATTAAAAAACCACAACTTGATCCTGGTGAATTAGTCAATTACAGACCGATTTCCAATCTACCTTTTCTGTCAAAAATACTAGAAAAGGCAGTATCATCTCAGCTTAGTTCCTACTTGGAAAGAAATGGTATCTGTGAGGATTTCCAGTCAGGATTTAGACCGTACCATAGTACTGAGACTGCTCTCATTAGAGTTACAAATGATTTGCTCTTATCATTAGATCATGGTTGTATCTCTCTATTAGTGTTACTAGACCTCAGTGCTGCTTTTGACACAATCGACCACAATATTCTTTTGAATAGACTAGAAAATTATGCTGGAATTAGTGGAATTGCATTGGCATGGTTCAAATCATACTTATCCGACCGTTATCAGTTTGTAGTAGTAAACGAAGAGATGTCATTTCGATCACAAGTTAAATATGGAGTACCACAAGGCTCAGTTCTAGGACCGTTGCTTTTCACTCTGTACATGTTACCCTTGGGAGATGTCATTAGGAAGCATGGCATTAGCTTTCACTGTTACGCTGATGATACTCAGCTCTATATTTCCTCACGCCCTGACGAAACCTACCAATTCTCAAAATTAACAGAATGCGTAGCTGATATAAAAAATTGGATGACTTGTAATTTCCTACTACTAAACTCAGAAAAAACAGAGATTCTAATTATTGGACCAAAAACTTCACATAAAAACCTAGAATACTGTCTAACACTTGATGGCTGCTCTGTTAAGTCGTCTTCGTCAGTTAGGAACCTCGGTGTGCTCTTTGATACCAATCTTTCATTTGAAAGCCACATTTCTAGCATATGTAAAACCGCATTCTTCCATCTTAAAAATATATCTAAATTGCGACATATGCTCTCAATGACAAATGCGGAACAGCTAGTTCATGCGTTTATGACCTCGAGACTAGATTACTGTAACGCTCTATTGGGTGGTTGCCCTGCTCGCGTGATAAACAAATTACAGCTGGTCCAAAACGCAGCTGCTAGAGTCCTTACTAGAACCAGGAAATATGAACATATTAGCCCTGTTCTGTCAAAACTGCACTGGCTCCCTATTAAACATCGTATAGATTTTAAAATCTTGCTAATTACTTACAAAGCACTAAATGGCTTAGCTCCCCAGTACCTGAGTGAGCTCTTAATGCATTATAGTCCTTCGCGTCTATTACGATCTCAGAATTCTGGCCAGTTGTTAATACCTAGAATATCAAAATCAACCGCAGGCGGTAGATCCTTTTCCTATTTGGCACCTAAACTCTGGAACAATCTTCCTAGCATTGTTCGGGAAGCAGACACACTCTGTCAGTTTAAATCTAGACTAAAAACGCATCTATTTAACTTGGCATACACGTGACGCACTATAAACTTTTTTGTCTTCATATCCGTTAAAGGATTGTTAGGCTGCATAGATCAGGTCAGCCGGAACCGGGATCACTTCCTATAACACCAGATGTACTCGGTACATCAGAAGAAGAATGGCGTCTACGCTAATTTTTTGTCTCTCTGCTTATCCCGAGGTTTACCAATTAACGTGATTGGCTGGATCTGGGCCGTGTCCGGGTCGGACGGGGAACCTGTGCCTGTGTGCGGCAGCAATGTGGCCCTGTGGTGTCGGCGGAGACTGTGTTAACTAGCTCATCCTCTGTTAAGACCTTACCGACTCATCAGCCAGTGGCACATATCCCAACAAACCGTCCCATACCGGCGTGATCAAAAAGATCTTAAACTAGATTAAATATTTTGACTGTTGCGATTCCAAAACGGTTTAATGACCCGTAACTCTGCCTGAGTATCGGACAAGTGTTCACTGTTGGCCAGAGGAGAACTGGCCCCCCGACTAAGCCTGGTTTCTCCCGAGGTTTTTTTCTCCATTTGTTGGAGTTTTGGTTCCTTGCCGCTGTTGCCTTTGGCTTGCTTAAGTTGGGGACACTTGCTTGATATTCAGCAGTGTTTTTGATATGCCTGCACTGGCGCCGTTGTATACAAACTGAGCTGAGCCGGACGATCATGTCACTGTTCTCTACAGTGCTGATATACATAAATTAACTAGACTAATAACTATTGATATTTGCAACGGAATGAATCAATAATATATAGAATAAGCTGCACAATGACACCATTTTCTTATTAATGTAAAGCTGCTTTGCCACAATTTGCATTGTAAAAAGCGCTATATAAATAAAGATGACTTGACTTGACTTGAGTAATGGAGATAATTTACTAAAAAACCTCTTATTGAAATCGATCGAAAAGTCATCAGGCAGCTGAAGGGGATAATCCAAGTAATTTTTATTTTCCAATGAAATAGTGGGGACATTTATTTGATCAAAAAACTCTACCAATTTTGACTGATTTTTAGGAGCTTATGATTTATAAAGGTTAGAATAAATATTCATAAAAATGTTATTAATTGTAAGGGGATCAATAGTTAGATCCCAAGCATCATCAACAATTTGGAAAACCTGGATTTAAGTTGATGGGCTGAGAGTTGACCAGCCTTATCACCGTGCTCATAGAAAAATCCTTGTGACCGAAGAATAAGCTGTTTTGCTTGACTTGATGAAATTAAATTATATTGGGTCTGAAGATCAATCCTTTCTTTTTAAAGTTCTGGTGTAGAAGTAGAGTACTGACTGCCAATATTGGATATTGTCTCAATTAGCTGTTGTCTTTTCTTCTTCCTCTCTCTGTTAATAAAAGCAGTACATGAAATAATGCCCCCCAATCAATCAATGAGGCAGTAAACCAACCCACGAACATTACAACACTTTTTTTACCTCGCTGACTGGGACAAACTGCAAGACTCCTATAACCCCATTGTACTCTTTATTAACGACTCAAATGTTGAGCCCTATCCCTTACACATTACAGCAATTTGTAAATATAAGTTGTATTCAAACAGGCAGACAAAGAGAAATAAATAAATAAATAAATAAATAAAGAGAAGTTTGGGGGAGGTCACTTGTAGTCCATCTTCCGATGTTCCGAACAGTACCATTACACTCCCAAGCAAAGATGTAAACCATCATGATCAGTCCATTCGCCAATGTTTATTTATTAACAGTGCCCTACAAAACAACAAGAACCTTTATAGTAAAGAAAAACTGCAACAGTAGTTAGGTCAAGTGAAGAATTTTCCAGGTCATCCAAACAGTCTAACAGCGCTTTGTTAGTTGCTTTTATAATGCAGCGATGTCTGCCTCTGCTTTAGCAAGGGCCTCAAAGTTTTTCCCAGCAGTTGTTTCTACAGTTGTGAGACGCATTCCAAATGCATCCGCAGTTTCTTGAAATGATTCTATGGAAAGCTGAATTGGTGGTAGGTTAGACTTGATTAACGCACTCATGTCCTCTTTGACATATTTACCCAGTTTTTCCAGCTCAGTAGTTAGCATACTCGTGAGAGAATCCCTCATTAGCCCCTGCAGCAGCAGCAGCCGCCATTTTAGCTAGTTAGCTAAATGCTGCTTATCGAATTTTCTTTGGATCTTGACCGGTTTTCATTTTAGAGTTAGGCATTTTGCCGCCACCCCTCTATTACAGCTCCCTAATGTGTGTCTGACCTGTAATAGATGATAATTGACCCTTCGCAAAGATCCGCCGCCTTTAGTTACTGTTGCTATGTCCGACAAGCCATGCACTCTCACACCACATGTGTGTTCCGGCTATGGCCGGAAGAAAGGCAAAATCTCAGGAGAAATAACAGTAAATTAAATGTTCTACTTATCAAATGTTTTATTAACATCTACACCTACCCTTACAAATAAATAAATAAATAAATATTAAAATTACGCAATATTTATGTGCGCATACCCAGTGGCCATAGCTGTAAAATCTTTACCATCATGGAACCATCATCAAGAGGACACTGACAACGTGTAAACAGACAAGACAGAGCAGGTTACTTTTGATATGAAAGTTTCATATTTAAAATTGTAATTTTTTTAAAGAAGTTCAAACAATAAATAGAGGTTATGATTGGTTATATCGCCTGTCAATCAAACTGCTGGTGAATGGTCAATTACTGATATTTAATTTTAAGTTGTCAGGAGGCTTGGAATTGGAAAGGAGTCCTTAAAACTTTTACTGGAGTAATATTTTATTAGGGTATGTACTTTTACATTATTTATGTAATTCGTCCACCACTCCCCCTAAACCTAACCCAAGGAAATTTTGGATTTGTATTTAACTAGTTTGTGGGGAAGGCTGATTGTATAAAATGTTTTATAAAAATGTGTATTATGCTTATTTGGTTATATGCTTATTTGAGCATTGTGACATTAGCTTCGCAAATGTTAATAAATCATGAGCCTTACTTTGGTGTATGGAGTTGTACAGCATTACAAATCACCACTCAAGGATCAATCTTGGTTATAATGGCAGCTGCCTATGTAGGCAGTAGACAGTGAGATTAGGCTAGTCAAAATTAGTCAATTAGTTTTGCAACAAAGCCTAAGCATATCTTTATGAAACTGTCTCATAATTTTAATGACCAAATGTATGGCATTTTTAAAATGTAACTCTTGTAGACAAAACAGAATTTTTCCACTTGGCTCTTGTAAAAGACTAAGCTGTAGTCACATTCACCATTGTTTGGAGAATTTACAGTAAATTTGCCCAACAATGGTACAAACAATTCGCCAATTCAGTAATTTCAATAAGAATCCCAGTGTTCAGGAATTTTGCATGAAGGTGACAGATTTCCCCATGCTGATATCGCAACAGGTTCAAGTTGGTCATGAGGATTCACTGTCTTGACTAACAGCAATCTCCTTGGTTTTAAAGTTACTTCTGTGTGAGTGGTGCATCATACATCTACACTATTGACAATAGACAATGGGCACTTTTTGTCTGCAAAATTTTGCAGATGTGACCACAAGGTAACATTTGAGTACTGCTGATCTAAACTATTCAGATCTCATCTGAAGCTTTTTTCAGGTGTCCAGGATGAATGAACACCACAGAGGAAAGATGTCAATTTTCTGGATAACTAATGTAGAATACAGCTGTATTCTACCCTCCTCATCTTCGCTCAACAAAAGCACACATTCACAAAGGAGGCTGAGTTGCAACCTGCATCCAGACTAGGGTCAGTAAATATTTGACAGACAGAAAGATGGGAGGGAAACAGATCTTCTCCCCAGGGAAAGGTTCAAAGAGAAAAAAAATATGTACAGTATCTCACAGAAGTGAGTACACCCATCACATTTTTGTAAACATTTTATTATATCTTTTCACTGAAGAAATGACACTTTGCTACAATGTAAATTAGTGAGTGTACAGCATGTATAACAGTGTACATTTGCTGTCCCCTCAAAATAATTCAACACACAGCCATTAATTCCTAAACCGCTGGCCACAAAAGTTAGTGGTGTCATGTGACTCATTAGCGTTATAAGGTCTCAGGTGTGAAGGGGGAGCAGGTGTGTTAAATTTAGTGTTAATCGCTCTCACTCTCCCATACTGGTCACTGTAAGTTCAACATGGCACCTCATGGCAAAGAACTCTCTGAGCATCTGAAAAAAAGAATTATTGCTCTACATGAAGTTGGCATTGGCTATAAAAAGATTGCCAAGACTCTGAAACTGAGATGTAGCACGGTGGCAAAGACCATACAGCGGTTTAACAGGACCGGTTCCAATCAGAACAGGCCTCGCCATGGTTGACCAAAGAAGTCGAGTGTACACACTCCTGAGGTTGTGTTTGGGAAATAGACGTATGAGTGGTGCCAGCATTGCTGCAGAGATTGAAGGGGTGGGGGGACAGCCTGTCAGTGCTCAGACCATACGCCACACACTGCATCAAATTGGTGTGCATGGCTGCCGTCCCAGAAGGAAGCCTCTTCTAAAGATGCACAAGAAAGCCAGCAAACAGTTTTCTGAAGAAAAGCAGACTGAACTCCATACCGAAGAGGGTTAAGGCATTGCTGGAAAATAATGGTGGCCACACAAAATATTGATACTTTGGGCCCAATTTGGACTTTTTCACTTCGGGGCGTACTCAGCGGTTTAAACATTAATGGCTGTGTGTGGAGTTATTTTTAAAGGACAGCAAATTTACACTTTTATACAAGCTGTACACTCACAACTTTACATTGTAGCAAAGTGTTGTCACATGAAAACATATAATAAAATATTTACAAAAATATGAGGGGTATTTCACAAAATTATACATCTGAATATTGTTATTTTTTTGTTGGAAATAAGGTTGTTATGACAACAAAAAGTTCTGGGCCAGAATGTGGTCAAAGCTTGTGCATCACTTACCTGTTGCATTCGCAGTGATTCCAGCTCTCTCTCCAGTCGAGTGCGTAGCCGATGCTCGAGCTGTTCTCTCTTCTCACACGCGGCCTGAAGCTGTGCTAAAGCCTGCTGCATCCGCTCCACCTTCTCCACATATACCTGCTTCTTCTTCAGCTATACAAACACAGAGAAAGCAGATCAGATGCTGCTGCTAACACCGTACAAAGAAGCCCACCATCCACCTTACAATACCTCCTTGTATTCTTCAAGCTCTCTCTCCTCTACATCTTTCAAATCCACCAGTGGTCGTAATTGCAGCCAAAATGAATGCCCTAATTTAGCTCGGAGGGGAGGGGAGGGGCATCATAACACAGAAGAGTGTGAGAGAGAGAGAGAGAGAGAGTGAGTGCAAAAGTATTTGGCTCCCGTTTGGATGGGGTGGGTGGAGAGGGCAAGAATTCAGCCATCTTCAAGTCCTTTCATGCCAGACAACTCAAGAGGCTTTGTTCGAGGAACAAGCGAGCATTTGTGACAGGGTATGATAAAAGTGGAATGGCCCGGTGCATTTTGGGATGCAAGGGTGCGCCCCTGTTCAATGATGGCCAAAAGGCCATCTGAGAGCACGCCAGAAGAGCTCAACCACAGACTCCAACTTTTACAAACACTCAAGAGCAGAGTTTAGAACCATCAACGATACTGTGGTTTGAAGGGTTTTTTCAAGGTTATTCTTCCTATTGAAGCTTTTTTTGGCCTTAGTAAAGAGAGTTGCAGCCAATGGTTCAGTCGAACTTGAAGATCTTAACTGCAGCAATGAGAAGTTGACGAGAAGGACTTCAAAGAACCTGAGAAGGTTGAGCTTAAATATTGTGATAGAGTACCACAGGAATGGGTTTGAGGATATGTGAGTGATTACTCAATGAGCTTCAATAAACTTCACCCACTGTTTACTAACAATAAAATAATTGTTTTTTTTTCCAAAATGCAATCTGTTCTGCTGTATTGTTCAATGATCAGTTCATTTTAAAGCAATCGGTGTATTATCTCTAATAGATTAAGTAGGGGTGTGACGAGATCTCGTGCCACGAGATCTCGCGAGACTAAAGCGTGACGAGATTTCTCGTCGAGGTGAAAAGTTGTCTCGTCGTGCTATCAGTGTGAGGGTGAAATTATTATTGAAGATGCCCCCGCCGCTTTCAAATCGTTTGTGTGGAAACATTTTGGTGTTCCAGTAGAAATAATAAACGGCGAAAGAATAACACACAAGACACAAACAAAATGTAAACATTGTGAGAAAACTATGCTGTACACCTCGGCCAAGGTTTTACAGACTCTTAGGGGCCGTTCACATATCGCGCGCATTTTCATTCGCATGCGGTGGCGTGCTCGTTTTTTCCTGGCGCGCCTGTGCCACGGCGAGATGAAAACATCTCAACTTTTCAGAATGCTGCAAGCGGTGCGCAGATCATGTGACAAGAACCAACCAATCATCTTCGACCTTTCCGTAACAAAACATGGAAATCTCATCCGAACAGCTGATCATAGCTGGGGGTTGTTATATCTCATCTCCATAAATATATCTAGTAGTAAAGCTAAAGCAAGGACTAAAAATCTATTTATCCCTTGCTCAAATGGTCGTGGAGAGCACAGTTCATGGTTGCATAGCAACGACAGACGCTACAGAAGCGCAAGCTCCTGAACGCTTGAAAAAGTATGAGGAAGCGACGCGGCCGCGCTTTACACGCTTTTTTAGGCGCGATATGTGAACGGCTCCTAAAGAGGCAGGAAGCATCGCTATTACTGCTGACGGTTGGACTTCTCGGTGAACGCATAACTATATAACAGTTACAGCCACACAATCAATAGTGACTGGAAAATTGTCAACTTGTACTGCGGTTAAAGTGACAATTAAAGTGTTATTTGAATTTTTTATTTATATGTTTATTTTATTTATACTGTTTAATTTATGTTCAATCTGTAGTTTTATTTAATGTTATCTTCAATCAATTTCTCATGTGAAATTATACAGGGCAGACCCCTAAGATTAAGCCTTCTCTAAAATCTCTCCAGTAAAGATGTGCCAAACAGGCTAACTACTTCAACCCTTCTTTTGGATGGCAGTTTGATACAGTAACTGCCTGGCCAAAATAAATAAATAAATAACTGACAAAAATGTAAAACTCATTTTGAGATTTCTTTAGTTTTAAGAGAGTGATATACAATGTAACCACAAGGGGGGACACATATGTATTAATATGTATAATTGTAGAAAACGTAAATCAATTTTATTGACATATGTGAGAATATGAACTCTGGAAGAATGGGAACCTAAATGTCTGCTTTGTTCTGGTGGTGTCCCAATTTTAAATGCTTTTTTGTTTTTTTTAATTGGATATTAAAAATATGCATACATCAAAAATTTGAAAACACAGCTTTATAGAGTGAAATCATATACAACGAATTCCTAAAATGGTACATGGGTAACCTTGATTATCAATGAGCTTTACCTCCTCCTCCAGCTTGACCACTTTGGCTTGGGCATTGTTTAAGGCCTGGTCACGGATCTCAATGTGCCTGCGCTGGTCCTCGGTGGTGGAGCGAAGTGAATTCAACTCGATCTCCAGCTTTTCCTTCTCTCTCTGATTCTCTTTATCTGATAAACGAGAGCAGTAGACATTCTGCACTTTCTTTCTCAATATATCGCAACTGATATTTGCTTACAGATCTATAATTAATATAAGTGCATCACATTGCCTTCAAGGTAGTTCTAGATTTCTTATAGATGTAGAGGTCCACTTACTCTGAGCCAGAAGCTGTGAAATGGTTTTGCGATTGTCCTCTGTGCCCTCACAGTCTTTTGCTGCAAGTTGCTTGTTGGCTGTTTCCATTCGCTCTGTTGAAAGTAAGAGAAAATATCATAATACTTTCCCCAATTTTATGTTTAAAAAATATGACAATCCTTCATAAAGTTTGTTCACGTTCTAAAGATTAAATTTGCGTTAGAAAATAGGATACCAAAACAAGACCATCTGTGTCAAACAGAAAAAAATTTATCCATGTATAGTTTCTATGGTATCTCATTACCAAATGTGGTTATTATTTCTTTGTGGAGAAAACCGTAAAGAAGCCACTACAAAATACAAGCACCAAAATAGAAATATTGAATATTTACTTCATACATTTATTAAATGCGGCAAAACAGCTGTGATAACTATTTCAACATATGCTTTGTGCACTATTCTCCATCCCACCAAAACAATCCTAGAATATGTAGCTCATACTCCATGCCTCTTCTCACAAATTATATACCACTGGGACTGGTAGTTCAGCAAATAGGAGAACAAAAATCTAACAAACATTTTATATTTTATTTTACAATTCCCATAATTCAAAATGTGATAAAATGGCTATTATATAATAGGGGTTGCTGTTTTTTTTTTTTAAATAGTAAACCACTCATCAAGGAAGCAGGCCAAATGTTAAAACAATATTTCCTCCGTGTTAAGTCAACCAGACTGTGAGATGAGCATTCCAGAATCAAATGCCTTTCCCCCACTGTGCCTCAGTGCTTCTTAATAAAATTAAGATTGTTATCAAGATTTAAAGTATAAATAAGAACACTAGATACAGTATGACATTTTTAGAAGAAAATTAATTATTAATAGCAAGAAATCTACAGTAATAGAATCTATGCTTGAACAATAGCAGTAGTAGTATATCAGGCTACAGAAAATATGAGCATCATGGGGTGAAAGAAAGAACGGCAAGAGAGAAGAAAAATATGCTGTAAAGCTCTTGGATCTCCCTGTGGACTTAAAATCTGGGCATACTGCCATAAATCAGGGGTTCTCTTTTCTCTGCTGAACTAAAGAACACGGTGAGGCATGATCGTAGAGGTGGCCACACTCAGGCAGAGCGTGCCTGCTGACAGCAGCAGAAAAATGAGAGTGAGAGACTGTTGCTTTTGACTCCAGAATATACTACACAGAGCCACAAGATGAGACACAACAGAAACAAACTGAATTAACTTCAAATGCTTTGAACTTAGAGAAGAATAAGAAGCCTCTTTGAATAGGAAGGACAGAATGTTGGAGCCATAGTGTTTCTCCATCTGATGTTCATATACAATGTTAACAAGATTTTGAAGCACTACTCTGCTCTACTGCAACCTGGTATATCCTACTGTGATCCAATAATCCATTTCACCCTGTCAACAAAAAAAGATTTACTCTTGCTAATTTCAGAAATATAACAGAAAACTAAAACAAACTACATTTTTAGTTCAAAATGGACTATGCTTTTGGAGTCACTGCTTATTCATAAGATCAGATATACAGTCGTGGCCAGTACAGTCGCCAAAAGTTTTGAGAATTACATAAATATTAGTTTTCACAAAGTTTGCTGCTAAACTGCTTTTAGATCTTCGTTTCAGTTGTTTCTGTGATGTACTGAAATATAATTACAAGCACTTCATACGTTTCAAAGGCTTTTATCGACAATTACATGACATTTATGCAAAGAGTCAGTATTTGCAGTGTTGGCCGTTCTTTTTCAGGACCTCTGCAATTCGACTGGGCATGATCTCAATCAACTTCTGGGCCAAATCCTGACTGATAGCAACCCATTCTTTCATAATCACTTCTTGGAGTTTGTCAGAATTAGTGGGTTGTTGTTTGTCCACCCGCCTCTTGAGGATTGACCACAAGTTCTCAATGGGATTAAGATCTGGGGAGTTTCCAGGCCATGGACCCAAAATTTCAATGTTCTGGTCCCTGAGCCACTTAGTTATCACTTTTACCTTATGGCACGGTGCTCCATCATGCTGCTAAATGCATTGTTCTTCACCAAACTGTTGTTGGATTGTTGGAAGAAGTTGCCGTTGGAGGGTGTTTTGGTACCATTCTTTATTCATGGCTGTGTTTTTGGGCAGAATTGTGAGTCAAGTCAAGTCATGTCATCTTTATTTATATAGCGCTTTTTACAATGCAAATTGTGCCAAAGCAGCTTTACATTAATAAGAAAATGGTGTCATTGTCCAGCTTATTCTATATATTATTGATTCATTCCGTTGCAAATATCAGTAGTTATTAGTCTAGTTAATTTAGGTATAGCAGCACTGCAGAAAACAGTGACGTAATTGTCCGGCTCAGCTCAGTTCGCATACAACAGCGCCAATGCAGGCATATAAAAAACATTTCTGAATATCAAGCAAGTGTCCCCAGCTTAAGCAAGCCAAAGGCAACAGCGGCAAGGAACCAAAACTCCAACAAATGGAGAAAAAAACCTCGGGAGAAACCAGGCTTAGTCGGGGGGCCAGTTCTCCTCTGGCCAACAGTGAACACTTGTCCGATACTCAGGCAGAGTTACAAGTCATTAAACCGATTTGGAATTGCAACAGTCAAAATATTTAATCTAGTTCCATCTAGTTTAAGATCTTTTTGATCATGCCGGTATGGGACGGTTTGTTGGGATATGTGCCACTGGCTGATGAGTCGGTAAGGTTTTCACAAAGGATGAGCTAGTTCACACAGTCTCCGCCGACACCACAGGGCCACATTGCTGCCCCGCACAGGCACAGGTTCCCCGCCCGACCCAGATCCAGCCAATCACATTAATTGGTAAACCTTGGGATAAGCAGTGAGACAAAAATTAGCGTAGACGCCATTCTTAACGAGTACATCGGGTGTTATAGGAAGTGTTCCCGGTTCCGGCTGACCTGATCTATGCAGCCTAACAATCCTTTAATGGATATGAAGACAAAAGTTTATAGTGCGTCATGTGTATGCCAGGTTAAATAGATGTGTTTTTAGTCTAGATTTAAACTGACAGAGTGTGTCTGCTTCCCGAACAATGCTAGGAAGATTGTTCCAGAGTTTAGGTGCCAAATAGGAAAAGGATCTACCACCTGCGGTTGATTTTGATATTCTAGGTATTAACAACTGGCCAGAATTCTGAGATCGTAATAGACGCGAAGGACTATAATGCATTAAAAGCTCACTCAGGTACTGGGGAGCTAAGCCATTTAGTGCTTTGTAAGTAATTAGCAAGATTTTAAAATCTATACGATGTTTAATAGGGAGCCAGTGCAGTTTTGACAGAACCGGGCTAATATGTTCATACTTCCTGAACCACCCAGAAGAGCATTACAGTAATCTAGTCTCGAGGTCATAAACGCATGAACTAGCTGTTCCACATTTGTCATTGAGACCATATGTCGCAATTTAGATGTATTTTTAAGATGGAAGAATGCGGTTTTACATATGCTAGAAATGTGGCTTTCAAATGAAAGATTGGTATCCAAGAGAACACCCAGGTTCCTAACTGACGAAGACGACTTAACAGAGCAGCCATCAAGTGTTAGACAGTATTCTAGGTTATTGTGTGCTGAAGTTTTTGGTCCAATAATTAGAATCTCTGTTTTTTCTGAATTGAGTAGTAGGAAATTACTAGTCATCCAATTTTTTATATCAGCTACGCATTCTGTTAATTTTGAGAATTGGTAGGTTTCGTCAGGGCGCGAGGAAATATAGAGCTGAATATCATCAGCGTAACAGTGAAAACTAATGCCATGCTTCCTAATGACATCTCCCAAGGGTAGCATGTACAGAGTGAAAAGCAACGGTCCTAGAACTGAGCCTTGTGGTACTCCATATTTAACTTGTGATCGAAATGACATCTCTTCGTTTACTACTACAAACTGATAACGGTCAGATAAGTATGATTTGAACCATGCCAATGCAATTCCACTAATTCCAGCATAATTTTCTATTCTATTCAAAAGAATATTGTGGTCGATAGTGTCAAAAGCAGCACTGAGGTCTAGTAACACTAATAGAGAGATACAACCACGATCTAATGATAAGAGCAAATCATTAGTAACTCTAATGAGAGCAGTCTCAGTACTATGGTACGGTCTAAATCCTGACTGGAAATCCTCACAGATACCATTTCTTTCCAAGTAGGAACACAGTTGAGATGATACTGCCTTTTCTAGTATTTTTGACAGAAAAGGTAGATTGAAAATCGGTCTGTAATTGACTAATTCTCCAGGATCAAGTTGTGGTTTTTAATAAGAGGTTTGATAATAGCCTGCTTAAAATTTTTCGGTACGTAACCTAGTAATAAAGATGAATTAATGATCTTTGGAAGAGGATCTATGACCTCTGGAAGCATCTCTTTCAATAGCAGTATAGGGTCTAACATACATGTTGTTGATTTTGATGATTTAACAAGACAATTCTTCCTTTCCTATAGCAGTGAATGAATGGAATTTTTCCTCAGGGATACTACAATCCACTGTCTGATGTGATATTGTAGTAGACAGTTGCATGGCTATAATTTTCTCTCTATTGTTGTCAATCTTGCAAGTAAAGAAGTTCATAAAGTCATTACTGCTGTGCTGTTTGGAAACATCAGAAGTTGAGGCTGTATTTCTTGTTAATTTAGCCACTGTATTAAATAAATACTTAGGATTGTGTTTATTTTCTTCTAAAAGATTTGAAAAATAAGCAGATCTAGCGGTTTTTACGGCCTTTCTGTACTCCATCATTTTCTCTCTCCATGAAATAGGAAAAATTTCTAGTTTTGAATTCTTCCAGCTGCGCTTCATTTTTCTGGCTGCTCTCTTAAGGACCCGAGTGTGCTCGTTACATTTACATTTACATTTACATTTAGTCATTTAGCAGACGCTTTTATCCAAAGCGACTTACAAGTGAGGAAAACAAACAAGCGATTCTTCATGAATTGGCAAATAACACAGGAAGTGCTCACAATACAAGTTTCATACATTGCTCAGTACCATAAGCTAGAGTAGGAAGGGAAAAGGGAAGGAAAGGGTTTTTTTTTTATTTTTTTTTTTTATGAGGGGATCAAGTGTTCACGGAAGAGGTGAGTTTTCAGCTGTCTCTTGAATATTGTTATACCACGTTATACCATGGTGTTGGACAAATATCCTTAATCTTTTTTAAGCGCAAAGGAGCGACAGAGTCTAGAGTGTTGGAAAAGAGAGCGTCAATAGTTTCTGTTGCAACATCGAGTTCTTTTAAGCTGTCTGGTTTGCTGAGTTGATGAAACTGATCAGGAAGATTATTTATAAAGCAATTTTTAGTGGTAGAAGTGATGGTTCTAACATATTTGTGCCAGACAGGCGGTTTTCCAGTCTTCGTTAAATGTAGCACGCATGAGACTAGATAATGATCTGAGACGTCATCGCTCTGCTGGAGAATTTCAACGGCATCAATATCGATTCCATGTGACAATATTAGATCTAAAGTATGATTACAACAATGAGTTGGTCCTGACACGTGTGGTCTAATTCCAATAGAGCTTAGAATATCTGTTAATGCCAATCCCAAAGCGTCTTTTTCATTATCTACATGTATATTAAAATCACCAACAATAAGGACTTTATCCACAGCCAGTACTAACTCCGATAGAAAATCAGCAAATTCTTTGATAAAATCTGTATGGTGCCCTGGTGGCCTGTATACAGTAGCCAACACAAATTTCAAATGAGATTTGTCACTTACATTATATAACGTTACATAGAGCACCATCACTTCAAAAGAGATATATTTGAAAGACTTTTGAGTAATACTGAAGATATTACTATAGATTACAGCAACACCTCTCCTTTTACCTTTCTGACGAGGTTCGTGTTGATAATAGTAACCTTGAGGGCTAGACTCTTTTAAAAGTAATGTAATTGTCTGGTTTTAGCCAGGTTTCGGTCAAACACAGCACATCTAGATTATTTTCTGTGATAATATAATTTACAATAAGTGCTTTTGAAGAAAGGGATCGAATATTCAGCAACCCAAGCTTTATCATTTGTTTATCTTTATAATCTCTGTTTACTACATGTTGAACGTCAATTAAATTATCACCCGAAAATGGGTTTGGAAGTTTTCTGTATTTATTAGTTTGGGGTACAGACACAGACTCTATGTGATGATATCTAGGTGAAAGAGTCTCTATGTGTTGGGATTTATCTGAATTCTGTGATACGAGACAGCTAGCAGACGGTCGGTTTAGCCAGTCTGTCTGCTTCCTGACCTGCGCTCCAGTTAGTCAAGGTTGAGCTCTAAGACTATGTGCCATATTACTAGAGAGAAGAGCGGCACCACCCCAGGAGGGATGAATGCAATCTCTTTTCAACAGGTCAGGTCGGCCCAAAACTTTTCCAATTGTCTATGAAACCTATATTATTCTGAATGAGCCCACTCCCTTGGATGAGAAGCAACCCCACACATGAATGGTCTCAGGATGCTTTACTGTTGGCATGACACAGGACTGATGGTAGCGCTCACCTTTTCTTCTCCTGACAAGCCTTTTTCCAGATGCCCCAAACAATCGGAAAGGGGCTTCATCGGAGAATATGACTTTGCCCCAGTCCTCAGCAGTCCATTCACGATACTTTCTGCAGAAGAGCAATCTGTCCCTGATGTTTTTTTGAAGAGAAGTGGCTTCTTTGCTGCCCTTCTTGACACCAGGCCATCTTCCAAAAGTCTTGGCCTCACTGTGCGTGCAGATGCGCTCACACCTGCCTGCTGCCATTCCTGAGCAAGCTCTGCACTGGTGGCACTCCGATCCCGCAGCTGAATCCTCTTTAGGAGATGACCCTGGCACTTGCTGGACTTTCTTGGACACCCTGAAGCCTTCTTTACAAGAATTTAACCTCTTCCCTTGAAGTTGCTGATGATCTTATGAATTGTTGATTTAGGTGCAATCTTAGTAGCCACAATATCCTTGCATGTGAAGCCATTTTTATGCAACGCAATGATGGCTGCACGCGTTTCTTTGCAGGTCACCATGGTTAACAATGGAAGAACAATGATTTCAAGCATCACCCTCCTTTTAACATGTTAAGTCTGCCATTTTAACCCAAGGTGAATGGTGAAAGGTGAACGGTTAATGATCCTTCCGAAGGTTCACCTACGGAAACCTGACATAATGATCTCCAGCCTTGTGCTCGTCAACATTCTCACCTGAGTTAACAAGACGATTACTGAAATGATCTCAGCAGGTCCTTTAATGACAGCAATGAAATGCAGTGGGAAAGGTGTTTTTGGGATTAAGCTCATTTTCATGGCAAAGAAGGACTATGCAATTCATCTGATCACTCTTCATAACATTCTGGAATATATGCAAATTGCTATTATAAAAACTTAAGCACCAACTTTTCCAATTTCCAATATTTATGTAATTCTCAAAACTTTTGGCCACGACTGTAGTGGCAAGTTACTCAAGTTATTAGTGTACACTAATAATATTCTAAAACTCTCTTAAACCCTACTTTTTCATTCAAGTATCCAGCTTTGTTCTCACCTCTTAGGTCCCTGTTGAAGTCATGTACCCTGCGCACCTCCATCTCCAGTTTATTTCTCATGGTCTTCTCAAGAGCTTCCCTCTTTGTGGATGATTTGGCCAGATTTTCATAGGCTTCGGACCATCTGTATCTCAGTCTCCAGCTGCAAAGTAAAGAGACATCTTAGAGAAATTTTTGAAATTCAAAAGGATACAGTATGGAAAGTAACCTTGGATATATTTTTTTTTTGCATTAAATAAAACCTATTGTCCATTCCAAACAATACCAAAAACTCTCTTCTACCCCTTCTGTGCCAAAATGGTGATGCTCTCAGAACTGATACTTGATGATCTGAGAGCCTATCACAAGGTTTCCCAACCCCGTTTCTGAAAGCACACCAACACAACACACTTTCACACTGATTAAACACACCTGATTTAACTCATGAGGTTGTAAGTAGAGACTCAAAAACCTGAAATAGATGGCAAGATAAGAGAGACATCCAAAATGTGAACTGTTGGTTTGTCTCCAGCAGCATGGCTGGGAAACACTGGCCTATCGTGAACTTGCCCACATTTCCATAGAATTTAAAAATTACAATATGGGCCACATGTCTGTGGTACATGTTATGACCTGAATGAAACCAGCATTTAGCATTTTTTCTATATCTTGTCAAGGATCTCCCCAGATCCAAATTGCAAACAGATAACTGTTGGATGCTTATGTTAACTCAGTAGCTAGCTAGCCAAACTGTTTTTTTTTTCTGAAAACTTTACTTGGTGAGGTTTTCCTGCCTCCTGACATGATCATAATATAATTTGAACCTTCAAAGACGTTCTAACCTTTTGTAGTTTGGACACCTTTTCCCCACACACTTCCAGCTCTTGCTTAAGCAAGCGGTTCTCTTCAGACAACATATCCACCATCTGCTGGGCACGGGCCAGCATGGCGTAGGGATCCCCCTGCATGGAGTGTGGATATGGGTAGTGTTGTCCTGGATTCTGTTGCTGCTGCTGGGAGCCCTGCTGGTGGTACTGGTGCTGGTGCATGTGGAGGCCCCTGGGAGCTGACCCGTAAGGATCATGAGGAAAAGCATGGCTGCGCTGATGGGGAGGGTGACCTGGGCCGTATTGATCACCTTGGTGAATACTGGGCCCCTGTGGGTTACGAGCACCCGTGGGGAAGGGTTGCTCTCCCTGGTGACCCATAGGTGGAGGAGGGTGGGAAGAGGCCAAGATACTGCTGAGAGTGGAAGACTGAGCACGGGAGAGAGAGCCCCCTGATGTAACAGAAGATGAAGGGCTATGGTGATGGACAGACCTTTGGGAGTGACTTGAACTCTCCTTATTTGACCTAATGAGGGCAGAGAAATTAATAATATTCATATTTTGATTGATATCTAAAGTGTTAACATCATAAAAATTAATGTGAACATTCAGTGACATACAGATAAATTAGGCTGATTTAAACGTGAATAACCAACGGCTTTTTTAACAGATTAAATTACTGTTGGGAAAAAAATGACTTCTCCAAAGTAGAAACTATGTAATGCATTCCAACATTTCATAAAAATATTTTTCACTCGTCAACATTCCTGGTTCTCTGCAATATAATAGAGAAACTGCCATGTTGTGACATGTTGTAGATGATTATTAGAATTTAATACGCATTCCTTTTCTATATGTTACACACTGGCTCTGAGTTGATAGAGTTCAGGGAAACAGGCAAAACTGGATTTTCCCATAACTGGTTTCCTGACAATATGTCCCAGCATTGAAGGGAAGGGCTGTTTTCAGACTCATCATTTGGATTTTTTCAACAACTGATAAGTTCGGAAAGTCAGAGAATTTGTGTTTCAAGGTATATTGTTCCAGTTCCCACAAATGTCCTAAAATTCAGAACCAGGCTTTTAACTTTTTAGCTTTAGCTTTTGTAAGCACTCTTTTAGCTCACCGGAAAGAGCCGTACTCTGGTGGTGGCTGGTACCGGACGTGAGGAATGTCAGTTCTGGCTGGCTGGCTTGAGCCACGGTGGTCTGGGTAGAAGTGTCCAGGCTCCTGGTGCTGATGGTGCTGCTGCTGTTTGGGTGGAGAGGGCATTGCCTTAAATGGGTAGTCTGGTGGCGGACCCCTATGTGGGGGCCCAGAGGGCTTATAATAGTCTCCTGGAAGTCCAGGTGGAGGCAACTGGGGGAAAGTGGTGAACTGGTAACAGGTGCATGGGCCTTGACCCCACTGGTGGCCAACGAGAGCTGCATTAGTCTTTCACTGAGAGAACGTACATGGCCTTGCTTTAGATCCTTGAGCCCGTCGTCTTGGTGAACTTTGCCTCCATTCACTCTCTGTACTGTGGGCCTGCCCTCCGGGGGTCGCACCTTGGGGTTACTGACGCCAGTCACATAAAATGCTGCACCTACTGATGGGGGAATCTGTGGTTGAGGCTGCTGGGGCTGGTGACCACGGAAGTACTGCGACTGAACCTTGGCTTGGTCATAAGTGGGTTAGGTCTTCAGGATTCTGCACCTGTCCGCTCCCGCAGCTTCCGCCGCCCGACCCGGTGCCTCCACTGCCGCCGCCACCTCCTCCTCCTGCAGTGCGTATGCTGAGCTTCTCCATGCCACTGTCTGCCTGCAGCTCCTGGCCCTGAGGCTCCTGCCTCGCAATGTGAGGGACCATCGAGAGCTCGTCCCCTGGGCTGCCAGGGCCTGGGTATCCACTCACTGGACCTTGTTGCTGCTGCTGCTGTTGTTGTTGCAGGGCAAGGTAATTTCGGCCCTCGCCATAGCGCATTTGCTCCTGCAAGAGCCGCTGCAGAACCGTATGGCCACTACCGCTGCTGCTGCTAGCTGATGTGTCCTCAGAAACTGAGGCTGCCGCCCTCATTTCCAGCTCTCGTGACCTGCCCACCTCATGGAAGGAGGAGCTTCGGGTACGGTCCACACTCCCTGTGTAAAACATCATTATATGATGAATTAATAAACACAGCCAATACCTATCATCATAAGATGAACCATAATGAAGAAGTTACAAATAAGTCAGTTTAAGAAGCTGAAATGAAAGAAAACTGAAGGAGTTCTGCATGAACTACCTGAAATCTCAGACCCCAACTCTCCCACACTCTTCACACATTGACAGCTGGGCACCATAGTCTTTAAAGTTACTATTGCTAAATTCTGACACCATTTTCCACTTGAAATGTGACACTGATAACTCTCTGATGATCTTCAAGCACTAAGAATAACTATTAACTTGCTAATTAAGGATTAATCAAATTTGTATTGTGCAGCATTGTAAAGATCAGGAACGGCCCAGGGTCAAGGTGTTGAAGTCCACCCATGATGCAAATCATGTTATCAATACCATATACAGTATATACCACATAACTGTATAACAGCTCCATTCCTTTAACATGCATTGCAGTTGAATTGTCTGATTATCCAAAGCTTACACATCTTCAAAGATTAAAACCCCCATCTCCCCACGGCTTGAGCTGTGGACACTTAGAAATCACAGAGCAATTTAAAACAACAAGTGAGCTGTTAAGGCATACAGAACCATTAGGTGGAAACCATTCCACAACATTAGTGCCAATGTGGGTTGTAATATGTAGTAATGTATAACTACATTACTAGTGCAAAATGAAAGGTTACTGTCATTTATACACATTCTGTTTCTACTCTGGTGTTAATCCGGAATGGTTGCCACTACTGGCCTTGAACAGAGTTTGTAGTTTAGTGATTATTGCACCATCTAAAAAGTAATGAAGGGGAACTTATTACGTCTATTGTTTTCTGTTATTCCCCGCATTCTCAAGGAGGATGAGGCTTTTTTCCGAAACATCTGTGGTGAATAAATAAACGTAAAGTGAGTCAGAAACCATTAGTGTACATCTGTTTTCCAACTTGTAAAGCCAGAGAAAGTTGGAGATAGAGTGAAAGAAGAAAAATACATTTCATAGTGACCCATCCCAAACCCCCATACTTTGACTTCCACTTCCTGTAATTCTCCAATCTTTCGCTCACTGAGAACTCCTCAGAGTCAATGACTGAGATGGCCACAAACAAAAGCAGAATTAGAATATGAAATGGCAAGATTACAAAAAAACTCACAGTTAAGATGAATGAAATGATGGCTGATTTCTGTTGATGAATAAGTGGCACTTCATATATTTGAAAAGCTGAAAATTGTCCCAAAAAGATAAATGTCAGCAGTTTTTATGTTACTTGTGTTTACACATATCAGTTTCTAATGCAATCTTCATCCAGTGTAGTTAGACAAACTTTGGATTTAGTACTTCAAACACCTTTTCTATAAAAATTTAACTTTTATCATTCATTTTAAGCATAAAATATAGCACAGGACTTTTTAAGTGTTAAAAACTGTATCCAAACAGATTCTACATTTTTGGAATCACAAAGTAGGATCGAGCCGAACTGAACTAACCTATAACTTCTAGTGGTTTCTTTTGTCCCACTGACATCCACCCCACCCTAGGCTCCTCTGGTGTTCCCCAGTCAAGGTGTAATGTTCTATGTCTCCATTCCTCTAATGTATATTCGACCAGGTCACCTACCTGTGCGGCTGCTATAGCTGCTGTCGTGTGTCACTACAGGCTGCTCATGGTGCTGTGACATTCACTAGGGTCACTGCTCTGAAGAAGCTCCTCAAGTTGCTCCAAAATACACAGCTGGTCTGCGAGGTCCCAAATGCCAAGCCACTCTAGAACAGGAAGGGACTCTGGCGAGTTAGAACAATGGGGGTGGGGTCCAAAGACAACCAGAGGGGCTTTTTGGGGGGTGTTGTAGAAACAAATATTTTTCATGTGAAAGATAGGGGATGTAAGGTATTTCCATTTCCAGAACCAAAAAAAGAAATGCCTGTGTGTGTATTTTTTAACCCCCTCATTAACCATTATGGACTATACTGCAACTGTGTAGCAAGGTGAAAAATACCATGCTCAGCAGCTACTGGACTGACACCAGCGAGAAATTCTGATCTATATATATATATATATATATATATATATATATACATATATATATATATATATATATATATATATATATATATATATATATATAATTCTGATCTATATATATATAATTCTGATCTATATATATATATATATATATATATTCATATTCAAATGTGAGGAAAACAGGCTAGCAACACATTTAACCCTAAAACTTGTTTAAGGCCATTAGGATTTATTTGCATTGTGCTATATAAATTAAAAATCAAGCAGATTTCCTATCAAGTTCTCATTGCTGTAATACTGTTTTACTTGTGAGTTTGTTTCTCATTTCTGTATTTTATATGGAATAACATTAAAAATATCGTAACATACAATTTTTAAAAAGCAATTGAATGTACTACAATGACATAATTACTTAATTTAAATAATCAAAGTTAGTGTGTTAATGCATGTGATGAAATATTTTTAAATACATTGTTTTATTACTTAATTACTGCAGGTTTGGGTTCATTTTTTGGATTTCCCATACAGCATGTTGTACAGCAAAGCATGTTGATTAAATATAGCATTCTGTTTTTTGTTTGTTTTTGCATCACAGTAATGAGAACTGTGTGCATGCAAAAAAGGTCATAAAATAGGCTTTGTTTTCTTTAATCAAAATAAAGTTTTTATTAGAACATGTCCAGGTCAGAGTAAAATATGACCTGGACATATTCTTGACAGGTTTTGTGAGTTTTACTCATACAAAAAAGACAGCTAGAAAACCCCTCTTTCAGCATAACACTTTTTTGAGAGAAAGCTCACAACAATAACTCTTGAATCACTCACATACAAAACTTCATGTGGCTATGAAACAGTCAGAATCATAAAATAAACCAGACCCCCCTCTATTACACAGAAATAGGCAAAATATATAGGCCTCCTCCCTTCACACCCCTGCTGACGCTCAAACTTCAACTTCCTTGACTATTTCAGATAAACTGTTTATTCCATGGCCAGAGAGCCCAGAAGTGAATTCTTGGAATCTGACATGGCTAAAAATCCACAGATAGGTCTCCCAACAAAAATTTCCAAATGTTCTGACCTCATAGCCTTGCCATGGTCGTGTCAGTGACACTATGTGCTTACAGTTTAAGTACTCTGAGCATGTACCAAGCATGATTCCCAGAACTACAAAACTGGGAGAATGTTTATCTATCCACTTAACTTCATGAACACATTCTCTTCAAATTTACTATCATACAGCAAATGCCGCTTTTGTCTAGACTGACGATAACTTTAAACAAAATTCACACTTTACCTTATTAGGTGAATTTAGCTTTCAAGAACTTGGTATGCTTTTTGTAGTGCAATCACAACAAGACGATTAATTGAAAACTATTAGAAATCTGAACAAATTCTGTAAATGCAGTAAAATTCAACTCACAGATACTCCTTTCCACCAAAGGCGTCATGGGTGAGAAAACTCAACTGAACTCTCCTAACTGTTGACCATTTGTCTTGAGTCGCACTCCTTTGTTCACACGCTCAATGATATTACTGCAGTAAGTTTGTACACTGAACTAGCTAATGCATTCCATCAGGTGTGGCTGTAAGGATAGGTGAGTTGGATCACTGCCAACAATCTACACACCTTCAAACCTGCCTGCTGCTGTTAACACTCCAACTTACATCAAAACGAGTACAGCTAATTATCTGAGACTGGGTGTGCGATACATATCTGAAATCTGACTAATATCCAAGTTGGAAAAAGGATTGTGGTGATGAGTTTGTTGGAATGTTTGTTAAAAACTGCTTTCTCCACCATTTTAAAATTCCAATTTTCACAAGGGGCTTCTGCGCTTGGTGTGCTAAGAAATTGTACCTGCATACAGAAATTACAGACTTTAATTTCTGTATGCTAAAATAATCCAAATATGTTTAATTTGTTTATGATGTTAATGTGAAACAAGTAAGTTGCAGCAAACAAAACTTCCTCAGAGACCACATTTAATTGAATCGGAAGAAAAATGGGAAGTAGGACAGATTCTGTTCAAAGGGATGTACTTGCATTCAAAGCCTGCTAGACAGAGTTTTAGTGACATTGTAACATCTACACTTCATTACATTTGTGCACTTGACAGTCGGCAATGTGACACTGCATTAAAGGTTATTACATTAGGTCTTTACATGAAAATATATAACTGTCTTTATATTTTAGGAGCGGCAGTTGATATAGTTGATCATCGTGACCCATCAATAACCCTAATTTGTTGTCAACAGAAAAATCCCTGAATGTCAGGTCAACTTGAGAAAAGAATGCACCTGCTGAGAACAGCTAAATAATGTAGAAACAGGTGGCAAACCACAAGTTCACCGATAAGAAACTGAAACACCTGGCTTGTTGTAACACAGCCAGCAGTTATTCTTTCCTCATATTCCTCATATGACTGCTGCCCCCGTGTCTCTTTCAAGAGCAACTAAATAGAGCTAAGAGCAACATGGATACTGGGCAACAACATGTTGTCAATTAAGAAAGAGTGCAATTAATAATAAAAAAGGCTTCATCTTCTGGAATTTAAAAAAAAAGGAAAAAAGTAATGACAGGGTTCAATACACATGTAATCCATATAAATAATCCCCTCTAGTGTGCTATAATGTGCCAATGAAGTTCATCAAACATTATCACGTAATACAATATTGCTTCCTTGACAGCAAGTTATTAGATTACATAATGAGAAAATTTCTGAAGTTCATGAATTTCAAAATATCAGATTTTTAAGGTACACTATATGCCTTTTTTTGTTCAAATTTTAAATAAAGAGTCAATACATCAATCCATCAATCCAAAAAGATGTTTTGTCTTACGCTAATTTTCTATGTGTTATTATTTTAGATCATGCTGGATGGTTTTTACCGGAAATTATGACCTCGTAATAAAAACAAAATTCAACAGTGACTTGGTTTTTCGGAGATGGTGAGAACTGAAGGATTTGAAATGTAAAAGTGACACAGAGATGGAGTTACAACTCTACAAGTAAGGTATTTTATTGAACAGATAAATTACCATACGTAGCTCTCTAAGAGAGTTCATTATAAGAGCATTTTCTATTGTGAAGGGTTATTTAATTATGGTTGTTGTGGCGGAATTTGTAGTGCTGAAATTTATTTTCAAAGAAGAGCCATGTCAATTAAAAACAACAGTAATGTCTTCAGCTATTCTGCTTGAGATCCTATCCATTTAACTGGTTATACATGTTTTATGAGCAGTAGTAGAACCATATTCATCCGCACAGATACGCAGAACCCAAAGCATAACCAAAACAATGCTCTTCTACAAAATGTAAGCAGTTTTGTTTTTTAACCACTAGAGGGCCAAATGTTACATAGTGTGCATTTAAGTTTTAGTGCTAGCTATGCAGATTCAGGTCATTACATACAAATGGATGTATTCCCCTAATTGTAACCTGGTTTCTGATGGTTCGTAACATTTTGCTTATTTTGTAACATAATCTAAATATTTGCATTTCATGGACAAGTTTCCCAGGGCCCCCACGCAGACAGTGTTTACTCTGGTAATACATTAGGAATGTAGCCCAGAGTAGGTTTGAGTACAGGCCCGATGCTGGCACTCTATCAAACAGCCTCTTTACAGTACAGTCCATTCCTGCTCTCATTATGCTGAGACACTCAAGGTTCTCGGTATATGGCTGACAGATGTTTAGGTTAATATCTGATCTAGGATTGATGTTAATACTCAACTTGTTTGGAATTGAAGCATTGCCTCTGACTGATTCCTTGACCACTACATTAGGAAATGCTTGATAAACTTCAAAACTATTTCCAAAAATAGCCAGAAGCTTGGTGTGTAGGGTGACTAATCTTCTGCTCTTACAATTCCAGTGTTTTAAGTCATAAAGAAGACCAGAAGCTGATACAATAGAATTTATCACCAAACGGATTTGATATGTAGAGAAGCCTAAAAATAACAATATGTACTGGTGTTGTGATTTTCTTAGCTAAAGCAACAATAAACAGTGCATGGGTCAATGGCAAATAAGAGTGTCCAGTTCTTAGTCTTTGTATTTAAACTGAGTCTGGAATGACTCTAAATATGCGATGTTGTGTGACCATCAAGTAAAAAATACTGAGTTGAGTTTTGATAGATATTTCTCAAGGTAAAAGACAACAGGAGTTTTTAATAATATCTTGAAGTTTTAATTCATAAATACGAGTTACTATTAATATGAGTAGAGTTTTCTTGTCATAAAAAGTCAAATTAACTGATATTTTCAAATATTTATTGACCTGCAGGGGCCGTCTCTATGATATAATTTCCTGTTTTATGTTTTTGGTTTTTTGCATGTTGGTTGGTCATACATCATGAATATGAAAATGTTAGTAAAGTAGTTTTGTTAAAATGTTTCTGTAATAATAATAGAGGATTATTACATATCCAGAGGAGCTACTTTTCTAAAAATGTTTACTATTTTTAAAGAGGCTTTTTTCTTTATTCTGATTCCAGGAGGACAGTTTTATCACCCTGACATTTTTAACTTATGCTGACCAGAGCCATTCATAAATTAAAATCATTCTCATTGAAAATTATTTAAATTAAAAAAATTTTTTTGCCAATTATTAATGTAATTATTAATGTTTTATACTACTGTATGCTTTGTAGCACTTTGAGATTGTTGTAATATAAAGTGCAATACAAATAAAATTTATTATTATTATTATTATTAAAGTAAAGCTGCTTTGCCACAATTTGCATTGTAAAAAGCGCAATATGAGGTGATTTGACTTGACTTGACTTGAAAGTACATTCAAGTCACTGTGTGAATTGCATTTTTAACATATTTTTAAATAAATTAATACATTTGGCCACTACAATAGTCATGTTATTGACCCATAAGCGCATGTTATTATTATAGGCAAGAACCTTACCCTTTGTTTCCACTTTTCAGAAAACTGTGACATAAGAAAGCAGGATTTTCCATTGCATTTTCTTGCCTTACTTCCTGACCTCTGATGAATATTGCTGCTGGCAACAACGGTAAACTGCCTAATGCAGACAAGTGGTAGGGCAGCATTCCGCAAAGGAGTCGAGCTACAGTTTCACCACGACAACCTCCTAAACGTAAACCTTACAACATAAAAGTGGGAAAATTCGGGAGGTTGACTTTAGAAAACGTCAGTTAAGGCAGAGCATGCAACCCTCTGATAGTTAAAAATGCCACCCCCAACTTTCGCAGGCACTGTTTACATAACAGGGGAGTGGAAGGTTTCAGAGGTTTAATGAACTCCAGAGAGCTCATTCTTTTATGCTTTTTGTAGGACATGATAACACTGACAATATTGTTATTTGTAAAGGAGGAGCTAATACAGAATAAAGTTTGTGTGTTGAAGAGAGATGCTGATGAAAATGAGGCCACAAGAATGGAATAAAGGCAGAAGAAATGTACGTGGGTTTATTGCCCTTAAAGTCTCTTTGAATTTGTTTGAGGGAAGTTCTCTTTCCAGGTTTTTGTCAATGTTCATGATTACACTAGTAAATAGACTCCTCAAAACTAAAAGACATGGACTAAAAACACTTTCGGAAGCTTTGGATGAGAGATTTTAAGGAAATGCACCCTAAACCAAACAAACCATTCTCAGACTAATTTAATTAGTCATCCAATATGCATCCAATGAGAGGCAAAAAGATGGTAACAAAGGAACAGTCCAAGAACAAAGAGACATGCAGACATAGACATTAAGGCAGAAGGGGGAATTGAGAAACACATTGCAGGAACTGAGCAGGAAATGCAACATTCCATTCTGGAAAGGTCTGGCGCTGCAACCGTGGAGAAAGCGTAAAGCTCAGCCTCCCCCTATGTCCATTACTGCCAGTTCAGAGAGATTCTCACACTGCTGGACTGGAAAAGAAGTAGGCCAAGAAACTCTGACACATCTGCTCCTTCTCTCTATTGCTGTTTCCATGTTCATCGCAATATGTCTTCGTCGCATTGATTCACCTCTCCTCCCTCAACTAAAATGCTTTATTGGAATTCAACCGTGATTAATTTCAAGGGATTACATTCTTTTAAACATGTGAAAGGTCTGATGGGAAGTCAGCGCTGACAGAAACCAGAGGACAGCACTCAGGGCCACAACACTTCAGTGCACAGTGAAGACTGTTTTAAGACAGAATACACTTCCAAAATACTCACTTTTTTTGGAAAGGTTGCATGGCAATACCATTTTTTATTGTTTACTACCATTATGTATGTATATATATATATATATATATCATGGAGTACCCTGTGAAACTATTGTAGATTAATATAGCAATCATGAATACCATAGTGAATCTCACAACAAATGTCCAGACAAAAGAAATAATAATTAAATATATTAATATGAAATAATTTTGCATAGAGAAAAATAAACCTATTTTAGGACTATTAACATATCTGAACTTTAGTCATTATCATTACTCAAAGTATCAATAGCTTGTTAGCAAACACGTGGTTCTGATGATGCAATTGAGCCAGAGGGCAGGCGGTAAAGAAACAGAATGGAAGACATAGCGTCTAAACCGCTACAATATGGACTTTCCTCTATTTAAAAAGATAGAAAAATTTCACCACACATGTTGGACGTGATGCTTGTGTTATGAAGAGCAGAAATTTTTCTACTGAATTGAAAGACTTGCCTGCCATCAAGGCGATATAGAGAATTTGAAGCTGCCAACACGCTGTGTTGAGTTCTAGTCTGGTTTGTTTATATTGTGCTGCCTTTCTGTTAGTGAGTTTAGGGCAGTAATTTGATTATCTGTCGTGATTATGAAAAATGTCGCCATTGTAGGTTATTCATGCTGAATTGTGAATTGCAATAAGACCACTGACTATCACTCAAAAAAGTAATCACATTGCTGAGTGTTTTTGAAAGTTTTGAATTTTGTTTTATAATTTAACATTATATATACTATTATGACTCTCACTTGGCTTGTGAACGAGCATAACTTGCAGGCAACCACTTCTTTGGGTTTGATTTTAGTTGTCAGTAAATACAAAACATACAAACAAAAAAACCCTAAAAAACAGTGTCTGTCGGGCTCGTAACGTTGGAGGCGGCGCCACGGGCTCGTAATGCCCAGGAGGAGAAGGCTCCCAGCAGGACCACAGTGTAACCTCCCCACTGAGAGGAGGATGTGGTGACACGGCGGCACTGATGGGAAGCGATGATGATAGGCTTGGCGGAGATCTGGAAACGAAGAGTGGCACAAAAACCGACAAAAAAAAAAAAAAGAGTGAGAGTGTCCTTAGTAGAGATGGTGGGAGAGGGAGGCTGGATGGAGATTGTGCAAAAGGCTATCTTCAAGTTAAACTTACATTATAATAGTAGTTGTAAAGTGCTCTCAAGTATTGCATCTGCTGAGTAGGCGGAGTTTAATCAGAAGTCTCGCGAGCTCAAAAAATAGCGCAAGATCAGATACATGGCATTGGAGGAAAAGAAGGAAGAAATGCTGTGCGGATTATTACTTTAAATGAACGAGTTGTGGTGAATTAAGACCATCCAGCTACAGATCAACCACAGAGCACCCAGATTGTACTGTTTCACATTTCCAAAGATGATGGGTGGACGATGTTGTGTGATTGCTCTGGAGATCGGTGGAATTGTATGGTGAATACCATCACGTGCGTCCCTGCAGATTGCAAGTGTTTGTTTCATTGTTCAATTTAGTAATCATTGTTTGATATGCTGTTATATATTAATAAGAAATGTATTCACTTGTAAACAGCTGCTATATTATGCACCTAACACACATTTGTGACGTCTCAGGTGTTCACTCACGTGAAACGATAATGACGCAGCGCTTTGTTGTACAAATTGTATCAGGAAACTAATTGAGTTTAATTGTTTTATTATAGAACCAAGTTGATCCACATTTATCCAGCTGACCGCACTCTGTACATATCACACACACCCATCACACATACACATACTGAACACCTCAGTACACGAAGCTACAGACCTCACTGTTGATACCATTTCACATTAAGCCTCTCAGGACCAGATGACGATACATCGCGATCTGTAACACCCTGTTCGAGCTCCATTGGGAAGGCATCGCGTGTGAGGATCGACATTGGAGGATATCTGCACCCTCTTTGCATCGGACTTTTGCTGAAACACCTGGGACTTGTAAAGACTGAGTATTTCTGTTTCATCACTTCATTGTCTTATCTCAACACCATAACTGTATCCTTGAGCACATTGTTATATTGTTTGGTTAATTTGCGTAGGCCTACGCTGGTTTATCTGAGAAAAATTTACATTTGTTAACATTGTGTGTTAATAACTCATTCTTTCATTTGATCAAGCAATACATTAATTGAATCTGATCCATGACTCTGGCGTCTTTACTCCTCTCTTAGTCCCTGGACATTAATTGGGTAAATTATCCTCTAAGGTGATTTAGAACCATACTAGAATCCAGTGCATACTACAGTCATTCAATACAGGGATAACAGGACTGATGAAGAAGATTCAGATACAGGTTCAGATTCAGATAAGTTCCAGGGATATAGGGAATTAATCTCACCACACTTACTTAAACTGTCTAATAAGTCTAGCCGGTGCTCGCTCTCAGTGGCAGTGGGCGAGGATCGCTTCCATCCTCTCGAACTCCACGAGGACTCCCATGGCGATGGACAGTGATGTCTGCTCACACTCATGGTCGGGGCAATGTTGTGTTCCACCTTCCCATCCTTGGGCATAGGCTCACTCGTCGTGGCAGACAGAAGCTTCCAGTCTGCGGGGGGCTCAGGCGTCGTCAATCATGGTGGTATAAGGCTGGGCTCTGGGCCTGGCCAGGTCTGCGGCCATTCAACAGAGACTGCGCAACTGTCAGTCACGGAATCCCTGCGGATTGCAATGGCTGATTCCAAATCATCTGTTCTGATTCTACTGGACCTATCTGCTGCCTTCAACACAGTGAACCAAAAAATTCTTCTGTCCACCCTCTCGTCACTTGGCATCTCAAGTACTGCACTTCAATGGTTTGAGTCCTATCTCACAAGTAGGTCTTTCAGAGTTGCCTGGGGAGGGGAGGAATCCAAAACTCATCAACTGATAACTAGGGTTCAGTTCTTGGACCCCTCCTGTTCTCCCTTTACACTACATCACTGGATCCCATCATACAGGCACATGGGTCCTCTTACCATTGCTTTGCTGATGACACACAGCTCTACCTGTCTTTCCAACCAGATGATTACACAGTAGCTGCACGGATCTCAAGCTATCTGGCGGACATCTTGACATGGATGGAAGAACACCACCTGCATCTCAACCTGGCAAAGACTGAGCTTTTAGTCTTCCCTGCCACTCCAACTCTACAACACGACATCATAAAAAAAAAAACACCATTACCCCATCAAAGACGGCCAGAAATCTTGGAGTTATCTTGGATGACCACCTGACCTTCAGTGACCACATCTGAAAGACGGCTCGGTCATGGAGATTTGCACTTCACAACATCAGGAAAATCTGTCCCTTTCTGACTGAGCATGCAACACAACTTCTTGTCCAGGCCCTGGTCATTTCAAGGCTTCATTACTGCAATGCTCTTCTGGCTGGACTGCCGTCAAGTGCAATCAAACCTCTTCAAATGATCGAGAACGCTGCTGCACATCTTGTCGTCAACGAGCCTAAGAGAGCCCACGTCACGCCCCACTTCATCTCTCTGCACTGGCTACCCCTAGCTGCTTGCATCAAGTTCAAAGCGCTGATGCTTGCTTACAAATCCACCACAGGCTCTGCACCTTCCTACCTCCACACACTGCTACAACGCTACGTCCCCACCAGAAGCCTGCGATCACTAAAGGAACAAAGGCTTGTGGTACCGTTACTGAGAGGCACAAAATCACTCTCCAGAACATTCTCGTTCACTGCTCCCTGCTGGTGGAATGATCTCCCTACTTTCATCGGGAATGCAGAATCCTTAGCAATATTCAAGAGACAGCTCAAAACTCATCTCTTCTGTGAACACTTAATCCTTTCATAAAAAAAAAACTATCCTTTCCTTTTTCCCTTCCTACTCTAGCTTATGTTACTGAGCAATGTATGAAACTTGTATTGCGAGCACTTCCTGCGTCTATTTGCCTCTTCAAGAAGAATCGCTTCTTTGTTTTCCTCACTTGTAAGTCGCTTTGGATAAAAGCATCTGCCAAATGATTAAATGTATGTAGATCTGGACCGCACGCTTTCCAGACACTTCACAATGGCTTCCTTCCAACTCAGTTCAGTAGTGTCTGTAAGGTGGATGGTGTTGTGGAAGTTTGTCCTGATCAGTGGCGGACTGGGACAGTAAATCAGGCCGGGAATTTGACTCCACCCCAGGCCACCTCTGCTGCTGCAGTCACCACCACCAAATTCATGTGTCCACCAGCCTGCTAAACTTATAGGGTAACCCTGTTAGTTGATGTAACAGGTAGATGACCATTCATACTATGAATGGATAAATAAATAAACCCTCAAAAATTCACTAGGAATACCATCTATACTACCACACCAAAGACAAATATAAACTTGGCTTACACATTTTAAGAAGGGATAATAAAAGATACATATTCACATGTTAAAATATTTATATTTGATATATTTCCAATGCTCTATGTATCCTCATACAGTATATAAAGCCATGTGCTAGTTTGTTTTTAAGATGCGCTTTTAAAACTTCTATCATTATATATATAGCCTATATATTTGTATAATTTTTTTTATAAAGAATAGATTTTATCTATTGTAAGTTGCTTTGGATGAAAGCGTCCATCTGCCAAATGATGAAGTAAATATTAGGGGTGGAACAGTTCAACTTTTTCACGGTTCGTTTTTTTTTTTTTTTTTTTTTTTGTTGTAATGTCTGGGAACCCAGAATGTTCATCCATCAACAGAAACATATATTAACTGAACCCTGATTGTTTTACGTGTTATTTATAGTAAACCATGCTACAGATGCTTTGTCAGATTTAAGTTGAACAGCGGACCGTCCGAGCGCGTGGAGAACCGAGTCTGGAGAACCGAACGGATTGATTGTTTTTTTCCACCCCTAGTAAATATTATGTAAATGTAATTCTAACCGACCTGTTCCCTTACCGGCGAACATGGCTGGGATTTAGCAGCAACTTGCTGCATCTGTGGCCAGGGCTTTTCTCCTTTTTATGCGTTCCCTCTCTGCTCCTCCTTTGCGTTTACGCTCCATTTTTTGCACTATTTTCCAAGATAAAGCCTGCCTCTGGATACAGCCAATTAGGCAGTGCTTCGCTGATGTTGGGTCATGTGGTGGTGTCATTTTCACTCCACGATCGCCTGATTCCTAGATTCATAAGTGCGTCAATTAATTCGAAGTTGCATACCAGCCTATTGCACGTCAGTCTGGTCGACAGCACAGCGGCAGGCCAGAATGACCATCAGGCCACCGGGAAATGTCCCGGTGCTCCCGATGGCCAGTCCGCCCCTGGTCCTGATTCAGAACAGGGTGTTAAGGAATTTGTCCTCTAAAATGCTGTCTTTGGCCAAAAAACAAAAGTTCTTCACAAATGAAAAAAAATCGTGGCTCTCCTGGGCCATGGTGATGAACTTTGCCCATTCATCAAAATTAGCTGGACCGTTCATCTGTCACTATGGTTGCAGGAAGGCAGACACAGATGAAGATTATAAATCCAAAGCGACAGGTTTAATGGTAATTTCAACACACGCTAACAAAGACGGTGAATGGACCAGGACTGACTGAATGGAAGGACTTATATAAAAAACACAAACAAGTTAACAAGCAACATAACTGACACAAATGAACTAATGATGACATTAATCAGGAGACAGATGAATGGATGAATTTATATTTTTGATTGCTCCTTTCTGATGGATTGCTCCTGTCTGCCTCGCTGCTGAATTGTTTAAGTCTGAATTGTTTGCTCCATATAGTTTTATTTTAAATTTTATTTTTAAGTCTAATTATTGTCATTGTTTGTTGTCTACTTTATCATCACTATATATCTGATATTGTCTAATATTGCCATCACATTAATCTGAAACCGCAAGTTTTTAATCTTTTAATCTAAATCATTACCACAAACGTGTTAGCATTACGCTAGTTTGTAAACTTGTTATCCGTGCCCACTGTCATTTCTGTCGTGCTCTCCTTTTTCTACAAGTTCATCAAACAACTGTGGCAAGTCGGATCATTCTACGAACACGATAAGCTATGTCATCTTCTCCCTTCATTGTTACTTGCATTGCCTGTCACATGCATAGTATAGCTTACTCTGTCATCGATGAGGGATTCACATGTCATAAATGTAGGGAAATAGTCAGGCTGACAGAGAAAATCTTAGAATTAGAGACACGCATCCAAACTTTAATTGAGGATAGTAAGAATGCAAGGGCTTCAGATACTGTTTTGGATGTGACTAGCTTAGTGAACTCTGTACATTGTACATTGTTCAGTTCCGGCTGTAGAGCCTGTGTAGCAGAGCAATTGGGTGACCGTAAGGCGGCCTAGTCATGGGACAAAACACCGCTCTTCCATTCCGATTGGAACACCAAACAGGTTCTCACCACTCAGTGACGCACCCTTCAGTATTACTCAAAAGTCTTTCAAATATAATTCTTTCGAAGTGATGGTGCTTTATGTAACGTTATATAATGTAAGTGACAAATCCCATTTGACATTTGTGCTGACTACTGTATACAGGCCACCAGGGCACCATACTGACTTTATCAAAGAATTTGCTGATTTTCGTTAGTATTTTTCATTTCATTAGTTAGTACTGACTGTGGATAAAGTCCTTATTGTTGGTGATTTTAATATCCATGTAGATAATGAAAAAGACGCTTTGGGATTAACTGCATTTAACAGATACTCTAAACTCAACTGGAGTTAGACAACACGTGTCAGGACCCACTCATTGTTGTAATTGTACTTTAGATCTAATATTGTCACATGGAATTGATATTGATGCCGTTGAAATTCTACAGCAGAGCGATGACATCTCGGATCATTATCTAGTCTCATACATGCTACATTTAACCAACGGTGCAAAACAGTCTCTCTGCCACAAATATGGTAGAACCATCACTTCTACCACAAAAGATTGCTTTACAAATAATATTCCTGATCAGTTTCATCATCTTAGCAAACCAGACAACTTAGAAGAACTTGATATTTCAACAGAAACTATTGACGCTCTCTTTTCCAACACTCTAGACTCTGTCGCTCCTTTGTGCTTAAAAAAGATTAAGGGTATAATGCCATAGTATAACGAGCACACTTGGGCCCTTAAGAGAGCAGCCAGAAAAATGGAGCGAAGCTGGGAAAAAAAAATCGAAACTAGAAGTTTTTCGTATTTCATGGAGAGAGAAAATAATAAGAGTACAGAAAGGCCTTAAAAACCGCTAGATCTGCTTATTGTTCAAATCTTTTAAAAGAAAATAAAAACAACCCTAAGTACTTATTTGATACAGTGGCTAAATTAATGAGAAATACAGCTTCAGCTTCTGATATTTCCAAACAGCACAGCAGTAATGACTTTATGAACTTCTTTACTTGCAAGATTGACAATAATAAAGAGAAAGTTATAGCCATGTAACTGTCTACTACAGTATCACATCTCACAGTGTATTGTAGATCCCTGTGGAAACATTCCATTCATTTGCTGCTATAGGAGAAGAAGAATTGTCTAAACTTTAAAATCATCTATAAATCATCGAAATCAACAACATGTATGTTAGACCTTATACCAACTAAGCTACTGAAAGAGATGCTTCCAGAGGTCATAGATCCTCTACTTAAGATCATTAATTCATTCTTATCACTAGGTTACATAACGAAAACTTTTAAGCAGGCTATTATCAAACCTCTTAAAAAAACACAATTTGGATCCTAATTGATCCTGGAGAATTAGTCAATTACAGGCCGATCTCCAATCTACCTTTTTTTTGACAAAAATACTTGAAAAGGCAATATCATCGCAACTGTGTTCCTACTTGGAAAGAAATAGTATCTGTGAGGATTTCCAGACAGGATTTAGACTGAGATTCCTCTCATTAGAGTTACAAATGATTTGCTCTTATCAGATCGTGTATCTCTCTCTTAAGTGTTACTAGACCTCAGTGCTGCTTTTGACACTATCGACCAAAATATTCTTTTGAATAAACTAGAAAATTATGTTGGCATTAGTGGAATTGCATTGGGATGGTTCAAATCATACTTATCTGACCATTATCAGTTTGTAGTATTAAACGAAGAGATGTCATTTTGATCACAAGTTAAATATGGAGTACCGCAAGGCTCAGTACTACGACCGTTGCTTTTCACTCTGTACTCTGTTGGGAGATGTCATTAGGAAGCATGGCATTAGTTTTCATTGTTACGCTGATGATACTCAGCTCTATATTTCTTCGCACCCTGACGAAACCTACCAATTCTCAAAATTAACGGAATGCGTAGCTGATATAAAAATTGGATGACTAGTAATTTACTACAACTAAATTCAGAAAAAAACAGAGATTCTAATTATTGGACCAAAAACGTCTGCACATAACCTAGAATACTGTCTAACACTTGTTGGCTACTCTGTTAAGTCGCCTTCGTCAGTTAGGAACCTGGGTTTTTTTTTATATCGATCTTTCATTTGAAAGCCACATTTCTAGCATATGTAAAACCACATTCTTCCATCTTAAAATATATATCTAAAATATGACATATGCTCTCAATGACAAATGCGGAACAGTTAGTTCATGCTTTCATGACCTCAAGGCTAGATTACTGTAACGCTCTACTGGGTGGTTGCTCTGCTTTCTTGATAAACAAACTACAGCTGGTCCAAAATACAGCTGAGAGTCCTTACTAGAACCAGGAAGTATGACCATATTTGCCCGGTTCTGTCAAAACCGCAGGCAGTAGATCCTTTTCCTATTTGGCACCTAAACTCTGGAACGATCTTCCTAGCATTGTTCGGGAAGCAGACACACTCTGACAGTTTAAATCTAGACTAAAAACATATCTCTTTAACCTGCCATACACATGACATTATCAATTTATGTCTTCATAGCAGTTAAAGGATTGTTAGGCTGCATAGATCAGTTCAGCCAGAACCAGGAACACTTCCTATAACGCCGGATGTACTCGTTGCATCAGAAGAATAATGGCGTCTATGCTAAATTTTGTCTCTCTGCTTATCCCGAGGTTGTGTCCGGGTCGGATGGGGAACCTGCACCTGTGGCAGGCAGCAGCGTGGCCTTGAGGTGTCGGCGGAGACTGTGTGAACTAGCTCATCCCTTGTGAGGCCCTAACCCTAACCCTAACCACATCAGCCATTGGCACAGATCCCCAACAAACCGTCCCATACCGCTGTGATGAAAAAGATCTTAAACTAGATGGAACTGGATTAAATATTTTGACTGTTGCGATTCCAAATCGGACTTATGATCTGTAACTCTGCCTGAGCATCATGCAAGTGTTCACTGTTGGCCAGAGGGGAACGGGCCCCCGACTAGGCCTGGTTTTTCCCAAGGTTTTTTTCTCCATTTTGTTGGAGTTTTGGTTCCTTGCCCCTGTTGCCTTCGGCTTGCTTAAGCTGGGGACACTTGCTTGATAGTCATCAGTGTAACGCGTACATTGGTGCCGTTGTATGCAAACTGAACTGAGCCGGACGATTACATCACTGTTTTCTCCAGTGCTGATATGCATAAATCAACTAGACTAATAGCTATTGATCTTTGCAATAGAATAAATCGATAATATATAGAATAAGATGGACAATGACACCATTTTCTTTGGGAGCTGCTGTGCAGCCAAAAATTATTTGTCAATTATTAATGTAAAGCTGCTCTGCCACAATTTGCATTGTAAAAAGCACTATATAAGTAAAGGTGACTTGACTTGACTACAGACTATTTAAATTGAACATTGTAACTTGCATATGTTTGTGTGACTGTATATTATTTTGATTGTGAAAAAAAATCATTCAACACTTAGCTAAATGTTAATGTATGCTATTAACGCCATGAAACAGTTGTTGTAACACAAGCATACAATGTCCAATCTGCCCCAAACTTCACGTTTGAGAAGAATACTGCCCTGAACACATCTACAGTCGTGGCCAAAAGTTTTGAGAATTACATAAACATTGTAAATTGGAAAAGTTGCTGCTTAAGTTTTTATAATAGCAATTTGCATATACTCCAGAATGTTATGAAGAGTGATGAGATGAACTGCATAGTCCTTCTTTGCCATGAAAATTAACTTAAACCCAAAAAAAACCTTCCACTGCATTTCATTGCTGTCATTAAAGGCCCTGCTGAGATCATTTCAGTAATCGTCTTGTTAACTCAGGTGAGAATGTTGACGAGCACAAGGCTGGAGATCATTATGTCAGGCTGATAGAATGGCAGACTTGACATGTTAAAAGGAGGGTGATGCTTGAAATCATTGTTCTTCCATTGTTAACCATGGTAATATGCAAAGAAACGCGTGCAGCCATCATTGCGTTGCATAAAAATGGCTTCACAGGCAAGGATATTGGGGCTACTAAGATTGCACCTAAATCAACAATTTTTAGGAACATCAGCAACTTCAAGGAAAGAGGTTAAATTCTTGTAAAGAAGGCTTCAGGGCGTCCAAGAAAGTCCAGCAAGTGCCAGGGTCGTCTCCTAAAGAGGATTCAGCTGCGGGATCGGAGTGCCACCAGTGCAGAGCTTGCTCAGGAATGGCAGCAGGTAGGTGTGAGCATATCTGCACGCACAGTGAGGCCAAGACTTTTGGAAGATGGCCTGGTGTCAAGAAGGGCAGCAAAGAAGCCACTTCTCTCCAAAAAAACATCAGGGACAGATTGATCTTCTGCAGAAAGTATCGTGAATGGACTGCTGAGGACTGGGGCAAAGTCATATTCTCCGATGAAGCCCCTTTCTGATTGTTTGGGGCATCTGCAAAAAGGCTTGTCAGGAGAAGAAAAGGTGAGCGCTACCATCAGTCCTGTGTCATGCCAACAGTAAAGCATCCTGAGACCATTCATGTGTGGGGTTGCTTCTCATCCAAGGGAGTGGGCTCACTCACAATTCTGCCCAAAAACACAGCCATGAATAAAGAATGGTACCAAAACACCCTCCAATGACAACTTCTTCCAACAATCCAACAACAGTTTGGTGAAGAACAATGCATTTTCCAGCACGATGGAGCACCGTGCCATAAGGCAAAAGTGATAACTAAGTGGCTCGGGGACCAGAACGTTGAAATTTTGGGTCCATGGCCTGGTAACTCCCCAGATCTTAATCCCATTGAGAACTTGTGGTCAATTCTCAAGAGGTGGGTGGACAAACAAAAACCCACTGATTCTGACATACTCCAAGAAGTGATTATGAAAGAATGGGTTGCTATCAGTCAGGATTTGGCCCAGAAGTTGATTGAGAGCATGCCCAGTCGAATTGCAGAGGTCCTGAAAAAGAACGGCCAACACTGCAAATACTAACTCTTTGCATAAATGTCATGTAATTGTCGATAAAAGCCTTTGAAACGTATGAAGTGCTTGTAATTATATTTCAGTACATCACAGAAACAACTGAAACAAAGATCTAAAAGCAGTTTAGCAGCAAACTTGGAATTCTCAAAACTTTTGGCCACGACTGTACATGACCATTTTCAGTTATAGTAATAGCGCCACCCAGTGGCAACAGGAAAAGATGTTTAACACTGTGATGCGCTACTAGACACATACTAAATTATGCAATTGAGTACCAAACATGCTACAAACATTCTAAAAGATGCTAGCAACACTTAGCTGAGTGCTAAAGCATGCTATTATCATCAGTCAGCAATCCGCCTCAAACTTCACATGTTTGATACTAGCCTGAAGACATCTACATGCCAAAATTTACTTTGTCCATATATCAAACACACTTGCACGTATATGTATGAAACGTGGTACACGTAGACCTCATCAAGTCAAGTCACCTTTATTTATATAGCGTTTTTTACAATGCAAATTGTGTCAAAGCAGCTTTACAATAATAATTGACCCTTTGCAAACAGTTTGATTGACAGGCAATCTGACCAATCATAACCCCGAATTCGCAATTCTAACGTTGGAGAATTTGAACTTGAAAAATTGTGCGTACTCATGTCTTTCCGCGGTTGAAACAACATTCCTTCTGATGTCCATTCATGTTTATATGATGCTATAAATGAACTAGTATGAAAATGGTGTCATTGTCCAGCTTAAATAAATTCAGTATTGATTCATAACGTTGTAAAAATCAATAGTTATTAATTTAGTTAATTTAACTGTATATCAGCACTGGAGAAAACAGTGATGTAATCATCCAGCTCAGTTCAGTTCACATTCAATGGTGAAGATCAAGTCAAGTGTCCCTAACTAAGCAAGCCAAAGGCAACAGCGGCAAGAAACCAAAACTCCAAAAGGTGACATCAGGTAACAAACAGGTGATAAAAAAAAAAACAATGGAGAAAAAAACCTTGGGAGAAACCAGGCTTAGTCGAGGGGCCAGTTCTCCTCTGGCCAACAGTGAACACTTGCCCAATATTCAGGCAGATTTACAGGTCATTAGTATGGTATGAGATCTGTGATGCTTCCTGTCGTGTTGGTAAGGCCTTCACAATGGATGATCTAGTTGACACAGTCTCTGTTGACACCTCAGGGTTGCATTGTGGTCGTGTATAGGCACAGGTTCTCCATCTGACCTGGATATGGCCCAGATCCGGCTAATTAGCGTAAAACTCGAGATAAGCAGAGATACTAAAATTAACTTAGATGCCATTCTTCTTCTGATGTAACGCATATATCTGGTGTTATAGGAAGTGTTCCCTGTTCCAGCTAACCTAATCTATGCAGCCTAATATGAAACCATGAATGATGACGAGTTGTGTATCCCAGGTTAAAGAAATGCGTTTTTAGAAAGACGTGTCTAGATTTAAACTGACAGACTGTGTCTGCTTCCCGAACAATGCTAGGCAGATTGTTTGCAGAGTTTAGGTGCTAAATAGGAAAAGGATCTACTGCCTGCAGTTGATTTTGATATTCTAGGAATTAACAACTGGCCAGAATTCTGAGATTGTAATAGAAGCAAAGGACTATAAATGCATTAAGGGCTTGCTCAGGTACTGGGGAGCTAAACCATTTAATGCTTTGTACAGATTTTAAAATCTTGCTAATTGCTTAAAATTTTTAATAGGAAGCCAGTGCAGTGTTGACAGAACCGGGTTAATATGGTCATACTTCCTGGTTCTAGTAAGGACTCTGCGTTTTGGACCAGCTGTAGTTTGTTTATCAAGCAAGCAGGGCAACCAACCAGCAGAGCATTTACAGTAATCTAGCCTTGAGGTCATGAACGCATGAACTAACTGTTCCGCATTTGTCATTGAGATGCATATGTCGTACTTTAGATATATTTTTAAGATGGAAGAATGCATCAGGCCAAAGAACTTCTACACTCATAGTCATAAGCTCTGCCAAACAGGAAGTATTCTTGGGTGTTTTTGAGGCTCTTAGTATGCAAACATGAAACTCAACACACCTTAGGGTGTGAAGAGGGAGCTCTATAGTGCAACTTTTTTGACAAAAGTGAGGGGTTCATTTTTCCAACAGTTTTGATTGTTTAAATAACTTTTTATCATTTTATAGCATTTTGCATCTGCTGATACTGAAATTAAAATGCATACCTGCTAACCGTTTTTTGTTTTTGACTTGATTTACATTCTTCATGGTACTGTTTGCAGGGAAGAGAAGCTATATACTACAATACTGAACTGTCTGATGTGGTACTGTAGTAGACAGTTGCATGGCTAATGTCATGAATTCAGTCTATCATTTTTACACCCACTCACCACTAGAGGTCACCCGCTCGCACCATGCTTCTCCCTCACCGCACTACACTTCCAAGAATCCCTAACACGTTCACTGATTATCCGCCAGCTGTTCCTCATCATCACAACTCATTAGCTTCATCACTGCACTATAAATAGATCACTCACCCACTTGCACACCGCAAAGTATTGTTGATTCCTTTTTCTGAGCATATTTTCCCTGTCTGTTCCTTGTCTTGTTGATGTTTACCTGCCTGCCACTGACCTCCCGCCTGGATACTACCACGAGCTTGGCTACCCTCTGCTATTGTTGTACGCTGTTGCTGACCTGTGCCTGTCTGACCACGTTTATAAATAAAGAGCTGCATTTGGATCTCACTCTGACTCCGCCTCATTACAGCTATGATTTTCTCTCTAATATTGTCAATCTTGCAAGTAAAGAAGTTCATAAAGTCATTACTGCTGTGCTGTTTGGAAACATCAGAAGTTGAGGCTGTATTTCTCGTTAAGAATGTTCCTAGTAAGAATTGTATTCCTGATATGTGAAACTGGAATTTCAACTAGTAAGAATTCAATTCTTGATATCAACAATTGAATTTGAATGGGAGCCTATGGCGAGATTTCACTACTAAAAAAATCAATTGTTGATATCAAGAATGATAGTTTTTACTAGTGGAAATCTAATTCCTGATTTCAAGAATGAACATTTTAACTAGTGAAAGTTTATATCCTGAGAATGAATAAAAGTCAAAACGGCTTGCCATAGTCTTGTGCTTGAATGGTTTAAGATCACATCAAAGATACAAAAGAATGGAAAACTGCATTTCGCTTGGCATAGTTGAATAATAAGAGTTATGCACATGGAAATGACAGTCTGTATAATTCATAAACAAATCTTCATTCTTATTGAGTCTCTAACAGTGTGTAGCTTTAGCCGTGCAGCAAGCTATCAAACTCATTCAAAATCAAATGTTGGCAAACATCTACAAAATATATGTCATACCTATATGATATGATATGCTGAACCACGAACAGTTTGTAATGATCCATTTTGAGAGTTATATTTGCTGTGTGAACTTCTGTATTCTTTTGCGGTTTGTACTGGAGTCGCAAGCAGTGTTGTCAGATTAGAAATGTGCAATTATCATACCAGAAGCTCAAAATTTTCGTATTTTTTATTTGTATTCGTTTTTAGTATAGATAAATGAACTAAATTAATAATTAGTGATTTTTTAAAATGGAATGAATCAATATTGAACTAACGTAAGCTGGACAATCACACTATTTTCTTCTAAAGCTGTTGTGCAGCCAGGCCTACTTCGACACAATCTGCATTGTAAAAAGAGCTACATAAATAAAGGTGACTTGACTTGACGAGTCAAATGAACAGAATTCTAGTATTCTAAACATAAATAGTTATTATTTAGACCAACAACTTTTTGACATGACCTGCAAAATACCACAATAGATAAATAACTATGCGTAACTTAGTGGGAAACAACTGACCTAAGAACCACGGCAGGAATGTTAACTTGTACTCATGAGAGAGAGAGTCATTCTCCAAGATGATCGCCCAAGAAGAAGTAAGGTGAGATGAGATGGAAGACATGCGTTCACGTTAGGCTTGTTCGAGATGCTGCGCATACCGATCGGTGTATGACATCAAAGTACCGCGAGAGCGTTTGGAGAGCATTGACTCATTATACTTTTGAATCGCTCTCGAGTGCTTTGATGTCATACACCAATCGGTCTGCGCAGCACTGGTGTATCTCGAACAAGCCTGTTTTTCTTACAATCATAACGTGGAGGATACACCACTAGACCAATGAGTAGGATAAGGCTTATGTTTACAACAACCATTATTTGAAGTGTCACATTTTGAAATTATTGTACAAATATAACAGTAAAAAGAAAGAGCTGCAATAGAGGCCCTGCAAACCAGTGAGCCAATCAGGCAGAAAAATCCAACATGAGTCACTGAATAATCCCTCTATTTCTTCTCTTCCTTCATACTCCAACTGCAACAAGGTCTTTTTAATGTGGTTTACCCCCCCCCCCCCCCCAATCCCCAATCCCACCACACAAGTCCCTGATACAGGCCCAAGTATTTGGAAACAGTGCTGCTCCCCTTGATTCCCTCTCAACCCCCACCCACTTAATGAAAAGCATGTGCTGGAGATGCTTCATCTTTGCCACTGAAGCTCTGCACAAGTTTCTTTCCCTCAGAAGAGGGAAAAAAATACATAGTCCCCCTCCCCATTCCCATTTTGTCAGAGGTAAAAAAATACATCTATAAAATCTTAAATTTATGACAGAAGTGACAATTAACGAGTTACAGTCATGTATAACAGATGTGGGGGGTGCAAGATATGGAAGTGGCAAGATCTGTCAAATATATTCAATGTCTGTATAACTTTAAATGTCTTTGATAATAAATAGAAAGGTTCAAAACATCTTTCCCAAAGATAACAGCACACATTCAATTAGATTTTTGCATTTTAAACTGTAATAAATAAATCTCATCAATTAAAAATGGAATTTGATTTTGGTGAAAATTGAATGATTTTGGTACCACTTCACGATAAGGTCCCATTAGATACATTAGAAAAACATTATTGACGGTATCTAAAATATTAATACAGAAAATCACATTGTGTGATTTTTAAATAATTAATTTGCATTTTATTGCATGACATAAGTATTTGATCACCTACCAACCATTAAGAATTCCGGGTCTCACAGACCTGTTAGTTTTTCTTTAAGAAGCCCTCCTGTTCTTCACTGTATTAACCTGTATTATCCTGTATTAACTGCACCTGTTTGAAATCGTTACCTGTATAAAAGACACCTGTCCACACACGCAATCAAACAGACTCCAACCTCTCCACAATGACCAAGACTAGAGAGCGGTGTAAGGACATCAGGGATAAAATTGTAGACCTGCAAAAGGCTGGGATGCGCTACAGGACAACAGGCAAGCAGCTTGGTGAGAAGGCAATAACTGTCGGCGCAATTATTAGAAAATGGAAGAAGTTCAAGTTGATGGTCAATCTCCCTCTGTCTGGGGCAACATGCAAGATCTCACCTCGTGGGGCATCAATGATCATGAGGAAGGTGAGGGATCAGCCCAGAACTTCACAGCAGGACCTGGTCAATGACCTGAAGAGAGCTGGGACCCCAGTCTCAAAGAAAACCATTAGTAACACACTACACAGTCATGAATTAAAATCCTGCAGCGCACGCAAGGTCCCGCTGCTCAAGCCAGAGCATGTCCAAGCCTGTCTGAAGTTTGCCATTGACCATCTGGATGATCCAGAGGAGGAATGGGAGAAGGTCATGTGGTCTGATGAGACAAAAATATAGCTTTTTGGTCAAAACTCCACTCACCGTGTTTGGAGGAAGAAGAACGATGAGTACAACCCTAAGAACACCATCAACCGTGAAGCATGGAGGTGGAAACATCATTCTTTGGGGATGCTTTTCTGCAAAGGGGACAGGAGACTGCCCTGTATTGAGGGGAGGATGGATGGGGCCATGTTTCGCGAGATCTTGGCCAACAACCTCCTTCCCTCAGTAAGAGCATTTAAGATGGGTCGTGGCTGGGTCTTCCAGCATGACAATGACCCGAAACACACAGCCAGGGCAACTAAGGAGTGGCTCTGTAAGAAGCATCTCAAGGTCCTAGAGTGGCCTAGCCAGTCTCCAGACCCTAAACCCAATAGAAAATCTTTGGAGGGAGCTGAAAGTCTGTATTGCCGAGCGACAGGCCTGAAACCTGAAGGATCTGGGGAAGGTCTGTGTGGAGGAGTGGGGTAAAATCCCTGCTGCAGTGTGTGCAAACCTGATCAAGAACTACAGGAAACGTAATTAAAATTAAGTTCTGCTTTTTTGATGTATCAAATACTTATGTCATGCAATAAAATTCAAAGTAATTACTTAAACATCATACAGTTTGATTTTCTGGATTTTTGTTATAGATTCCTTCACTCACAGTTGAAGAGTACCTATGATAAAAATTGCAGACTTCTACATGCTTTGTAAGTGGGCAAACCTGCAAATTCGGCAGTGTATCAAATATTTTTTCTCCCCACTGTACATTTGTTACAGTATTTATTAATCTTTTTTAAATAATAAAAATACACAATTTTTAGTACATATTAGCTCCATTAAATAATATTAATAGCATTAGTTAACATTAACATTAGGTAAGATTATAAAATGCTTTAGAAGTGCTTTTCATTGTTAGTTTTGCCGGTATTTTACAAATGTAATAGTCATCTCAAGTCAAGTCATCTTTATTTATATAGCGCTTTTTACAATGCAAATTGTGGCAAAGCAGCTTTACATTAATAAGAAAATGGGGTCATTGTGCAGCTTATTCTATATATTATTGATTCTTTCCGTTGCAAATATCAATAGTTATTAGTCTAGTTAATTTAGGTATATCAGCACTGCAGAAAACAGTGACGTAATCGTCCGGCTCAGCTCAGTTCACATACAACGGCGCCAATGCAGGCATATCAAAAACACTGCTGAATATCAAGCAAGTGTCCCCAACTTAAGCAAGCCAAAGGCAACAGCGGCAAGGAACCAAAACTCCAACAACTGGAGAAAAAAACCTCGGGAGAAACCAGGCTTAGTCGGGGGGCCAGTTCTCCTCTGGCCAACAGTGAACACTTGTCCGATACTCAGGCAGAGTTACGGGTCATTAAACCGATTTGGAATCGCAACAGTCAAAATATTTAATCTAGTTCCATCTAGTTTAAGATCTTTTTGATCACGCCGGTATCGGACGGTTTGTTGGGATATGTGCCACTGGCTGATGAGTCGGTAAGGTCTTAACAAAGGATGGGCTAGTTAACACAGTCTCCGCCGACACCACAGGCCACATTGCTGCCGCACACAGGCACAGGTTCCCCGTCCGACCCGGACACGGCCCAGATCCAGCCAATCACGTTAATTGGTAAACCTCGGGATAAGCAGAGAGACAAAAAGTTAGCGTAGACGCCATTCTTCTTCTGATGTACCGAGTACATCTGGTGTTATAGGAAGTGTTCCCGGTTCCGGCTGACCTGATCTATGCAGCCTAACAATCCTTTAACGGATATGAAGACAAAAGTTTATAGTGCGTCATGTGTATGCCAGGTTAAATAGATGCGTTTTTAGTCTAGATTTAAACTGACAGAGTGTGTCTGCTTCCCGAACAATGCTAGGAAGATTGTTCCAGAGTTTAGGTGCCAAATAGGAAAAGGATCTACCGCCTGCGGTTGATTTTGATATTCTAGGTAAGTATTCTTTGTAAGTAATTAGCAAGATTTTAAAATCTATACGATGTTTAATAGGGAGCCAGTGCAGTTTTGACAGAACCGGGCTAATATGTTCATATTTCCTGGTTCTAGTAAGGACTCTAGCTGCTGCGTTTTGGACCAGCTGCAATTTGTTTATCACGCGAGCAGGGCAACCACCCAATAGAGCGTTACAGTAATCTAGTCTCGAGGTCATAAACGCATGAACTAGCTGTTCCGCATTTGTCATTGAGAGCATATGTCGCAATTTAGATATATTTTTAAGATAGAAGAATGCGGTTTTACATATGCTAGAAATGTGGCTTTCAAATGAAAGATTGGTATCAAAGAGCACACCCAGGTTCCTAACTGACGAAGACGACTTAACAGAGCAGCCATCAAGTGTTAGACAGTATTCTAGGTTTTTATGTGCTGAAGTTTTTGGTCCAATAATTAGAATCTCTGTTTTTTCTGAATTTAGTAGTAGGAAGTTACTAGTCATCCAATTTTTTATATCAGCTATGCATTCTGTTAATTTTGAGAATTGGTAGGTTTCGTCAGGGCGTGAGGAAATATAGAGCTGAGTATCATCAGCATAACAGTGAAAGCTAATGCCATGCTTCCTAATGACATCTCCCAAGGGTAACATGTACAGAGTGAAAAGCAACGGTCCTAGAACTGAGCCTTGTGGTACTCCATATTTAACTTGTGATCGAAATGACATCTCTTCGTTTACTACTACAAACTGATAACGGTCAGATAAGTATGATTTGAACCATGCCAATGCAATTCCACTAATTCCAGCATAATTTTCTAGTCTATTCAAAAGAATATTGTGGTTGATAGTGTCAAAAGCAGCGCTGAGGTCTAGTAACACTAATAGAGAGATACAACCATGATCTAATGATAAGAGCAAATCATTTGTAACTCTAATGAGAGCAGTCTCAGTACTATGGTACGGTCTAAATCCTGACTGGAAATCCTCACAGATACCATTTCTTTCTAAGTAGGAACTAAGCTGAGATGATACTGCCTTTTCTAGTATTTTTGACAGAAAAGGTAGATTGGAAATCGGTCTGTAATTGACTAATTCACCAGGATCAAGTTGTGGTTTTTTAATAAGAGGTTTGATAATAGCCTGCTTAAAATTTTTCGGTACGTAACCTAGTGATAAAGATGAATTAATGATCTTAAGAAGAGGATCTATGACCTCTGGAAGCATCTCTTTCAATAGCTTAGTCGGTATAGGGTCTAACATACATGTTGTAGATTTTGATGATTTAACAAGTTTAGACAATTCTTCCTTTCCTATGGCAGCGAATGAATGGAATTTTTCCTCAGGGATACAACAATCCACTGTCTGATGTGATACTGTAGTAGACAGTTGCATGGCTATAATTTTCTCTCTAATGTTGTCAATCTTGCAAGTAAAGAAGTTCATAAAGTCATTACTGCTGTGCTGTTTGGAAACATCAGAAGTTGAGGCTATATTTCTTGTTAATTTAGCCACTGTATTAAATAAATACTTAGGGTTGTGTTTATTTTCTTCTAAAAGATTTGAAAAATAAGCAGATCTAGCGGTTTTTACGGCCTTTCTGTACTCCATCATTTTCTCTCTCCATGAAATCCGAAAAACTTCTAGTTTTGAATTCTTCCAGCTGCGCTCCAGTTTTCTGGCTGCTCTCTTAAGGGCCCGAGTGTGCTCGTTATACCATGGCGTTGGACTAATATCCTTAATATTTTTTAAGCGCAAAGGAGCGACAGAGTCTAGAGTAGGATTAGTCCAACGAATAATTCGGTTTGTAACATGTACCAAACCGAAAGCCTTGCACCGAACGGTTCAATACGAATATGTGTATAGTTATACCCCAAATAAACACTGATCAGCACTTTATGAAGTGTCAAAGTTTCAGTAGTATACAGTAGGTTGTGTATGGAGGGACAGAAAGATCTCAGATTTAATTAAAAATATCTATTTTAATATTTATTTCTGTTCTGAAGATAAACAAAAGACTTATGGATTTGGAATGGCATGGGGGTGAGTCACACAGCGTGTTGATCCCGTAAAATTGGCAGAGTGCCTTCTGTGTGAACGCAAACACATCACTGGATCGAACCTGCGATGGGGACCTAGTATCACTGTCAGGATCAGTCCCAGAACGTGCCCTGTGTGAACAAAAGGCAGGACCAATGGCGTAAGGGGTGTGTTGTAATGATGACGCAGAAGTGTAGATCATTTGCCAGCTTTGCGGAATGGTACCTGATGCACTAGTTTATGATCGAATAAAAAAAAAATGCACGAGCATGGTTTCTCGAGAGAGAAATCGCAGATCATAAACAATCTTAGGACTCTGCGGAGACATTACACTTCATATCCTAATGTCACATGTCATTACGGGATCTTTACGGGATGCGAGTGAACACACCAATAGATTCTGGAAAATCACTGGCAGTGTGAATGAACCAAAATCAAACGGACAAATTATCCATATATTTTCTGGAATCCCTGTATGAAAGGGGCTTAAATAACAGAATTTTCAGTTTGGGGTGAACTATCCTTTTAACCTGTTCAACCTCTCGTTCAACCTTTCTTCATGTGGCTGTTATTTTTGTAGTCATTATTTTACAAAATGTGTTAATTTCTGAACGGCCAAGCAAAATGAAGGTCTTAATGATGCAGCACAGACTCAATTACCCAATAATGACATCTGCTGTCAACATTTCATTATCGGTTTCATCAACATTCCTTAGTTAGTTAGCACCATATCCTTTTACTAATGTCTTTGAAAGGGTGTGTTTGTGTTATGTGGATACGGCCGATTCCCTCGGGGATCGGGGGAGCAAGCTTCTAGGCTCCCAAAAAGCTCAGTGGAAAAGGCAGTTGGGTGACTTGGAGGCTGAGTCAGCAAGCAGAACTCTGGCCTCTCTGAAAAAAAAAGAGGAAGGAGGCAGGGGGCAAAGGAAGTGCGGGATGGAAAGAGAAGGAGAGAAAGGAGGGAAAAGAGAAAGAGTGCTGACATTCCTGCACCGTGAGTCAACGCCGCTAGGCACTTTACTGGCAATCGTTCACTACTTTTACAACTAAAAGCAATGGCTAACCATTGCAATAGAGGAAGAGAGAGGAGACCATCCAAATGCTGAGCCTCCAACTAGTAAAGCTGCAGGTACATTCTGAAAGTGTGACAAACATTTCTCGGAATGCCGTCCATGGCTACCCAAGTAACCATTTTAGATACCTCTCTACATTCAGAGGGAGCACTTAAATGCAAAGCACTGAAAGAAAGCGTTATGAGGAAGGGTCTGTACTCCTGCTATCAATGGTTAAGTAGTAAAGGGAAATTAGTTTCACCAAATAAAGCCCAAGTGTTCCTCATAACTTGGCGTCTTGCTTTGATTTCCAGTAACACATGACTGCATTCCTGCCCTATGTAGTGTGCATATCTGTGTGTGTCCTGTTCCCCCTCGGCCCTGACTGGCATTCCTCAGACGAGTGGGGTGACATCTGCCAGAAAGGCCATTAATGATGCTATGCAGCCTCATTCACTACTTAACATAAATTACAATGGAAGTAAGTGCAACGGTAAAAGTAAATGAGGTTGACAGCTATTATGAATCTTTAAGAATTTGTAGCAAAAATTAACCTTTTAAAGTTATTATATTGTCTAAAACTTGCTTCTGCAGAATAAATATGCATATTAATACCTTATATTCATATATTATGAACAGCCTACCTAGTACATATAGCATTCATGCATGTCGCGAGGCCTTGTAGCACAACGCATGTCATTCTCGTCCGTTTGCACTAACAGCAATGCGATTCATTCACTGCAAGAGGATGCAAACCATGCAAAGTTTACATTTGCATACATTAACTAATAAACCTATTTAATGAAATGTATTTTATGTTTTCAAAGCACGAAATCCAAGCCTCACATTTGAATTCGCAATTTAAAAACTCGCTTAACTTCAATAATAATCGTTGTAAATCGACTTAAATAGTAATTTTTCACATGAGAAATCTGTTAAAAGTTATTTACCTTCATAAGTTTTCGCCAAGTCCTGCTTTATTTCGATCTGCAGCCGGTTTTGTGCGTCCTAAATTAAGTCCGTTACAAGTTTTTTGGTTGATTCCAAAGCGTCGAACAAGCTTCACAGAAGTTTAAACCCGTCAATCCGAGGGGGTTTTGCGATCATCTTTGCATTTTTGGTTGTTGTTGTTGAATTAAAAAACGCGGTCCCCCTTCTCCGTGTAAATTTTTGAGCTGTTGAAATGTTTTCCACTACAAGTGTGCTGTGAAGGGAAGGACTAGGACTGCCCTCTTCTTCATACGAACCATAGAAGTCGCCGCTGCAGCGAAATTAGCCCTTACAAGCTCAAGAGCTGTGAGAAGAAGAAAAAAAACACTGTCCCCTCTTTGCTGTGAACTTTACGAGAATTCAAAGGATTTTTTTAAAAGTCAAGAGAGCCCTGCTTCGGAGAGTTTGTCGATTGTTCCTGCTCTGCTATTGGCTTTAAGGAACGTCGCTCAAGCAAGAAAAGCACTAAAAAAGCTTTTGTGTGTCTTGAAGATTAGGAGCTTGCCAAAGAGTCTTATGTGTAGCACAGCCCACAGATTCATCCACTTCAGAAGAAAATAACTACATATCTTAAAGGAATAGTTCACCCAAAAATGACAAATGATCCCACAATTTACTTGCCATTATGTATACGACTTTCTTCTATCAGCTTAACAAAATGAGAGTTCTATTAAATAATTTACCAGCTTCGATGGCATTTAATAATGCTTCAGTTTTTGAAGACCCCCAAAACGATTCCATCCATCATAAAAGAAATTCATACAACACCAGTGGGTTAAATAAATGCCTTAGAAGTGAAGTAATGGGTTTTTGTAAGACAAATATATCCATATTTTAAACGTTATAAACTGGCGCTATTCAATGCTATTACAAGGCAAGGAAGGGCCAGCTGGCTAGGATATAACTGTGTTCTCCAGAAAGAGGAAAGTCACCCAGGATGCCTTGGCAAACTTTGCCAATTAACATATTTTAAAAGAGTAAGGGTTTTAAATGCAATTTTACTATTAAAGCTGCTGGAGAGGCCAATTTTGTTGAAAGTATGGAGTCATCATGTGGCTTTCCATTTTACTGCCATTGTTATTATCAGTACATTTTACAGTAACAAATGGATAATAGGTGGCGACAAGTGACTTAATTTTCATGTCATTGAATCATTCATTCAAAAGATTCGTTCAAAAACACTGATTCATCCAGTATTGAAACAAATGTTTATTAATGAGTCAGTGAATTCGGTGAATTTAAATAATTTATTCAAACATTTTCCAGTAATTAGAGTCCAGCAAATTTTATGTGGTCAGAGCCGCTAGTAAATTATATGTAATTTTGTTTGGTTGTATATTGAGAATCGTGGGAGAATCTGATCTCTATTTGAAAAAAAAAAAAAAAAAGATTTAAAATGGAATGATTCTCATTTTAAACATAATCGTGCAGCTCTTATACAAATATACATATAAATAATATAAAATACATACATATACATAAATTCAAGAAATATAATGGCATCACAATACTATAATTGTAACCCCAAACATGAAGTCAATCTTAGCAGAACATGAGGGTTGAACACTGTAATTGAGCGCCCTCTTGTGATGGCACCATATTTGACAAAGAAAGAATGATTACTTAAACTACAACACAGAAAACAGAAATCTACTGCCTTTCAATTTTAACATCTTTGTGAAGTAACCTTTAATATATTCGGTAAAAATGAATCACCTCCTCACCCACAAAACTGAGAAAATCCAATATATGTCATCCATGTGCTCCAGTCTTCCATTGAAATCATACTTGTAATTACATTCACTCTAAACCCGAATAAGTTGAGTTTACTTAAAAAATTTAAGTAATGTTTACTTGATAAACTTGAGTGAAATGTACTTAAATTATATATGAATTGTGAATTTCATTCACATATGAATATATGACCTGTGAATTCTTGTTACATCACTGCATAATATAAATGCAGAATATAAATGAAGTGCCCAAGCAAAGGAAACACCATCCACCATAATGGCTAGTCCAAAATAAAACATTTGAGGAAAATCAGTGTCAATTTATGAAGTCAGCTTATGTGATGTTCTCTCAAATTTTACAGTTGAATTGACAATTGAACATTTAAGATGACTTTGGCAAATCAGTGAATTCAAACAGAGACAGATTACTGCAGAAGTGGAGGAAATAGGGAAGAGTCTATTAAGACTTTTATTAAAGACTTATTAAGACCGCCTTTTTTTTTTTTTTTTTGCTTGACAAAGTGGTACTCAAACCAATCAATTAATCAATACTTGGGGTTTATGAGTAAAACAAGACATAGTATGTGAGTAATCCAGATTACTAGAGTTTTGCAATTAAGTTAAGACATTAAGTCAAGTTAACTAAAAAGTATAAGTTAAAATCACTATTGGATTTTAGTGTTCTCGTCTTCTGCATTCTTTCTTAAAAATCCACATCACACAAGCACTAAATTTAACATACACCAAACAATTCCCTAATATAATGATCTCGACTTCAGACAGTAAACCAAAGTTATAGGTTGGGCTAAAATGTGAATAAAATCAGATGAAAGCCTTTTCAATGTATCATTACACATTTACAGTAAGCTCGCCTATTAATCTGATCCCCATCTTCCACTGCTGTGTTGTGAAAGTTATTGGCAGGGCTGGACTGGGACAAAAAAAAAATGGCCCTGGCATTTTTGCTAAGACCGGCCCACCACAATCGGTCGGACACCACCCACCAGTAAACAATCCTTGCGGTCCATGTAAATATGCATACCTACTGTTCCATTCCCCAAAGCCAAGTAGTAAGTGCAAGCGGACCAGTGTACTCACTCTCTCTTGACTGACTGCCTACACACCAGTGGAAAGATCAGAAAAAATGTCTTATTTTAAGTGTTTAACTTTGCATTATAATCTTAATTCAAGAAATCTTGTCAAGTGAAAACAAAACAAAGCATGACGTTCATTACAATACATCAGCCACTTTCTGCTTTTACCATCTCTACTGGTGAACACCTTCTTCACCACAGGGTTTTTAGCATCCTGTTTGGGGTGATGATTTAAAAACAGCTGCATCATAGCAGGCTCAGGACGGGTAAAATAGTCTACAGCCTGTCTCCCTCCTCCACTGCTAACTTAACCTGTCTTGACTAGACATAAGAACAGAGAGAGAGGATTACAATTAATTGGTAGTTATTAAAAGTACACTTAGTAAGGATCCATTTTGGTTATATAGTCTTGTATTCTTGAAGAGCAGGATTTCTAGATGGACAATGTGCTCCATGTTATAAAAGCTAGTTAACCCTTAGAACATGGATGTAGAATACTGATAATTCTATAAAGAAATATTTTTTTCATTATTTATTTTTCAACGAAACCGACAGCAGAAAAACTATAATTTACAATTACAAATATACTTTGTTTTAAAGAGCACAAACCCCTCTTTAAGTGTCAAACAATTACCTCTCATTGTTTAGATACTCCCCACTAAAAACAATGAAAAAGAAAGCTATACTACCAAATTACTCACAAAAAACGTCCTAATAAAATGATATTCATGTTATTCACTTGCCATAAACTACCAAGTGTTCATACCAGAGTAATAGGGTATAAGAGCTACAAAACATAACTTTTTATAGCTGAAAAGTGAGACCTAGTAGACCATCATCACGACTAACGGCTATTGACACCTATAGTCTCCTATCGTCATTATAATAATAACCTGAATTTTTTTTAGAAATCAAATTGCATAATTTCAGGTTTTTCTAGTTAATGAGAAGGGCCGTTACTGTAAAGCAGGGGTCACCAACACGGTGCCCGCAGGCACCAGGTTGCCCCCAAGGACCACATGAGTCGCCCGCAGGCCTGTTCTAAAAATAGCACTTGTGAGCTGAGTCTGAAATGAACTTTTATTCTGTTTCTATTCTTTTTTTAATCACACTTGTGGTGAACTCTGACCTAATCTAGTACAAATGTACTTTGCGCGAGACAAAAGCAGTGCTCGTGGAGAGTAAGCTAACGTGCGCGTGCGCAACGAAGATGTTAGCTGAATGCAGTTTCTTGCCCCAAAAACATGGCAGAAAAAAGGAAGAACACTTTCACAACGATTTATTTAAAAATATGTAAGTTGATTTTTCTAACATTACATAATTGATAACTTTTTGAAACAACATATTTCATGATTTGTTAAAAGGGTTTGTCAGTGGCTAGTGAAAATGGGACATTTTTCCTATGAAATGTAGTGATGTAAGTCATCATCTAAAAATGTAACAATTACTGAGATTAAAGTGCTGAATATTGATATCTGTTTCCCTCCTTAGTGTCATTGTTGCTAATTATTGTGAGAAATCATTTACTTGATTAGTGTCTTCACATAGATGAGTATTATTAATATTATATAGCTAAAGGCAAACTGAGCAAATTTGTTATTTCAGAAGAGCATATCAAACTGGTAGCCCTTCGTATGACTCAGTACCCATGAAGTAGCTCTCAGTTTCAAAAAGGTTGGTGACCCCTGCTGTAAAGTGAACTCTGATGGCTACAAGGGCACACTGCTAGCTACAAAAAAAACAGTGCAAAATAGCTTTTGCTGTGCTATTTGACTTTAGCTGACTGAGTGACCAGTGCAGTAGGTGACAGTCTGACTTTATAATAACGACGACGATTATGTTGTCTTATAATATTCATTAATTTAGGTAAAGCGTCATCATCGCCGTCGCATCGTGAGTCCCTCCCTGTTAATCATGTGACTACCGTGCTTACTTCTTCTATTATACTCTCCTGCTTACTCTGTCCCTCAGTGGCTTCACTGTCAGACACCTACTGCTCCTCTGCCTGACAGGTGTCTCCTCCATGTTCTTCTATGTTCACCTGTTTTTGCATGTCGTCAGGTACTGTAGGTTTGGAAACTGAAGCTACAGTAACCGCACTAAACATGTCAGTAATTTTTGCACATGTTGAGGCATCAACCTCTACATTTTTTTATTTTTTCAAAAAGAACCCCACACTTCTAGCTTACAGCTGTTGTTGAATGACATAAACACACCTTGGCAGGTGAGGGCAGAGCTAAAAACAACACCGTGCATCATGGGAAATGTAGTCAAGAGCACAGGCTTTCAAACTTATTCAGGAGTGGCCAAAAATGTTGTCCTGAGGTGTTAATTGCACAATATTTTCTTTTAATGACACTGTTAAACAATCAAAATATGAGGAGTATGTTACATTGGGAAGAAGAATACACTAAACTTGGTCAAGGTAATAAAATGATAAACTTATTTGGCAAGAAAGGCAAACTCCAGAATTAAATAAAAGGTCAATTGTATTAAGCAAAAAGGAATAGAAGAACAAGCTCACAGAAATAAAGCATATATTGACTACAATGTAAACTTTTATTAATATTTTGTTGATTCTCCCTTGTTTTTGATTATAGCAGACATTTTCCTTGGCATTGACTCACTAAACTTTGGCAATGTGTCATGCTTAACTTCTTTTCAGCCCTCCTCAAGTTCTTCCCCAAGATGAGCTTCATTAGAAGACCTGCATGACTAATCACAATTCAGGTTTATAATTTCCCAACACATTTTAATGGTTTTATGGTCAGGGGATTGAGGAGGCCTCTTAAAGGTTTGTGACATTTGTGGTTTGTTACTTTTTTGTGTGCAGTAGATAAACTAATGAATGGTTTCTTTACAACTTCTCAATCCAGCCTCTTGTAGCTTGTTCAAGATGAAATTGGAGGTCTCATCCAGATCTTTAGAAGCCGTTTTGAGATGGTCCCACATTCAGATGATTTTCGTCCTGCTCACTTGAAAAATGCTTTGAAAATTTTGTTGACGCTGACAATCCATATCCTGCACATGAGCAATATCCAAAAGTGACTGACCTGATTTAGATTTGGAAATAAATGAGAGCAAGATTGGCATTACCTCAAATCAGATGCATCATGACAAATGATACAACTGAAATGTGGAACATGTACTTCTCAGTATTTTTGGTCTACTAAAAATAACTTACTCATAAGGGATTTGCTATATAGTATATATGGCTTTACATGACTACACCATATGTATGGATCTACACTTGGCCATAATATAGTCAAATTTTAATAATACCATTTTATAGAAGTACATTGTGTGCAAACAAAAAAAAAAAACTGCAGACAAAAAAAAAAAAAAAAAAAAAGAGTTGATATATTTTATTATTCTCATTCTTTTTCCACAACAGGTCACCTAGGTCTAACATTAGCCCACTATAATAATTCCAGTGCGAAAAATACATCTCATAAGCCGCAGATCTAGGATGACAAGCACAATATGGGGAGGAAACGGTCTAAATCATTACAGGTCCTCAACATCAGTGGAGAGGTAACAAATACCAAATATAAACTCTAGAATTACAACACAGAATGGTTTACTGAATGCACACATTCAGACTACAATGAGACACACATTAACACTTAAGCAACAATCATAACCGGAACCATTACTGCTGATGTTAGCCTTTCACTTACAATGGATGGAAATATCTTGAATGAGAAACCCTTTATATAATTTGACAGAACAAAACAAATTGATGTGTATGACTGAACGGAGCCGTGTTTCCCAAAAGCATCGTAAGCCCAAGTAGACCATAAAATCATAGCAACCAATGGTCTCCACGATCAACTTAGCTCACTATGCTTTTGAGAAATGCAGCCCAGGTCAGGGAGTCTAGAACAGCAGAACATTAGCTGTCCATAGAGAGTGGAGTAGTGGTCTTTTGCATCCCGGTTAGATTATAGAGTGCTGAACAAATGTTGAGTGAATAAGAATGACAGCTTCTTGGGAGACGAGACCCAACCTCTGGCTGAAGAGCCCCAAAGCACTTATACATTGCTGAGGGCATCAACACCAGGCAACACTTTACCCTCCAGCAACTCCAGACTGGCTCCACCTCCTGTGCTCACATGACTGACCTTGTCTTCTGTGTCCCACTTAGCACAGCAGGTTGCGGTGTCTCCCCCACCTGAAATGAAAAGAAATAATGTCAATTATTAGTCCATTATACTGGTCAATATAAACTTTTTGATGGCCGATGCTGATATCTTTGGCCGCATTTACATTACGAGGTTCAAGTGATCCAAGTCCAATTTTTTCTTCCCACGTGGGACAGATCGAATATGACCCATGAACGTTAAGTCAAGTCAAATCACCTTTAATTATATAGCGCTTTTTACAATGCAAATTGTGGCAAAGCAGCTTTACAGTAATAATTGGCAGATCATTTTTGCAAAAAGGAACGCAAAATGCACATGCACATTCTCCCAAAGAAAATGGTGTCATTGTCCAGCTTATTCTATATATTTGTATTGATTCATTCCTTGCAAAGATCAATAGTTATTAGTCTAGTTAATTTATGATTTATTAATAAAACGGGCTTGACTGCTGTTGAACTTTTATACAGACCGTATTCAAGACGTCACTGTAAGTTGCTGTTTGAACGGGACAATTTAATGTATTTCAGGCAAGAGCCAGCCACTTGAATGAAAAATGAAATTCTCACCAATGATGGTGATACAGCCATTTTTGGTTGCTTCCACAACTTTATCCATCAAGTTTTTGGTTCCACGAGAGAAGTTGTCCCACTCGAACACACCAACAGGTCCGTTCCACACAATCTGCTTGGCTCTGGCTACAGCCTCCGCATAGAGCTTTGAGCTCTCAGGACCACAGTCCAGACCCTGGATGGAAGGATAACCAAAAGGTTTTTTTTTGAGAACTGCTTCTAGCTCACTTACAGGAAAAGGAGAAGATCTTCTAGCTCTAACACAATCCAACATGTGTCTGCCTTACCATCCAGCCAGCTGGAATACCATCATCTACTGATGCGGTCCCTGTTGCCGCCTTCTCGTCAAACTTGTCTGCAGTGACGAAGTCAACTGGAAGTGATATCTTAACGCCATTCTTCTCTGCTTTAGCCATGAGGTCTTTCACAATTTTGGCACCCTCTTCATCATATAAGGAAGTGCCGATCTGAGCAAAACAAACGAATAATATTTTATAATTTCAGGGGGTTATTTCAGAAATCAGGTTATGCGACATAGCTAGATAAGTTTATGGATAAGAAAACAATTAACCTCAACTTTCGGTTCCAAACATTTAGGTAACTTTCAGGGCATTCAAGTCAAGGCCATTGAAACTTATAATCTGGAGGTGTGAAATTTATATAAAAAAAAAAAAAAAAAAACCCACCATGAAATCATTTGATAAACTAAAACAAGACAAACAAAAATATCACAGTTGGGGACTCTGTTTTGCAGCGTGAATGAAGCTTCAGGTCACTTACCTCCATGTTCTTGAGAACCTTGAGGAAGGTAAAGGCCATTCCTCCACCAATGATCATCTCATTCACCTTGTCCAACATGTTGTTGATCAGCTGAATCTTATCTTTGACCTTGGCCCTGTCCGATCAAAGCAACAATCAAACAAAGCCTTTTCAGTGAAGTGTTAATTTGCAAAGTTAAATATTATTGGGATGAAAATGAGAACCCGTCTCCTCTGACAAATTGCAGGAAGTGCCCTACAACTGTCCAATTTTGAGAGAAAAGCTAAAGGTTATTGTGCATTGCAGCACAGCTTATCAAAAAGCAAATTCCCTGAGTGAACTTTGCTATTTGGGACAAAAGATACGAACTGCTTCAGTCACCACTAAAAATTAATGACAACCATTGAGTGCGCAATGGTGGATGCTTTCAGGGTGAAAGAAAAAAAAAGAAGGTTAATTTTGTACGTTGTGTAAACGGCAAAGTTTGCATTGAACCATCCATTTCCACGTGAACACTTTGTAGTGATTTTTGCTTTATTTGCCATCATTGGACCCTGCACAGTTGCATCACAAATGCTTCATTTCACCAACAGGATATAAAACTATGAAAAGGGAAGAAATCTACAACAAGGACATTGTCACACATCCTGCTGTTGCACAAGTTTATCCTCTTAACTATTCCTGGACTGTCACTGATTGCTTCTGTATGGTTCTTCAGTGGAGAGAATACAGCCTCCAAAGTACAGCTAAATATTCTTTCATTCATTTCGGTTGGTGAACTCCGTAAAAGCCTTTGCTTTGGTTCTGCAAGATCTTGTTCATGATTAAAGCAATGTCTTTCGATGTTTTTAATTACTAAACCTGACAAAAACTTATCCTCCTAAAGAAAGACAATATTTAGGACTAAAATGATAAGCTATCAGGAGTACCCTGTCAATAATACTCACCCCCCGAGAATGGCCAGGAAAGGCCTCTGTGGTTTCTCGAGGGCCATGGCAAAGTAGTCCAGCTCCTTCTTCATCAGAAAACCAGCTGCCTTCTGAGGGAGATTCACTCCAACCATGGAGCTAGTGTGAAACATTAGACATTAGGCTTGAAAACCAAGGAAAAATATGATTACCATGTCATCTTGCAGTCATTTTGCAGACTAAACTCAATGTGAATTTTTATTTTATCACCGTTTTTACCTATGAGCACGGTGCGCAGTTCCAAAGGCATCATTGACGTAAACGTCACCCAGCTTGGACAGTGAGGCTCGGAAAGAATCGATTTCTGCCTGACTTGCTTTGGTCTGAAAAGATGAATCAAAGTCATTTATGAGTCATAGGATGCCACCTGAAAATGAAAATCAAATTAAAAAGGTACAATATGTAAGATTGACAGCTAGTGTTTGAAAGGGGTCCAAATTCAAGTATTGGAGAGGGTCATTTCTTCCATCCCCCTCCTCGACGCTCATGTAGGTTGCCAGTTTGAGAACAATTTCCTGATAATTTACTCACCCCCATTTCTTCCAAGATGTTTCCATAAAATTCCATAAACAGTGCGTCGCAAGAAATATCTACATATACAAAACGATGTAGTTTACATGTGGCACTGTAATTCTGCCACAGAGATGCACTAAAAATGGAGAAGACTTGGAGCATGTGCACAAACCTTGCGCACTCTACACAAACTTAGGTAAAGCTTAATAATAAAGTTTTACTTTAGCAAAGCTAATAGGCTCAGTAGCTTCTGTTGAACAAACAAGCATGTAGACCGCCATTGCTGTTGTTGTTGCCGTTATGCGACAATTTTGAATTTGAAAGAAAGTTTAGCCCTACCGCGGTACTTCCACCTACATCACGTGTGACCTTTGCAACACGATTTCGTAATGCAAGGTACATCGCAGTGTGAGATGAGAATTTGTGGTTAAAAACTAAATAAATTTTATGAAAATGACTGATCATTTGCTAGACAAGACCCTTATTCCTTGGCTGGGATCATGTAGAACCCTTTGAAGTTACATTGAAACTGCAATTTGGACTTTCAACCTGTTGTACCCCAGTGAAGTCCACTATATGAAATAAAATCCTGGAATATTTTCCTCAAAACCTCAATTTCTTTTCGACTGAAGAAAGAAAGACAAACATCTTGGATGACATGGGGGTGAGTCAATTTTAATTTTGAAGTGAACTAATCCTTTAATATGCCACTGGAAATAGAGCTTTTTAGATGGAAGCTGAGGCTTTGTAGATCAGGTCGAATCTGCAATCTCTGACCTAGTTTGTTTGATGGCTTCCATGGCTACAATCATGACACCCCCCAAACTGAAACACGGGGTGTCGAAATACTACTGGGTAAATTGGCAGTGGGCAGAATCACACCGACCAAAACAAAAACAGATATTCCGGCACAAAACGCATATTTCAAAGTAGAATAACTGCCATTGTTTTTCAGAGAAACAAGTAAGTGAACTTGTAATTTTTCTTAAGCCCAAAAATAGCATAATATTTTTGCAGAGACTTCAGAACAGTTTCAAAAAAAAAAAAAAAAAAAAACCTACATACAGCACCTTTACACCTAAATACAGCAATCATTTAATTTCTGCATCGCAAACAACACGAACATGCAGCAGGACGAAATTCGGTCCAATGTCAGTCTGCTAATTGACAGTTAAGGCCAATGCAGAAAAAGACAGCAGACAGACTGAATGAAAATGATAATTCACTCTCTGACAGTAGGTGGAACACGCAAAGTTCAAAACATTTAAAGCTTCAAAAATCTGTTTAAATTTAGTTACAAATACAAGAGAGCGGGTCACGGATTCTTTCTCAGCTATTCACTACCACTTAGTAAAAGTCGCTTAGTCTGTTCGAAGCTTTATGTAACAGTGCCTTTGTGCACATGACCAAAAGTGCAAATTTTATTGGCCAAAGTGTCTGACAATGCAAATGTTTGTGATGGTGTGAACAAACCCATTAACAACTCTTCATTTAAATGAAATGCTTACATCACCCAAAATATTTGTCTGTGTGAACAGCCTTTAGTCCCGTTTCCCCCTGGGAAACTGATTCATTGTCATTTTATTTTGTCATCAATATTTTGTTTTAAAGAGATAAAAATGGCCGTTATTAACCTTGGGTGACATGGCAATGAAATTCTATCACATTATTCTGGAAGTTAATGTTTTGGGCATTTTTTTTTTCTTGGAGTGGGCGGGTTTCGTAGAGCTTTTGGGCTGTAGATCGTCCACCCAATATGGAAACATTGCTTTTTGATTATATGTATAATCAATGTGTAAACCCACACCTGGTGCACTCAAGAGTTGTGTTTGCAAAGTAAACTGGAGAAAGTATTTTAAACCCAGTTACAGTAGGACCCCTGGATCACGACCAACCTACATCTAGTTATGATCACATTACTGCTATCCACATGCACTCAAGTCCATGACTTCTGAACTGTGAATGAAAGGTTAAACAGGTGCCCAGAAAATACCAAGCTGCAGTTCACTCCACATCCTTGCCAGCAAAGAATATGGCAGTTTCCCGGTCTCGTTCTTTGGTCTCTACTCGTCCCCCTCCCTTTCTCTTCTCCCCTTCCCTGCATGCATTCCAGCCAGGGCTCCAAGGACCAGAAAAGCCACAGGATCACACATATGACCTTCCTACAAATGTCATAGGTCTGCTGCATACAGTATCTCTACATGCACACACAGCCACAGCCTTTAACAGTAGCAGCTTACACTTTGTAGATAAACTTTGGTCACAATGATTAAAGCCAATTATTAGCTTCTTGAGCCAAAACAGAATGATTTGGTAGGAGATTTATGAAACCACCCTCATTATGGAGCGCTTCCCTTACCATATTGTCAATTTTACATACATGTAGTTATATTACTCCCCATTCAAAGCCTACTAACTAATCTGCATTAATTTAATTTAATTTCTTTAAGCGTGTGGCATTTCAGGGAAAAGATCCAACTGTACAAGACAGGTAATATAAAGTGCACTGACATCAGAACTAGAGTTGTTCCGATTGCGACACTAGTATCGGAAATATGACCGATGTCACAAAAAATTCTGGCATCGGTATCGGCGAGTACTTGAACCCATGTACCGATCCGATACCATTTTCTTAAACAACCAGTTATTATGACCGCTAGCTTTGCCTAACCGTTGCACAGTTCTTCTTCACTGATCAGAATGCACTGCAAACACAGGAAGTTGTACTGTGTTGCCACAAGCAACCACTGTTTAGAGCAGCGAAAAAGAAATGAAAACATGTTAGCAGCATGTCTGCTGTTTAGCAGTATTTCAGACTGGACCAATCAGTCAGTAAAACGGCAACGGTCACAAGTACAGGTAGTTCCGTACCAAGTCCCGAGTATATTCGGTACCCGCAGATGCGTTCAGTCGGTTCCGTGTTAATCTAAGCGCAGGGTTCCAGATTGTAGCCGAATATATACTAGTGTCTGTGAATACTAAACTGCAATATACTATTTAAATATTATTCCTGCAAATACTGCGTGGATGACAGGCGCGCAACGCTCGCTCACTGTCTTTGTAGCCTCTGCCGTGTGTCAATATATGAGGACACGAACGCGTTTCATTTGAGAAAACTGTCATATCATTAACACAGACACTCAAAGGTCTTCACGTCAAAACAAAAGTTTGATTTAACGGGAATAAATTGACAATATATTAGGCCACTGTTGTAGCCTACAGTAGATTGAGCTACAGCTCTATGAAATAATAATAGGTCTCTACTAATAATAATTATGCCAAGATATTCAATCTGCTATGGAGTTTATCATTTAGAATTTTTTTCCCTTACAAAATTGTTTAATGCAGTACTCTATATGTATATAGGAGTGTTTGGGCGGTTTTAAATATTTAAAAAAAATTAAGTTATCAGAGTTGTTTGTAGTGGGGTAAATTAAAACCAATCTGTGGTGACATCACAATCATGTTGCATTGACATATATGGAGCTGCCTGAAGTGTACATATGAAGTATGAAGTCGAGAGTAGAGGGCTGCATTGGGTTTGGGATCCGTGGGATCCAATGCAAATCTCGTGGGAGTGGGTGGTTTTACCTTTGCTGCGGGTGGGAGTGGGCGGTCAGAAATTTTAGCGGGAGACCCATGGGGAATGGTGGGATTTTGCGTGTAGTAGAAATGGAGTCAACGCAAGAAGTTGAGAAAGAAAATGAAAGCAGCTGTTTACTTGACAAAAGCGAAACAAGGCAGGTCAAACATATGGAAACAATTCTCAATTGACCCTTCGCAAACAGCTTGATTGACAGGCGATCTAACCAATAACTACGCCAAATCCGCCATCTTATCCGTCAAAGCCGTCAGGGAGTAGCCCATAGTAGATTAACATTGGGAAACTTAAAAATATTTTGTGTACTCACGTCTTTCCGCGGTTGAAACAACTTTCCTTCTGATGTCTATTCATGTTTATTTGATGCTATAAATGAACTAGTATGAAGAGATGATCGGTTCACAAGCCGTTTGAAGAATCTGTCATGACACATTAAGGAGCCACTATACAGTATTTAGTGTTTAAACTGCTTTAAAAAATTACAATATATTAAATATGAAACTGTTTAATAAGTTGTCGGTGTCCTCTTTGCTCCGCAATGTATTTTTCACTGCGGGAGAACATGAGGTGTGGTGAGAGAGAGCATGGGTTGTCAGGCATTGCAATCAATTGTCACTGACAAAAATGGGAGTTAAACTTTGTAAGTTGCGATATATGTGCAAAAGTGTTCGTTTACAACAGACAAATCTGGCACCTGTGCCCTGAGTCGACATACCTGCAGTTTTCTGTTTTCATGTTGCTCGTTTGGTGAGTGTGTATGCAGTAGCCTAAAAACTGAGGTGCCGCTAGTTGTGGATTTGTTTTAACAGTTAGGCCTAATGTTTTACAACCCTAATAAAAAAATAAGCCTACCCAATATGTTTATCATGTGTAGTGCTTTGGTTTAGCATTGGTTAATTCATCTTATTTAAACACAATCGTGTTTAAAGTCTGTTATTCTGGATGTCAACTTGAACAAAAATTTAGTCTGAGTATCTGAGTATATGTGCAGCTACATTACGTCAGATAAAGTCCGCGGGAGCGGCCGGGAGTGGAACACACAGGTTGCGGGAGCGTGCGGTCCACGTCATACATTCAGTGGGAGTGGGCGGGTGCGGGTTTAAGAAAACAGTCCCGTGCAGGGCTCTAGTCAAGGGTGTTTGTCCGTATAATCTTCACGAAGTGGAATGAACTTTAAAATGGCAGCAGGAATTCCCCCGAGGGGAGGCACTTAGGGAAATTTGCGAGTGTGTGTCTAAAGTGAAGTGGACTGCAGCCAACGAATCAGCATTTTTGAATGAATGATTCAATGACAAATACATTGTTAGCCGTCACTTGCCGCCACCAACTGGTGTAACGATGTAATGATGATGTTACGCCATGTTACTTTCAAAAGGTGATTTGCTCCATTTTGATCACTACTGCAGACATCAGTGTTTATATCTGAACTTTAAACTATTATCCCAGTAAATGTGTGATAATTTGAATTATTGTGAGAAAATAGTGTGATTGTCAAAAGTTTAAAAGACACAGGAGAATCGCCGTCCTTTAGCAATATATTTATGTGGGTGTTTGAATCAAGATCATGATATTTTAACGATTAATCGTGCAGCTCTACCGTCAGTCTGAAGGTCTGGCTACGTGAGGCTACCTGTGAGAAGACCAAGTGCTTTTTACCTGCAGAGCCACTGACATACAAAATACTGACCTTGTTCCCCGATGAATCTTTGCCCTTGCCCTCCTCGGCCAGATGGAAACGCAGGTTCTCCAACAGAATGACAGAACCTGCAGGAGGGTCTGCACAGGCTTTCTCAACATCTGGACCCATACAGTCCTTCAGGAACTGAACATCTCTTCAAAGTCAAATTAAATAGCAAGGTTGGTGGTCGAAGAACTAAGGTGAATAAGTATGCATTGCTATTAATATGTCAGCTTGAGAATGCTTGTCTACCATACATTTGCAATGTTTACGCAGTAAAACTATTCATCACTACGGTTAAACAGATTTAGCTGGAAGGTTTTTACCATTATCTCTAATTGATTGTGTAATATGTGTAGGTTAAGATGTCTATATTGAGCTCTCCTACTTTCCCAGCAGGCTCTTGAGTTCTGCACCCACAGGCTCCAGAGAGTACTTGTCTGGCATGGGGACTCCATCAGGACGGCCCAAGTGGCTCATCAGGACTACAGCTTTGGCCCCATTATCTAAGCAGTGCTGAATTGATGGGACTGCAGCCTTGATTCTAATGAGAACATATATAATATTAGTTACAAACACTGAAGCACAAGGCCAACGTTTTGGTTTTTTTCCCCCATGGTCAGGTGTATATACAATATATCATAAATAAATAATCACAAATTGGTATTTTTAAATGCTAAACACGCATTTAAAATACCGTTGACATTTTATGAGTGGTAAAATCGTAATATTTTGCAAGACATGAATGATTATATGTCTTATATGATGATTAAAACAGTATTGGTTTATTAACAATATCCATCTCACCTCTGGTTGTTTGTTATCGTCTTGTCTTTCATAGGGACATTGAAGTCAACCCTAGAGAGAGAGAGAGAGAAAGAGAGAGAGAATATAAATGGATCTACTACTAAATTGGAAAGGTTTAAGGTTTAAAATTCATTATTTGTAAAATAAATAGGTTCCATAAATGTATTCAAAATATAAGTGATATGAAAATTATCCCCATATCTGTGCTAATCAAATGCCCTTTAGGGGCAGGGGTTTTAGAAGTTAATAATACAGCAGATTACTCCATTTACAAAATTTGACGATACAATTTCATTCTGTTTTCTAAAGACTGTAATCATGAGCTAATCATCTCTAGTCATTTATATATTAAAATGTTTATAAAATTCAAACATTTGTAATAGGAATTTTTATGAATATATTTATAAAAGACTATTTTATTAAATAAGGATTGTACAATGATAATCATGAACAACTAAACCTAGCATGTACACTATACGAGTACACACAATGCTGTCGATGCTGCTGTGCTGTAATATTTTTAATATATTATTATACAATATTAAAACAGTTTGGATCTTGACAGATGACGTTGGAAGAACACTGCTTAAATTTATGCGTCACGATGAGTCAGTATTCAAAATGGCTATCAATTACTTTTTCAGAAAGAGCTAATTGAAAGAGCTATTTTTTCAGTAATCATAATATATATTCTATATGTGAAAAATGTTAAATAAAGCGGAAGACAGTGTTTCTCTGCCAGTGTGGACCAGAGGCTGTGGCAGGCCTTTTGCTGTGTGTTCAGGATTCCAAAGTTAATTTATGTAATGGCAACTGAAAATATTTAGACGTCGTTCAGCGGAATAAAGTATAAACAATCTCCACTTACGTACCAAAAAAAAAAAAAAAAAAAAAAAAATACCTGGCATGTGAGAGTGACAGAAGTATAACAAACGAGTAAGAACGCGCCACTAATTTAATGTGCATACTGGTATAAACCCGCCAGCACACGTTCAAAAGACCTTATAAAACAGTACGTAATGTAAATACGTTCCGGTTATCAGTATTATACAAAAATAAAGTTTAGAGGCTCCCTGATCATTTGATATTTGTAGCTGGGTGGTGTCATTTCACCAAGGCATTTAACAGTCTATGTAAAATAACGATGGCAGATTTTTTAAAGATCTGCCTTTAATTTAAAATAAGAGACTCATGACTTATATAAAAGGAGGCGCACGCGCTTTTGGTATGTCTGCCATTCTGCACGTATCGGGAATCTCTAAAACGTGACGCGTTTACACTTCCGATTATCAATGACTGAATTTGCATGGCGTTCATTCGCATAACCTTAAGCGATTCCAAAAGTTAAAGCTTAAAATTTAAATGAAAAAGAAAGCCAATAAATAAATATCACGAGCATGTTAATACACCGTTAGCGAGCAATATAACGAAACGTGCCGGTGAACACAGTGATTCACGCTTACCTCATGATCACGCGTTTTCCTTTCACATCCACCTTGTCCAAAGTGAGTTTGTTTGACAGAGACATTTTGGCTGTAAATTTGCAGAAAAAACTCTCCTAAACTGGTGTGGTGCAATGCTTATGGGTAAGTTCCCGAATGAGAGTGACCTTAGCTTGATGCTGATGTACATAGTTTGGGCGGGTCTAATCAAGGCATGCGGTTCTAAATCCTGCGCTCATTGGATAAACTTGCTGTCTATCAATATGCCTAACTAAGGACATAAAATTTTAGGCCAAATTGACACAACGTGCTGCCCCCTATCCAGAGACCCTAGGCCTCCTCTTGAATTATAGAAAGACATCACAGGTGAATAGGACATTTTTAATTAATAGTAGATATCACCATACTTCAGTACAATTCAGTTTTGTATCACATGTATTATGAATTTTTAGGTTTATGTAAATTAGGTATTATCCAATTAAAAGTGCATGAATTTGGTTAATTCAGGGTTTTTACAGAGTTGATTTTGGATCTCCTTTTTAACTCCTTAAATCAGAAAATACTGTTAACAGCCAGTAAAATAGGATTTATTTTGTATATTCCTCTGCAAAACCCTTCAGAATATACAGGTGCATCTCCAAAAATTGGAATGTCGTACAAAAGTTAATCTATTTCAGAAATTTAACTCAAATTGTGAAACTTGTGTATTAAATTCAATGCACACAGACTGAAATAATTCAAGTCTTTGGTTCTTTTAATTGTGATGATTTTGGCTCACATTTAACAAAAGCCCAATTCACTATCAACAAATTAGAATACATCAAGACCAATAATAATAATAATAAAAACATTTTTAGTGAATTGTTGGCCTTCTGGGGAGTATTTTCTTTTATTGTATATGTACTCAACACTTGGTAAGGGCTCCTTTTGCTTTAATTACTGCCTCAATTCGGCGTGGCATGGAGGTGATCGGTTTGTGCCAATGCGGAGGTGGCAATGGAAGCCCAGGTTTCTTTGACAGTGGCCTTCAGCTTATCTGCATTGTTTACACTCATTTTCTCATTTTCCCCTTGACAATACCACATAGGTTCTCAGTGGGGTTCAGGTCTGGTGAGTTTGCTGGCCAGTCAAGCACATCATGGTCATTTAACAAACTTTTGGTGTTTCTGGCAGTGTGGGCAGGTGCCAAATCCTGCTGGAAATTAAATCAGTGTCTTCAAAAAAAAACCTGGTAAGCAGAAGGAAGCATGAAGCTCGCCAAAATTTCTTGGTAAACCGGTGCAGTGACTTTGGTTTTCAAAAAAAAAAAACCCCACAATGGACCACCAGCAGATGACATTGCACCCCAAATCATCACAGACTGTGGAAACTTAACACTGGACTTCAAGCAACTTGGGCTATGAGCTTCTTCACCCCTCTTCCAGACTCTAGGACCTTGGTTTCCAAATGAATTACAAAATTTGCTCTCATCTGAAAAGAGGACTTTGGACCACTGGGCAATAGTCCAACTCTTCTCCTTAGCCCAGGTAAGACGCCTCTGACAGTGTCTGTGGTTCAGGAGTGGCTTAACAAGAGGAATCAGACAACTGTAGCCAAATTCCTTGACACATCTGTGTGAGGACTCTTGATGCCTTGACCCCAGCTTGTAAAAATATATTGTAATTGAAATCTTAGACGCAAATAGCTAAATATAATAAACACTTAAATTTGTTTTAGATGTTTTCTTTCCACTAATCTGAAAGACAAGTTATGGAAGCAAAATTGACCAGTGCATTTTGTAAAATGCATTACACATTAAAAATTATATCTGAAATATCAGACCTGTAGTTGTCACTCCATGGACAGTATAGTTTTATCCTAAAAACCTCATTCATTTGATGGCGTTATATTCATTTGATGTAATGTCATTTTACATTACATCAAGGTAATGTTAAATCTGGAAAACCCTTTAATAACACATGTAGATAAAGTAAACAAGATGACAAATATTGAGATTTATACTTTATTTTATTACATTTTTTACAGACATGCAAAGATTGGATTGTGAATATTGTCTCCACTTCTCCAAAACAGAAAAGTTCAGAATGTCATTTAGAATCCCAGAGTATTCGGTCCACTATGGGAAATGCATTCATCACTCCTTCCATTCCTTGGGCTGTACCTTGCCTACAGGTGACAAGTTCCATGAGATGCCTGTTGATGTGATCACCTGCGAAGACACAAAATCACATAAAATATTGAAAAACGATAGGTCTTCTAATTAGAAGATTTGTGTTTGCAGTTACTTACATATGCCCAAACAGCTGTACAAAATGTGACTCCAGCAATCAGCAGAGGGGCTCCATACTTTGCATGAAATTCAGGGGACAGACCAGACATTTGTCGCACAGCCACCTGACGGGCACTTTGACCTGATGTAAAATTAAGACAAAAAGTGGATTAACGTTTACACATCATTTAACACACTATTCATTGCCTTGAAGAAAATTCAAAATCCTTTTAGTCACTGAATTTATTAAAGACATTTATCATACAAAACCATTGCACTTGAATTGTTCGAAACATTATATAAGAAACATTCAATAGAACTGTTTTGAAATGAAAACAAATTGTTAGTAACATTTACAACAATATTTTATAATAGATTATCAATGAGACATTTTCTTTAAACTCACATGCGAAAAATAGACATACCTTTATATAGGAAGGTGACATATTAAATTATTTGCAGAAACGTATACACTAACTGGTGAACTACGGATGTAATTCCATCAAAACTAGCTTTAGCATACTAAGAAGCAGCATTTATTGACCAACATTGCAACAGACACTGTTTACTAAAACGTGAAATAAAACGTTCAGTCCTCGAATGAGATGTTAATCTTACCGCTGAGGTTAAGGGCAGCCTTGGCGAAGCGATACATGATATTTTCTCGGGACAACCAAATAGCGCGTGCTAATACCCTTGAATTGAAAGGCAGAAACAAAATGGTAGAACGGAAATGGACGCACAGGACTTGTGCGCATGCACGAGAGGTGATAGTGAAGACAGTATGCGGTAGATTCAACAAACGTAAAATGTAACTGTTAAACTAAAGTAAACTCTGATTGCTTAAAGTTCTGTCGTTTGTTGTCAAAATATACGAAGTTATTCGAAGAATATAAATGTTGAAATGTTTACATATTTTCTGTTGAATAAAATATTTGAATAAATATTTTGAAAGAATTTTCAGCTGTGTCAGGATGGCCGAGTGGTCTAAGGCGCCAGACTCAAGGGTTGGGCCCTTCCGTTTGAGCGGGTATTCTGGTCTCCGAATGGAGGCGTGGGTTCGAATCCCACTTCTGACACATATTTTTTTCCTCCGTCTAGAAACAATAGTATTGTCATCCTATATGTTAAAATTAAGAAACAAACCTAATCTGTAACTATTTGTTTTACAATATTGTATGACAAGTTTACATATTCCAAAAAAATTTGAGGCATATGCCTCTCCCTGTAACCACACCTCAAGTTGTTCCAACTCATTATGAAACAAAAAAAGTTTTGTATCATAATTCATACATCAGGCAGTTATGGCCCATATAATATAGTGAGAATATGCAGCTCACAGTTAAGTGTGGAAAATACTGCCACTGAATAGCTCAAACTGAACAAAAATGTAAATTGATTAGATTTTTATAAACAAATGTAAATCAATGAGATCTTTTTAAGAACATTACAGACTTCATACATAAAATGCTCATAAATATCAGTTGTCACTCTATACCTCCCAATAATGTCTTAGTAAGATATTTGTTAAATGCTCAGTATAATGAGCAAAGGTCTATAGATTTTATTGCGTTGGGCAAAACAATGCAGTGCAACAGAATGATGATTGAGAGAAATACAAATAAACATTCCTCAAAATCCTGCTGTTAAATTTGCTTTTCAAATTTTAACATGATTTTTCTAAAACAAAAAAAATGTGTATGGAAAAAAGTAAATTAAAGCATTGAAAAACATTACTAAAAAAATAAATTATTAACATTACTAAATTATTCTTAGTTTTTTTAATCAAAGTTTTCACAGCAAAAACAAAAACAAACAAAATGAAGGAGGATGTTTTTAGAATTATAAAGGCCAAAAAAAAGTATAAACCATCAAGGTGACAGAAAAGGTTTGATCATGTTGATAATTAGGCCTTAGAAATTCATGTATCAAATATGATAGAGAAGGTTTTATGGAGTTAACTTGCTACAGGGGTAGTTCAGCTGAAGCTGTTTAAATGCTTTGTTCAAAGACACATATCAGGCATACATCAGTAATAATCAGAAACATTCCCATATACTTTGAACCGCCTAAAAAATAATACAATAATACACAATGGTAATAAATCACATTATTTAATAATTAATATTATGAACAGAAAAGGTTTTTTGAAAATACTCGTCTTCATAAATCATAATATCTTGGAATGTTGTATGTATCTAATATACAAATTTATTGAGCAGATGAGACTAGCGTCCGTTTACTTGAAAACCCTATTTAGTATGGGTCTAGTCTTAATCTGTATCAAGGAAACTGGTCTGACACATACCCTTCAATGAGATTTCCACTCTGAGTTGCTATACAGATATAACATGTGCTACATTAGTTTTAGGAATACAGAGATATGAAATCATTTATAAACATATGATGGGCCAATTAAAGTCACATTACATGACAGAGGTCCAGACAAAAAGGCAAGTTTGACTGCAGCAAATCTAGGTAATTTAAGCACAGATGGAAGAGCTAGGTTTGGATCCACGTACTAATCCTTCTTCTTGTCCTTGACTTCCTCATCATCTGTGTACTCGGCTGGTTCTTCTCCAGGTTTAAGAAGCTTCCCAATGTAATCATACTTCTCTGCAGAGGAACATAAGAGCGTTTACTCAACATTTAGCAATCCAAGCTTATTGCAACATCTCCAAAGAGCACAACTGTGAAATCAGGGGGAGGAACAAAAAGGTGTCCTTCAACTCACGTGTGAACTGGGTCTCCCACTCGCTCAGGCTTTCCTGCTGCATAGCATTGAGATCTGAAAGGTCATCATGAGTTTCTTTCAAGGCTTCCTTCTCCAAACAGAACGTGGCCAGTCCTCTGGATGCATCCTTGCCCGCGAAGACCCCATAAGGACCCTCTACAAGTGAACAAATTCACAAATATATCAGAATGCCAAACAAGTAGGATCTATTTTCTTCAATGAAGCACCATTCTGTGCTGAGTGGGAATCTGTAGTATCTAGTCAACCTTTATCCGAGTCTAGGTAATTATTCACTGATGACCAATAGTTTTTTGGCAGTAAAAAGGTGTGCAAAAAAGTACAAAAACGGAGAAAATACTGCTGGCGTCTCATTATCAGAACAACAATGTAAACATAGCTACACTTTAACAGAGTTATCCTGAATTTTCAGTAGGTTAGGGGTTATGAGTTTGCATTTGTACTCGTTTAAGAAGTGCGACAAAGGGGCGTGTCTGAAATTAAATTAATGCGTTTTTATTAATAGGTCGTTTTTAAAACTCGCATATTCAAACATAATTCAAGAAACCAGGTAATTTTTATAGAGAAAAATTACCTAAGGTAAGTTTGCGGTAAGACCTGCGACTGAATTTGTGACATTCGAGTGTTACCTGGTCCGTAGAACTTCTTCCCTCTTGTAACATCAAACACTTTCCCGTTGACAGCCGTAAGAATTCTTGGGTTTTTCAGTCCATCGTACTCTTGCAATTCTGCTAAAGTGAAATCCCTTTTCTTTAGTTTAGGCAATGGCTCCTCAACCGGGCCAAAGTCTACAGGCTTGTCTCCACGGACGATTTTGTACAACAGGAACAAACAAAGACATAGCAAGCTAATGTTCAGAGGGGAAGTGAAAATTTCCTGAAGAATTCCAGAAGTTTGCTCAACATTTTCTTCAGCCATTTCGTTTCTGATATTGTGCGTGAGATACCATCGAGAGACTCACCGACGACTACAGGAGTGCACCAATCACAGAAGCCAAAAAACACACAATAGTGTGACGCCAGCCAATCAGATTCGATGTGAATTTCTGGGGCGTGTAGTTTTTGATACGAGTTTTGAAGTTATCTGTAATCTGTGAACCGGCTTGACTTTTAAAAAAAAAATGTTTTAGAATACCGAGAATTTTTTTTTTTTTTTTAAAATCTGAGAATTGTAATAATAAATACAAATTTAAACTATATTTTTTCATAACAAATTTTCCCATGATGGAATTATATGTTCATGTTCTTCATTCAATAAAAATGTTTAAAACTGAGCAGCTACGACATTAAGTGTATAATCTTTATTTTAAAGTTGTATGTAGGAAAGTAACTACCAATTTACACAGTAAAAACCTGTTAATTGTTTAAAAATATGTTACCATACACAGTGGAAAATTATATTAATAATGAAGCCAATTTTGATTAAACGTGGCTATAATTGCAGCGATTATTAATTTTCAACAGATTTTTACATTTATGTGACACAGTTAGACACCGTACAATATACAGTCATTAATTAAATGTAACAAAAATATTTTCCTTTAGAATTTGCATGCGCTGTTGGTCTGTTGCGAAGAACGTCCTCCAAACAGCAGGTGGCGGAATAATATGTTGAGTCGATTTTTACATTCCTCAATGGAAGAGAGAGTGTGACGGGATAAACAAAACACAGCAGAGGTCTAAGTCCAGTGACGTGGCCGGAGGTTATAGAAGAGAAACAGGGAGCAATAGGTTGGATATGTTATTTTTATCCCTTATTTAATTTAATATTAACTTCTTCCCTATAATGATTTCATAGCGTCCAGCTTACTGACTATTATTGCTGATAAAAGTTAGCTTAGCTTTAAGTACAGGACAGGACTGTACAGTTTGCCTGTGACATACAGATAATGTGGTTTGTTTTGCTAGTATGTACTCCAGCATCAATTATACTGGCATACATGATCAACTCATCACTAGATGTCCACTACTGTCTATAATCTGTGTCTTGAATATTATTCTTATTATTCTTAGTATCATCTTAATCCTCAGCCTCAACAATTTGTGATGTATAACACGTTGTGCTGTTTTGAAAATGTATTGGTTTTCAATTCCATAAACTACATGTACACAATTATATAACATATAGCTATTCTTTGCATTAAAAGTCAGTTAAGTGCAATTTACTTGTCCATTTCAGGAGTCTGGTATGTGTTAAGATGTCCGACAGTGAAAGCTCCACAAGTAACCAAACAGAGAAATCAATGGATCAAGAGGCAGAAGAGCTGTCATCAGACCCCCGAGATGAGCCCTCCACTGATACTCAGAGTGACAGCTTTACTGATGTAGCACCAACCCAGAAGATGAGGAAAAGACCAGAACATAAACCTCCAACAGAAGAACAGAAGACCCTAGAGACACCACAACCAGCAGAAAGTGCTTCAAATGTACGCTTTTATCACACTTTTGCCTTTATTATTAGTAATAATTATTCACACACCTACACACACACACACACATATATATATATATATATATATACACACACGTACACAGTATCTCACAAAAGTGAAGACACCCCTCATATTTCTATTCTCAAGGGACAATACTATAGAAGTGAAACTTGAATATTTTTTAGAGTAGTCAATGTGCAGCTTGTATAGCAGTGTAAGAGAACTTGGATCAATATAACTCAAAGGTGTTTGAATTACAGTGAATAAGAACTGAATTAATATGTAAATGATTCAGTATTAATATTTAACACCTTCTCAACTATTCGTCCACCGATAAATTGAGGTTAAGGTATTTTACCAATTTTGGACAGAATATTATCCTATGGCCAACGGTAATAATATAAAGTTATGATCACTTATTTATGAGCAAGGTAACACAATCGACAGTTTTAAGGCTTGTAATTTGTACGCATACAGCACGCGACACTTATACCTATAATTGAGGTAGACTGTCATAAGAATTTACCTGTAATAAATGTTTAAAAACAGAAAAACTCCACAGGTTATATAAAATACATATAATTCATACAATATGTCTACTTCTGGTGATAAATTCCTATAATGGATGTAGAAAACATGCAGATCGGCTGTTATAAATGTTCCACACATAGGAAGAACTACACAGATTACAGGTGCTGGTCATATAATTAGAATATCATCAAAAAGTTGATTTATTTCACTAATTCTATTCAAAAAGTGAAACTTGTATATTATATTGATTCATTACACACAGACTGATATATTTCAAATGTCTATTCCTTTTAATTTTGATGATTATAACTGACAACTAAGGATAATCCCAAATTCAGTATCTCAGAAAATTAGAATATTACTTAAGACCAATACAAAGGATTTTTTGAAATCTTGGACAACTGAAAAGTATGAACATGAAAAGTATAAACATGTACAGCACTCAATACTTAGTTGGGGTTCCTTTTGCCTGAATTACTTCAGCAATGTGGCGTGGCATGGAGTCGATCAGTCTGTGGCACTGCTCAGGTGTTATGAGAGCCCAGGTTGCTCTGATAGTGGCCTTCAGCTCTTCTGCATTGTTGGGTCTGGCATATCACACCTTCCTCTTCACGATACCCCATAGATTTTTTATATGATTAAGGTCAGGCGAGTTTGCTAGCCAATTAAGAATAGGGATACCATGGTACTTTTTGCGTTGACCTTGGACCTCAGAAAACACAGTGGACCAACACCAGCAGATGACATGGCACCCAAACCATCACTGACTGTGGAAACTTTACACTGGACCTCAAGCAACGTGGATTGTGTGCCTCTCCTCTCTTCCTCCAGACTCTGGGACCCTGATTTCCAAAGGAAAAGCAAAATGTAATTTCATCAGAGAACATAACTTTGGACCACTCAGCAGCAGTCCAGTCCTGTTTGTCTTTAGCCCAGGCGAGACGATTCTGACGCTGTCTGTTGTTCAAGAGTGGCTTGACACAAGGAATGCGACCAGCTTGTCTTGCATACGTCTGTGTGTAGTGGTTCTTGAGGCACTGACTCCAGCTGCAATCCATTCTTTGTGAACACATTTTTGAATGGGTTTTGTTTCACAATCCTCTCCAGGGTCCGGTTATCCCTATTGCTTGTATTGCTTTTCTACCACAACTTTTCCTTCCCCTCGCCTCTCTATTAATGTGCTTGGACACAGAGCTCTGTGAACAGCGAGCCTCTTTTGCAATGACCTTTTGTGTCTTGCCCTGCTTGTGCAAGGTGTCAATGGTCGTCTTTTGGAGAACTGTCAAGTCAGCAGTCTTCCCCATGATTGTGGAGCCTACAGAACTAGACTGAAAGACCATTTAAAGGACTTTGCAGGTGTTTTGAGTTAATTAGCTGATTAGAGTGCGGCACCAGGTGTCTTCAATATTGAACCTTTTCACGATATTCTAATTTTCTGAGATACTGAATTTGGGATTTTCCTTAGTTGTCAGTTATAATAATCAAAATTAAAAGAAATAAGCATTTGAAATATACCAATCTGTGTGTAATGACTGAATATAATATACAAGTTTCACTATTTGAATGGAATTACTGAAGTAAATCAATAATTGATGATATTCTAATTATATGACCAGCACCTGTGTATAAAACACACATGATATCTTAGAATATATACATAAGGCACCTACTGGTGTTTAATTCATATCATTGGCTGCATAGGTGGGCACACAGGGTGTCCTGGTGAGTGTCCCTGTGAGGGCCTGCTGTGAGTTTGGAACGTCTCCGCAAGTCTCAGTCTCCTGATAAGGTTTTAAGTTTTATGTCTTATGTTCAAGGTGTTACAGTGGGGAGAACAAGTATTTGATACACTGCCAATTTTGCAAGTTTGCCCACTTACAAAGCATGTAGAAATCTGTAATTTTTTATCACAGGTACTCTTCAACTGTGAGTGACGGAATCTAAAACAAAAGAAAATCACATTGTACGATTTTTTAAATAATTAATTGGCATTTTATTGCAAGACATCAGTATTTGATCACCTACCATCCAGTAAGAATTCCAGCTCTCACAGACCTGTTAGTTTTTCTTTAAGAAGCCCTCCTGTTCTCCACTCATTACTTGTATAACTGCACCTGTTTGAAATCGTTACCTGTATATAAGACACCTGTCCACACACTCAATCAAACAGACTCCAACCACTCCACAATGGCCAAGACCAGAGAGCTGTCTTGGAATGGGAGAAGGTCATATGGTCTGATGAGACAAAAATAGAGCTTTTTGGTCTAAACTCCGCTCGCCGTGTTTGGAGGAAAAAGAATGATGAGTACAACCTCAAGGACACCATCCCAACCATGAAGCATGAAGGTGGAAACATCATTCTTTAGGGATGCTGTTCTGCAAAGGGGACAGGACGACACAGCCAGGGCAACTAAGGAGTGGCTCCATAAGAAGCATCTGAAGGTCCTGAAGTGGCCTAGTCAGTCTCCAGACCTGAACCCAATAGAAAATCTTTGGAGGGAGCTGAAAGTCCGTATTGCCCAGTGACAGCCCCGAAGCCTGAAGGATCTGGAGAAGGTCTGTGTGGAGGAGTGGCCAAAATCCCTGCAGCAGTGTGTGCAAACCGGATCAAGAACTACAGGAAACATATGATCTCTGTAATTGTAAACAAATGTTTCTGTACCAAATATTAAGTTCTGCTTTTCTGATGTATCAAATACTTATGTCATGCAATAAAATGCAAATTAATAACTTAAAAATTATACAATGTAATTTTCTGCATTTTTGTTTTAGGGTCTGTCACTCACAGTTGAAGAGTACCTATGATAAAAATTACAGACTTCTACATGCTTTGTAAGTGGGCAAACCTGCAAAATTGGCAGTGTGTCAAATACTTGTTCTCCCCACTGTACATGGTCATCTGGTCTAAACAGTTTGTGGAACAAAGGGAGGGTCTCTGTTGATTTGCTCTGTTCCTACAGTCACTGGTTTTAAATTAAGCAGGCCTAGGGCAGCCATCTCCTTTCGGCCATCTAGTTCCATGGGTTATGTTTTACAGCTCAATAATGGTCATTGGGGATCTCTTTGATCTTTGGAATGTGATGTTATGTTCATTTGGTGGGGTTCGTTCATTGACTATCTTACAGCAGTATAGATTTACTGTCCTCTGAAAATAACTCAACATACAGCATTTATTCTCTTCATGACTGGCAACAAAAGTGAATACACCCCAAGTGAACATGTCAAAACTGTCCAAAGTCTCAATATTTTGTTTGAGTACCATTGTAATATAGCACTGCCTTAATCTTCCTGGGCATGGAATTGCACAGGTTGTTGCTGCTTCATAATGACATCACAGAGCTGCTGGATGTTAGACACATGGCGCTTCTCCACTTTCCGCTTGAGGATGCCTCATAGGTGCTCAATAGGGTTCAGGTTTGGAGACATACTTGGCCACTCCATCACCTTCAGCTTCCTCAACAAGGCAGTTGTTTTCTTGGCAGTTTATTTGGGGTCTTTTTCATGTTGGAAAACTGCCATTCGGCCCAGTTTCTGAAGAAAGGGCATCATGTTCTGTACATGTTCGAATCCATGTTTCCCTTAATGAAGCGCAGCTCCCCTGTACAAGCAGCACTCATGCAGCCCCAGACCGTACTTGACTGTAGACAAGACACAATTTTCTTGGTAATCCTCACCAGGGCTTTGCCACACATGCTGGACACCATCTGAGCCAAACAAGTTTATCGTAGTCTTATCAGACCATAGGACATAGTTCTAGTAATTCATGCTCTTGGAGTGATGAGTCGGTTGAAATCAAATGAGGCTAGTAGAGAGAGGAAGTCAGAAGCATAAGGTTTATAATCTATACTGCTTTACAAGCAGCACATTGACTACTATAAAATATATCCCAAGTTTCATTTCTATAGTATTGTCCCTATTGCTGTGCGATATGATGATATATATCATTACCATGAAATAAAATGTTTATGGTTTGAGACTTTGGTATGTCGTATATATTGCAGTATCTAAATATACTGTACTATTTACACTTCAGAGTAGAGATGTTCCGATACGCTTTTTCCCTTCCCGATACTGATTCTGATACCTGGGCTCAGGGTATCGGCCGATACCGAGCACTGATCCGATACCTGGGTGTGTATCTGTATATACGGCTGTATATACTACTAGCCCTGTATGAATTGCTAGAATTATTTTATGGTGTGCTTCAGACTTATCCCTTAATAAAACATGAACAGTACAGTGAACTACTATATTTATTACAGTATTTTTATTATCTGACATGTATTTGACAGTAATATTATTAATCTTTCTTAAGCGAAAAAGAACTTTAAATGCAGCCACAAATCTAACACAGCAAACTGAGAAAAGGTATTTTAGTTTTACAATATAACTGTATAAAAAACCAGTGCAACAAATAAATCTAGGAATATAAAAAAATGATAGATTAATCTGAAAATAATCTATTTACAACATAAAAGTACCCATGAAAAATAAGCAAATAACTATGCATAATTATTAGTATAGATGCATTATTATTACATAGAGTTGTAGCTCAGTCTACTGTAGGCTACAACAGTAGCCTAATATATTGTCAATTTATTCACGTTAAATCAAACTTTTGTTTTGATGTGAAGACCTGTGTTCATGATATGACAGTTTTCTCAAATGAAACAGTAAATTCTCATGAAGTGACGGACGGTTTATGTGTTCGTGTCCTCATTTATTGACACAAGGCAGAGGCTACAAAGACAGCGAGCGAGTGTCGCGCGCCTGTCATCCACGCAAAATTTGCAGGAATAATATTTAAATAGTATTTGGCAGTTTTAATATTCACAAAAAATTGTATATATATTCAGCTACAGTCTGGAGCCCTGCGCTTAGATTGGCACAGAACCGACTGAACGCATCTGCGGGTACCGAATATACTCTGGAGTCGGTATTACAGAAATGCTGGTATCATCACATTTTAAAAATTTCAGTACCGACTTGGTATGGAACTACTCGTACTTGTGACAGTTGCTGTTTTACTGACTGATTGGTCCAGTCTGAAATTCTGCTCAGCGGATGTACTGCTAACGTGTTTTCATTTCTTTTTCGCTGCTCTAGACAGTGGTTGCTTGTGGCAACACAGCACAACTTCCTGTGTTTGCAGTGCATTCTGATCAGTGAAGAAGAACTGTGCAGCGGTTAGGCAAAGCTAGCGGTCATAATAACTGGTCTTGTTTAAGAAAATGGTATCGGATCGGTACATGGGTTCAAGTAGTCGCCGATACCGATGCCAGAATTTGTTGTGGTATCGGTGATATATCCGATACTAATATCGGAATCGGAACAACTCTACTTCAGAGTGATGAAATGCATGTATGAGGATTTAATGAGCGGGATGTGCTTTATGTTAAAAAAGAGTTATAAGCACAATATATAACCTGAAAAGGAACTTGGTGCAGCGTTCGTGCTGACTGGCACACTACCAAAGTGCGCGCACAGAAACATGCCTCTCAGAAGGCTATCACGAATAGGGACAAGCTTAACGTTAAAGAGTTATTAACCACAATAAGTAGGGGTGGGGATAATCTGGTAGACATGATTAGCCGGTAGAAATATGTCAACAGGTAGAGCTTTTGTACTGTTGTCTCTGTCACGGCTATGCTCACGTGAGGTTTCTATGCTGTGCGGTTACGAAAGCTTATCATTTGCATGAGTTTTTAAGCAATGCGGTTTAAAAACAAGTGGGTTTAAACTGTTAAAGCGAAATTAGCAGTGAAAGACAACCCATTTCACCATATGCGTGCGCTCTCTGAGAGACTGTTTCTCAGCGTTGTCTGAGAGGGGTGCGACATAAAGCCGCTGTTCATAGAGCGCGTGAAAACTGATCTGAGTGCTTTTTGCTGCCTACTCGCTGCAGAGCCATAACCTCCTGCTCCCCCTCTCTGGAGCTCCAGCTCCCCCTCTCTTGACCTACTGTGGATATGATGGGTGGAGCTGCATCCCCCAACCACACCCTAACCTACCCATAACCCTATCTCTCCACTTATTAAACAGGTTAAACTCCACCCTTGAGCTCCAGAGAGGTGGAGCTGGAGGATATTATGCTCTGCAGCGAGCACTACTTGCCTAATTGACCCTTCGCAAACAGTTCGATTAACAGGCGATCTAATCAGTGATAACTCCGAATCCGCCATCTTATCCGACAAAGCTATCAGGGAGTAGCCTATAGTAGATTAACGTTGTTTAACTTGAAAAATTGTGCATACTCACGTCTTTCCGTGGTTGAAACAACATTCCTTTCAATTCATGTTTATTTTGTGCTATAAATGAACTAATATGAAGAAATGATCGGTTCATGAGCCGTTTGAAGGATCTGTCACGACACATTAAGGAGCCACTGTACAGTAGAGGGCACTGTACATTGGGTTTGGGATCCGTGGGACCCAATGCAAATCTCGCGGGAGCAGGCGGTTTTACCTTTGCTACAGGCGGGAGTGGGCGTTCAGAAAATTTAGCGGGAGACCTGCGGGGAATGGTGGGATTTGGCGTGTAGTAGAAATGGAGTCAACACAAGAAGTTGAGAAGAAAATTAAAGTGGCTGTTTACTTGACAAAAGCAAAACAAGGCAAGTCAGATATATGGAAACAATTCTCAATTGACCTTTCGCAAACAGTTTGATTGACAGGTGATCTAACCAATAACAACGCTGAATCTTAAAAACTTTAGATATTGTGTGTACTCACATCTTTCCACGGTTGAAACAACTTTCCTTCTGATGTTCTACTATAAATCAGTGTTTCTCAAACTTTTTCAGCCCAGGACCACTTTATCTTCCAATTTTTTTCTGAGGACCACCCAACAGAATCCCACTCTAACACGCCCCACGAAAACAACAAAATAGGAAGGATAAACTAAATTCAAGTTTAATATGCAACTGTTTCAAGTCAAAAACTAATTATTCAAACACAAATGCAATGATATGATCAGAAATTATTATATGAATTTTATTTCATTTGATGTGAAATGAGCTGCAGCTTAATATGAACAGCAAACTGCACATGTGAAAAAAAAAACTGGATGTATCTCGCAAAACACAGACGATTTGCCTTGTTACCAATGTCTGTGGACTCGCCCAGCTGAAGAGAAAAGAAGGGACTCTGGTGTAATCGTGTGATCAGCTGCTCTTGGACATTTTCGGACGTTGAAAAGTTATGCGTCGGTGGTAGGGGTGGCACAGTTCACAAAACCCACAGTTCGCTTCGTATCACGGTTTTAGGGTCACGGTTTTCGGTTCTGTATGGTTCTTGTTGTTATTTTTTCTCTTTAATATTTAACACTCCAGAAATTTCCTTCAGTATATGATATATAGCTTATTAGCTTAATTATCCACAATTTAGGATACAGTATTAACATTTTTGTAATATAATCATGCACTAACTGAATTTGACTTGACTTTAAGCACATTACCATCTCTGAGTAAAAGATAGGTGAGATTTTGATACAGCAAGAGAGAAGACATTGATGATGACATGCTTTTCGTTTGTTTGGCAAAAAAGGAGCATGTGTATTGTTATCTCTACAGGAACTTGTGCCTTTTTAGCACACAAAGATTGAAATTAACTTGCATTTATCAAAACTGCCAACTTCAGTGTAGCTCTTACAAAAAAATATATATATATTTTAAAAGACAAAGAGGAACTCTTAAAGCTCTGTCTTTTAAACAAGTCAAAATACTTTAAACATAAATATATAATATAATGTAATAACATAAACATCCCCAATGCTTTATTTATCACTGAGAGGTCGCAGTTCTATCTACTGTTTTATTTCCGTTGTTATCGTAAGTAACATGAAATCCAAAATGTTCCCACACACTGGATTTGAACAACACGGGCGCATCCGCCAACTCCGGGCAGCCTTCATTAGGGGCCGATCACATATCACGCCTAAAAAAGCGTGGAAAGCGTTGAAAGCTCGGCCGCGTTGCTTCCATTTTGAGCGCGCTTGCCGCGCGCCTACATAGGAAATCATGGATATGTGTGCGCAAAAGACGCCATATGTGAACTTTTCCACTTTTACTGTCTATATGTATGTTCGCGCGAAACTGTCTGAACACAGAGCTGCATTGCGTATGCGTCGTTTTTTTCATGTACCGTGCCACCCCTAGTCGCTGGACATTGTCATTGGACAGGGGTACTTTTTGTATGTCATTACTAGCTTTTCACGGACCACTAGTGGTCCGCCATCGCCACACTTTAAGAATTACTGCTATAAATGAACTAGTATGAAGAGATGATCGGTTTGCGAGCCGTTTGAAGGATCTGTCACGACACATTAAGGAGCCACTATATGGTATTTAGCGTTTAAACTGCTTTAAAAAAATTACAATATTTAAATATGAAACTGTTTCATACATTGTCAGCGTCCTCTTTGCTCCACAATGTATTTTTCACTGCGGGAGAACATGATGTGTGGCGTAAGAGAGCATGGGTTTTCAGGTATAGCAACATGGGCCGGGTTTTGCGAAGGGCCATTTGGGCTTGAACAGTTAAATACACACACCTGTATCATTGTATTGGCAAGTAAATAGAGCCATATATGTCTTAAGTGAAGGTAAGGTTGAGAAAGACGAGGCTTGAGTGTAATGAATCGGTGCAGTCAGTCTTAAAGGGACAGCATCCAAATTTACCTGCTGTCATTAATTCTAATCAAATAACAAAAAAGAGAGAAAATCTCTGCTTGCTTTTGTAACTTTAATAAGAATAAATGTATATTTAATTTACACAGTAAAGACTATGCATTGTTTTCTATACATTTGATAACTTTATACGTTTTGAAGTTTTTCAGGTAGGTATATTTCAACTGTTTTTGTTCTATTGTAGTTTTTCTTTGCTCTTTCTTTATCACCGTTTATTTGGGAGTTTTTTAAGGCTAATATTTTTTTTTAAATGATATTGAAAATGGTGATAAGAATTGTGAAATTTCATGAGACATTTCTTTCTGGCTCTCATAGATATGTAACTTCTTCTTTAAGAGGCTCCTCTGTCCTCCAATCGTTACCTGTATTATTGGTACCTGTTTGAACTTGTTATCAGTATAAAACACACCTGTCCACAACCTCAAACTCCACTATGGCCAAGACCAAAGAGCTGTCAAAAGACACCAGAAACAAAATTGTAGAATCTGCAATAGGTAAGCAGATTGGTGTGAAGGAATCAACTGTGGGAGCAATTATTAAAAAATGGAAGACATACAAGACCACTGATAATCTCCCTCGATCTGGGGCTTCACACAAGATCTCACCCCGTGGGGTCAAAATGATCACAAGAATGGTGAGCAAAAATCCCAGAACCACAAGAGGGGGTCCTAGTGAATGACCTGCAGAGAGCTGCGACCGAAGGAACAAAGGCTACCATCAGTAACACACTATGCCGCCAGGGACTCAAGTCCTGCTTAAGCCAGTACATGTCCAGGCCTGTCTAAAGTTTGCTAGAAGGCATTTGGATGATCCACAAGAGGATTGGGAGAATATCATATGGTCAGATGAAACCAAAATAGAACTTTTTGGTAAAAACTTGTCGTGTTTGGAGGAGAAAGAATGCTGAGTTGCATCCAAAGAACACCATACCTACTGTGAAGCATGGGGGTGGAAACATCATGCTTTGGGGCTGTTTTTTGCAAAGGGACCAGGACGACTGATCCGTGTAAAGGAAAGAATGGGGCCATGTATTGTGAGATTTTGAGTAAAAACCTCCTTCGATCAGCAAGGGCACTGAAGATGAAATGTGGCTGGGTCTTTCAGCATGACAATGATCCCAAACACACTGCCCGGGCAATGAAGGAGTGGCTTCATAAGAAGCATCTCAAGGTCCTGGAGTGACCTAGCCAGTCTCCAGATCTCAACCCCATAGAAAATCTTTGAAGGGAGTTGAAAATCTGTGTTGCCCAGTGTCAGCCCCAAAACATCACTGCTCTAGAGGAGATCTGCATGGAGGAATGGGCCAAACTACCAGCTTACATGCCAGCTTACAGGCCTCGCTTATCTTTTTAAGGGGGAGAACTTGCACAATTGTATGTATGTATATGGGGGGCCAGACAGGAAATAATTCAATTTAAATTGTTACTATAAAAACTACAAAAACCCATATATATACATATATGCTGGGTTGGGGAATAACAAAATACATGTATCTTAGTTACATGTGTAAAATACACTGTATTTCACAATGGTTACATTTTAAATGGGTGGTAATCAAAATACAGTTACTTCTGAAAAGTATTTTAGATTTACTGTTTAGATTAGTATTTTTGATTACTTTGAATTTTAATTTAATTTATTTAATTGAAATATTAATGTGATAACTGTGATGGGCAATAAACGTAAACAGAAATTGGTTATTGTCCGCATGTAACAGTCTGCAAAAGCATCCTAATTCACATTTCTGCTCATAAGTTTCATACTCCTTGCAGAATATGCAGCATTTTAATCATTTTAACAAAATAAGAGGGACTATAAAATTACATTCTTATTTAATACTGAATAAGCTATTTTACATAACAGATGAATATAAAAATTGCCCCATTCAAAAATGTATTCACCCTTGAATCTCAACTGTCTGTCATTACCTAGATATTTTGTGATATAGTTTGTGAGTCCCTTGTAATTGTAAAAAAAAAAAAAAAAGGGAATTCTGACTTTTTCTCTCACAAATTCAGACTTTTTTCCTTGCAGTTGCAAGATTCAAACTCACAATTACGAGTTTATGTCTCACAATTCTGACTTCTCGCAATTCTGACTTTTCTCTCAAAATTGAGAGTTCATAACTCAGAATTTGCAACTTTATATCACAGAATTCTGAGAAAAATGTCAGAATTCTAGAATAAAAACTCGCATTTACCTGTTTTGTGTGTTACATACTTATTAGTATGTAAAGTATTCCAAAGTATTTAGATTAAATTACAAAACTTGGGTAATTCAATGAAATACAAATTACCTTTTAAAACATGTATTTTGTAATCTGTAATGAACTACATTTTAAAAGTAACCTACCAAAACCTACAAATATATGTGTGTATATATGTATATGTATGTGTATATATGTATGTGTATATATACATTGTCAATACAAGATCTTGATCAAAAATTGATGCTCCTCTTGATGGAATCACAAGGATGTGAATTTTAATGATTTTTTTTATTTTATTTATTTTTTAGTGCCGGTATGCTCATTTACAGGTTCATAATTTTATCTCTGGGGCTAGAATACATTTACATGGCTTAAAGTTTAAAAAACTTTGTACATTGTGGCTGCACCTTTTTTCACCCTTGCCTGAAATGTTCTGTTTTGTTTCCTGTCTTTTTAAAGCCGCCTTTCTGAAAAACCAAGTCTGCTCTGATTAGTCAGTTGGCCCAGTCTGTTGTGATGAATCAGCCAACATTTGCCTTTTCTAATCATGTCCAACTATTCTAAACTGATTTATTACTAAACTGTCACTTTTTTTTTTACCATCAGGCCTTCCCAGAGACAACTGTTTCCCGGGGAGGTTGGGGTTACTGGGGCAGCTGGGGTAAATCTATCCTCTCCACTGCTACTGCCACTGTAGCTACTGTTGGTAAGTGACACATGATTTTCACTTTTTGTATTAAACAGCTTCTTTATATATTATCAGCACTAATTAGTATTAATAATGTTTTTCATTGTCTAAGGCCAAGGGTTTGACACAGGTAATTGAGAAAGCAGAGACGTCTCTTGGAATTCCAAGCCCCGAAGAGCTTTTAGCTCACGTGGAGGAGGAAAAAACTGATGGTAATGATGTGCTCTTCATTTTACGTGATTTGGTATACATGGTCTTGCAAATCCTCAGTATCTTTCTACCTTCTGCCTGCAGGTTCAGACAGTAGTGAGATAAATAAAGATGAAGTGGAGAGGATGTATGGGATGGGTGGCGCCATGGGAATGATCTCCTCCAGTAGTATGGGAATGCTGTCATCTTTAACGACTGTAGTTCAGAGTACGGTAAGGGCAAGCTAATGTATGCTAGATAACTGAATTCATTTTGAATTTGAATTTTTTTTGTTGTTCAATGATACTAGAGCTGCACAATTCTGGATAAATTGAGAATCAAGTTTTTTTTTTGTTTCAAACAGAGATCATTATCACAACTAAAATAACACACAGTATCTGTAGTTCCGAAGTACAGTGAATATCCACAATGGTGTTGTGACTCACAGCCTACTACACATATACCACAAAACCACAGACTGTAAAAAAAAAAAAATGTGACGTCACCCATAGGTTTCTGAAGAGCATTTTTGAGGCCTAAAGTGGGCCATCACCATCTTGGCAGCGCGTCACCCAAATAGGCAAAGAGGCAGGACGTGGTTGGAAATGAGGTGCCTGGTTGCTGAAGTTAGCTCAGGCTAAGGAGCTATCTATCTTAGATACTATCTAAAATATTAATAAAGATAACAAGTTATATCCTTTGTAAATTCTAAAGGTTTACTGTCAATCTACGGTGTCTGTTTTACGATATAGATGCTTCAGCAACAGTAATATTGTAATTTGTGTCAGGTGACACAAATGACAACATGCAAAATCAAAACAGGACTTCATAGGACTTCACAGGACCTTTGTGATGAAATAGCGATGGCGATCTGAATCCAATCCGTTGCACTTGGGTAAAATATCCAAGAGTGTCCATTGAAAAACATCCAACAATACTTTTTGTCCACAAAAGGGTTACATCCATGAAATATTGTTATATTGTCCATTGTTTGCATCACATTTCTTCTGAATGATCTGCTCTCCATCATCATTCTTCAAGACATTATGCAGTGTGGGCAGCGTTTCTCGTAAAACTGTATATTATCGTATACATTGGTGTAAGGACCACCCGTCAGCCTAAGGACGGATTCTGACGGTCTGGGCGAAGGTATACTGCGTGTATGTCTTTTCAGCGCCCATGTGAAGTTCACTTAATTATTAGAATTTAGTTTAAATTTTACTTTAGATGCTTGCTTAATCTGACTCCAATTTCAAATCATTATCACTTTTCACATGTTTCTAATTAGGAATTAATCATTGGTCTTGTATTAATTTTGGTGTTTAATTATTCTATTTAACTCTTTACTCTTACTGTACTTGTTCATTCGGGTCTCAGAGTCGCACTGGGTCCTCGCACCGGCCGTTTATTATGCGGGCCCACGATCAAAAATTCGTCAGTTCTGAGTCTTAGTCAGAGGATGCAGAGTTTACTAATACATAAGAGTCGAATCGCCACATGCTTATTCATACAAAATTGATTTGCGGTACTGAAGACAATAATTTCAGAGTAAGTCAGAATAAAATAAAATGAAACAATTTATTTGCGTTGTAAAAATGTATCAATGCCAATTGCATAATTACACAATTAGAAGCCAATTCAGACATAATAAATACATAACATCAATTATTAAAGAGTAAGAAATGCATGCACACAGTGGTGGGACGAATGTCTATAAGACATGTCCCCCCTTTGCTGGGCTGCATTTCCCCTTAAATACCCAGACCAGAACAAAAGGATGTAAATATTTCATCGACACCTGGTTTCGGGGAGAGGAGAAGGTTTTCTTGAAGAGACACCACCCATAAAAGATAACAGAATTCTCCAGAGTTTTCATTATTCACTTTGTCTTTTTCATAATACTTTCAGTCTAATTCATAATACTGGAGACTATTGTGAAATTGAGACCATTTTACCAATCGCACTGAGACATTTAAAATGATACTAAACATGAAATTGGAAAAACAATAGATTTACAAGATGGATCATACGTAGTACATACGCATTCTTAGGGAACTTTCAGTGACTTGAATCAGGGGGAAGGAAGAGAGGGGAGGGGGAGGGGGGTTGCATAGATGAATGAGGAGAGATCGAGCGAGGCTTTGTCTTATTTCTTTGAAATCTTATCTACAGATGAGTTTTATTGCTTTATTGCAGGATGCTTGATCTCAGCTTTTGTTTTAGCAGGAAAATCAAGCCTTACATTGGACTCTCACAAACAAGTGAGCCCGTGTCCAAAGCGTAATTTTTCAAAATGTGCAGCAGCAAGTTTATGTTATGATGTACAGCAGTTTTACAGCAGGGAGTTTTGTTCGTTCATTCTGGCGAGCGTCTACATTCCACCGCAAGCGCACGTGAGTTCAGCTTTACAGTTACTCGCTGATATGATCACGGAGAACGAGCAGCAACACCCGGACTCTGTTCTGATCATTCTCGGGGACTTTAATAAAGCGATTCTCTCACGTGAACTTCCAAAATACAGACAGCATGTTACTTGTCCCACCAGGGACAGTAATACACTGGATCACTGTTACACAGTAATAAAGGATGCATATCACTCTGTCCCACGGGCAGCTTTGGGGCTCTCTGATCACTGTCTAGTTCATCTCATACCGACTTACAGGCAGAAACTGAAATCAGCTAAACCTGTAGCAAAGACTGTAAGGAGATGGACCACCGAAACAGAGCGGGCCTTACAAGCCTGTTTCGAATGGACCGATTGGAGTGTTTTTGAAGCTGGTGCCACCGATCTGGACGAGCTCACAGAGACTGTTACATCATATATCAGTTTCTGTGAGGATTTGTGCATTCCTACAAGGACTCACTTAACCTACAACAACGACAAACCCTGGTTCACTGCAAAACTCAGCCAGCTCCGTCAGGCCAAAGAAGATGCTCGCAGAAATGGGGACAGAGTCCTGTACAAACAGGCCAAATACACACTGGAAAAGGAGATCAGAGTGGCTAGGAGGAATTATTCCGAAAAGCTTCGGAATCAGTTCTCTTCTAATGACACAGCTTCAGTGTGGAAAGGTCTGAGGGCCATCACCAACTACAGGACACCATCCCCCAGCTCTGTGGTGAATCAACATCTGGCAGACGATCTGAACGAGTTCTACTGCAGGTTTGAAAGACCACCATTAGCACCTCCAACTACCCCCCTCTCCCCCACCCCTCCACTTCAGTTCAGTGAAGATGACGTGCGCCAGGTCTTCAGAAAGAACAAAAGGAGAAAGGCACCAGGCCCAGACAGTGTCTCACCAGCCTGTCTGAAAACCTGCGCTGACCAGCTGGCCCCCATCTTCACACAGATCTTCAACAGATCACTGGAGCTGTGCGAAGTCCCCTCATGCTTCAAACGCTCCACCATCATCCCCGTCCCAAAGAAATCCAAAATCACTGGACTCAATGACTACAGACCTGTGGCTCTAACGTCTGTGGCCATGAAGTCATTTGAAAGACTGATTCTGGCTTATCTGAAGGACATCACTGGACCCTTACTGGACCCCTGCAGTTTGCTTACCGAGCAAACAGGTCTGTGGATGATGCAGTCAACATGGGACTGCATTATGTTCTCCAGCATCTGGACAGACCAGGGACCTATGTGAGGATCCTGTTTGTGGACTTCAGCTCTGCCTTTAACACCATCATCCCATCACTTCTCCACCCCAAATTAACTCAGCTCTCTGTGCCCACCTCTGTCTGTCAGTGGATCACCAGCTTCCTGACAGACAGACAGCAGTTAGTGAGACTGGGAAAGTTCTCATCCTGCACCCGCTCCATCAGCACCGGCGCCCCTCAGGGCTGTGTTCTCTCCCCACTGCTCTTCTCTCTCTACACCAACGACTGCACCTCTAAAGACCCCTCTGTCAAGCTCCTGAAGTTCGCAGACGACACCACACTGATCGGACTCATCCAGGATGGTGACGAGTCTGCTTACAGACTGGAGGTTGAAAACAGCTGACTGTCTGGTGCAGTCTTAACAACCTGGAGCTCAACACGCTCAAGACGGTAGAGATGATCGTGGACTTCAGGAGAAACCCCCCTGCTCTCCCCCCACTCACCATCATGAACAGCACTGTGGCTGCAGTGGAGTCATTCAGGTTTCTGGGCACCACAATCTCCCAGGACCTGAAGTGGGACAACCACATTGAGTCCATTGTGAAAAAGGCCCAGCAGAGGTTGTACTTCCTTCGCCAGCTGAGGAAGTTCAACCTACCACAGGAGCTGTTGAAACAGTTTTACTCTGCCATCATCCAATCCATCCTCTGCACTTCAATTACCGTCTGGTTCAGCTCAGCTACCAAATATGACCTCAGAAAACTACAGAGGGTGGTCCGGTCTGCTGAGCGAATCATTGGTACAACCCTCCCCACTCTCCAAGAACTGTACACATCCAGAGTGAGAAAAAGGGCAAAGAAGATCACTCTGGACCCCTCACACCCAGCACACTCCACCTTTGAACTGTTGCCATCTGGTCGACGCTACAGAGCCCTGAGCACCAGAACGACCAGACACAAGAACAGTTTCTTCCCCCAAGCAATTCATCTCATGAACAGTTGATAAACACGGAACACACAAAACTATTACACACCATTCACTTAAAACACTTATTTATATTTCATTTGCACTCATCACAACTGTACATAGAATCTGTTTATATCTTAACTGTACATTGTCTATTTTGTATATTTTGTATATTTGTATTTTTATTCTTTTTTATCATCTGTGTCTTGTCACTGTCACTCTGTTGCACTGTAAAGCTTTTGTCACTAAAACAAATTCCTAGTATGTGTAAACATACCTGGCAATAAAGCTCTTTCTGATTCTGATTCTGATTAGTTATAATATCCAAGCAGTGCTGTTGGATTTTGTGGTGTCTTGAGAGGCATATTCTCCAGCCATTGTCATTGTAGTAAATCTGATGAACAAAACTTTTAGCCAATGCCATGACACTATGGAGGACCAGGAGTGCCACATAAAATAAAATGAAGAATCAATTAATTAATTTAATAATTCATACATAAAATATATAATGTATATAAATAAATCACTTTTATATGGCCAAATTAATAGACATATTTAAATTTGTTAATTTAATTCCTGTTTTTAAATGTAGTTTAATAGAACAATAAAATGATAAATTTAAAAAATATTTTTTGAATCTTTAAATAAATAGACGAATTTGAAACTGGTTATTTAATTCATTTTTTTAAAACGTAGATTAATAAAACAATAAATAATACATTATTAAATAATTTTAAATGCGCATTTAAATCGCTTTTTAAAAAAGGATTTGCCAAATGTTTTTCTTTATCCATTTGTCAATCGCTTTTCTTTATCCATTTGAAAATCAAGTGCTAAAATGCCATTCAACAGTTCACACGTGGGAGCAACCAATCAACTTTCACCTCAATTTAAGAGCCAACCCTCTCAAGACAGTTCGAGCAACACGATCACGCAAAATGTCAGGCGAATCTGAACGTGTTTGGAGAGGTATTGTAGAGGATTTGTTAGCTTTAGCTGATTTTTGCAAACTATTATGTTTGATAATAGTCCTGGCCTGAAGACATCTCAATGGCAATAGTCACTTATAGTCAAAGGGCCACCTGCTGGCAGCCGGAAGTGTGGCACATCAAAATGACTTTGCCATATTTGTCCTATATTTGCCGCCCACTGTTCATTGTCTTCCTATAATAATAATTTGAAATTTTAGTCAGATTAAGTGAGCATCTAAAGTAAAATTTAAACTAAATTCTAATAATTAAGTGAACTTCACATGGGCACTGAAAAGACAAACGCAGTATACCTTCGCCCAGCGCCCTGGTTGCGAGGACCCTTTCAATGCAGCTTGCAGCTTTAATTAAGAATTGTGATTCTACAAGTATTGCGATGCGATATTGCATATTGCAATGTATTGCGAATTTTTTTTTTTTTTTTTTTTTTTTTTTAAACAATAGACCATGGGGAAAGGTTCAATCATACGCTTATTCAGACTGTGTAAGGTGAGTTTTACAAAAACAATTTATCACACCTTTCTGAGTTTAATTGTAGAAGCATCATACTGTCACAATTATCCACTGGAGTGCCCGTTGACAGACACCAGAGGGCACTCCACTTCGAACTATTGCCTCTACTATTGCCTCATCATCGGACTCAGTTTCCCACAATGCATCACACACTCACCCACACATATGCACGCTACATTTCCCGGAAGCCCCGTACCTAGTCACTGATCACCTCAACCAGCTGCAGCTCATTATCCGGACTATTTAAGAGACATTCAGCCTTGGACACATTGCTAAGTCTTGATTTACTGTTGTGTTCATTTCCAAGCGTTTTTCCGTGGTTGGTTTCCTGTTTTGATTTCCTGGATTTCCGTGTTTTACCCTTGCCTGTTTCTTGGACTTTGTTTGCTGGCTGACCTGATCTTTCGCCTATTTAATGACTACGAGTTTGCTAATCCTTTGCCATTCCTGTCTGCCATGTATTGACCATTGCCTGTTTGACTGCATCGCTGACTCATTGTAACAGAAGACCTAGCCATACCTAGATCCAGCGGCTTTCATCAGCGTTCCCAGTCACACTATGGATCCAGCAGTGAAATTGGTCCGTATGTGTTAAGGTAACCGCACTATTTAGGAGCACATACAGGTTTTCTTGGACATTGCCAATATTTCTGATTTTCCGGACTGTGCTCTCATTGATTTTTTTTTATTCTTGTTATGGGCTCAACTCACCTCTTAAGGAGACACTAATACATCATGCTCCATCGAAGATCGTTCTGTGAATTTTTGGACTATACTTTAAATTTGTGTGGTTCAACATTTACTGTGGGAGGCGCCACACATCAAGCTCCAGTGGCCACGGAGGTTGACTCAGCACTGTATCCAGTCAGTCCCTGAACACGCCAGTGCAGATCCGGAGAGCACTAGCGAGTCAGTCCTTGAGCACGGTGGTCACCTATGAGATTCCTGTTTGTCCTGATACAACCACAGAGGTCGTCTATGAACTCTCTGTGTAACCTGATATAACCACGTAGGTCGTCTATGAACTCTGTTTACCCTGATACGACCATGCTGGTCATCTATGAACTTCCTGTCTGTCCTGATACAACCACAGTTGTCACCTATGAATTTCCTGTCTGTTCTGACACGACCACGGAGGTCGATCCTGAGCTTCCTGCCTGTTCAGATATGACTATGGAGGTCATCTATGAACTTCCTGTCTGTTCTGATACGACCACGATGGTCGCCTATGAACTTCCTATCTTTTCTGATACAACCATGGAAGTCGCCCCTGAGCTTCATGTCTGCCCTGATATGACCACGAAGATCATCCCTGAGTTCTCTGTCTGCCAAGACATAACCACGAAGGTCATTCCTGAGTTCCCTCTCTGCCTAGACCAGACCATGAAGGTCACTCCCGAGTTTACTGTCTGCCCGAATACAACCACTGAGATTGTTCCCGAACTGTCTGCTTGCCTCAATACGACCAGAGAGAAGGTTCTAGCCAGAGCCTTGGAGCGTGTTCCTGAACTCCTTCCCAGTCCTGTTATGGTCCTAGTGGCCAATGTTAACCTCTCTATGCTTTATGTTTCAGTTTCACCAGATCTAGCATGGTGGTTACCAGAATTGCCAGAGCTGCTGTGGTGTCTGCATTGCTGTGGTGGTCGTCTGTGCCACCATGCCAACAAGTCAGCCTTGGCCGTCTACTCAGCCTGTTCCGCCCTGGCCGCCTGCTCAGCCTGTTCCGCCCTGGCCGCCTGCACAGCCTGTTCCGCCCTGGCCGCCTGCACAGCCTGTTCCGCCCTGGTCGTCTGGTCAGCCTGTTTAATCAGGGCCACCTGCTCAGTCACAATCACCATGCCCTCTTCCGCTCCATGGACCTGGCCCTTTGTCCCACCCCCTAGTCCACCTACGCTTCACCTCCCTCCTGGACTTTGCTTAAGAGTGTCTGGAAGCCACTCCTTAGGAGGGCGGCTATTTCACGATTATCCGCTGGAGTGCCCATTAACAGACACCAGAGGGCACTCCACTTCGAACTATTGCCTCACCATCAGTTTCCCACAATGCATCACACACTCACTCACACACATGCACACTACATTTTCCAGAAGCCCCGTACCTAGTCATTGATCACCTCAACCAGCTGCAGCTCATTATCCGGACTTTGTGAATAGCTGGCGATGTACTCTCCCAGATTCTGGAAGCTGTCCTCTGTAAAATCCCTTGTACACAAGGAAACTTTTGGGTTTTAATGCTGTAGAACTGCATTACAAATAAGTCTTAACCCCTGATTCCTTATGCCATCCATTTTCGGATGGCCAAACACAGTGTCTCACAACACAACAATTCATTGTAGCCTCGTCTTCTCTCTTTACCTTATGCCTATGCGCAGGTGTTATGCTCATATTTTGTATTGTGATGTAGACAGTGTTCTCTGTTTGAATAAATTGCTTTTGTGGGAGATCATGAGCTTTGTAACTTTGCAGGTCTTAAGGCCCCAATGTACTTCAAGCAAAGTTCTTTTCGTTCTTCGTAGGAGTAAAATTCGTAGGAGTAAAATTAAGTTCAAAATACGTGAGCAGCAATATATTATAATCGAACATCGCCCAGCGACAGGTAGATGAATATGCAAAAATGTTCCACACTTTCTTCTTAGTAACAAAATAAACACAACAAAATTGAGAAACTAGCAAGGATTATTTCATCATGGCAAAGTGGATATGTTTGTTTGCACAAGCTCTGTAATTCGGCATTCCAGTAAAGTCACGTCGCGTTTATATTATAACACTATAAAATAGTCGCTTAAAATCAGCTTTACTGTATTAAACACAAACAGTGTTAGTCTCTCATTTAATCAGAAGTACAACTTTGTTTTCTTTTATAAAGCAGCTCTCCCAGTGTTCATGTTTTCAGTCACAGACGTCTGACTTATACGGACTCGAGAAGAGAAATGAGTAAAATGAGTTTCACTCTCTGAGTGAAAGCAGGGGGAACCTCAGCGCACATCTGCCTTAAGTAATGGCCATGGACCAATGGTAGTACGAAGAACTGTTCAGAAAGTTTGTTTTGGAAAGAAAACAAATGAAAAAGGAAAGCCATGTTGTTTTCATGTTGAAGTTTGCTAAAGTTTTGTAACGATTCCAGATTGAGGCTATAAGTTAAAATGATATATTCCCTGCGCGGTGAGAAATGTTTATGTCATTTTGGTGAATTGATAGTTTTTGATCTATATCACTATGTAGATCGCTATTAGCACATGAACGGCTAATGTTATACACTTGTATTTGATGTTTGTGTAGACATTTATTGATTTTGTATCGTTTGTAAAAATATTTATGCAATATATGTTATTTAGTTGGTAATGTTTAGTATGCGTTTATGACAGACTGTTCTAGAAATATGTGATAATGCTTAATGCAGACGTGATAATATTTCTTGCAAATATGTGAGCCAGTGTCAAGCCTTTAGAATTCATGAACGATTGATATCGCTTGTTCAGTCGACAGAAAATACGGGACACACATAATGTCTGCTGAAATATTCGCTCGGAAAACATTTCTCAGGCCAGGCGGAGGAGCATGGTACAAACAATGCATATATCGCTGTACAGCTGCAGGCGCCACTGCGGCCATGCATCTTACCAAATTTAGCCGTGCGGCCAGGAAAAGAGAAGGAGGGAGATGATTGGTGGGCCGTCAGTTGAAGAGCCCTGTCTTAGACCAACATCCACTAGTTGCTTGTTAGCGACCCAGCTCCATCACTTTTCTGATGCTTACATCTTACAGTGCTGTTTCATATGTCAGGATTGGTAACACTTGCAGGCTGGTGATGTCAAAGGCCAGATTTGACCAATCAAGCCAGTTCATAAACCTCGACTGGAGCTACTATCAGCGATAGTTTTGCCACAGAGCTGGATCAGCATATGAAGAGGGACTTGGAGATTCCAATTGAAAGGACTTTCTTTTGGACAGATAGTACTATCGTACTTCAGTATGATAACTCTAAAACTCCAAAAATGGCTACAACCAAAGCGGAATCTTCGAGCAAATGTGTACATTGTGAGTTCTGCAGGAGAGGAATAAAAGACAAAATCAAGATTCAAGTTAATGTTATGATTTCTTATTACAGTTTTCTCCTCAAAAACGATTTGTTTCCTTTTGAAGAACCAGGATTCCTGTGTTCCTGGATATATGAGGAAGCCTAAAAGTATACTTCGACCTTCCGAGTTTGTGCACCATCCGCATGATGTAATTTTTGTCATCCAAAGGGTTCACGGACATCCACACGCCCTGTCCGTGTGCAGCCTGATGGTGCGTTCAAAACGGGATATATCACCCTCCGAAGGGCACTTTGGAGTGAAAATAATTATGGCTGCCATATTGAAGGGTAGTTCCAAACAAAGGTGCTCAAAGGGCCCTTCGGAATGACGTATTTCAAAGGTTACAACTGATGGACACTTAAGACCCCCATGATTCTTTGCACAGGAAGTTGTTTGGCATCACAGAATGGGTACAGGAGGCTCGGAGTTCGAGTGATTCAAAAACAACACTCTTGAAAAAAGGAGGAAAACACAACAATGGATGGCGAACTTAAGAGCAAAGAGATCAGAAAGTACCCACATTTGTACAATTCATGTTTGAAAGAGTACAAAGACTTGTTTAGGGTGGCAAATTCATGAAGGGAAGATAAGTAAGAATGTATCCTCTGAACAATGTTGCAATGATGGATTCACTATTTTTCTTCTTCAACCCTGCCTAGCAAACACGACTCAGTGCTGCCCTCCGAAGTCTGGTAGAGCATAGAAAAATAAGATACTGTGCATGTGTCGAACTCCGTCATCTGCGGTTGAGTATACAGTTGATGCACGGACACGATTGCTCGCTAGATGCATGTGGAGGTGTACCCGGGGCGTAAAAGTGCGATTTCTTGATTTGGAAGAGAGATGTGATCAAAAAATGCAAAATGAGGATTATTAAAATGAATATACATTTTACTAGTTATGCTAAGCTCTAAATATTTTTTATCAGTAGAAATTGAGTCATGAATGTTCCCTGAACAACATTCAGCACCTAATACACAATAATTAAAATAGTATTACTACTACTACTACTGCTATGTACTACTATGAAAAATAAGAATAGGAGCCTTTAAATATTGTATAGAAAATATTTATAGGCTATTTGTTTTTAATTCTATTGTTAATATATATGCTAAATCTGTTTCTGGTGATCCTATGTTTGAATTATATGATCCTATGTTCCTACTTATGAATTTCATTATAAAAAAGAAAAAAGAGATTAAAGATAGATTGGAAGGTGAAGTAAAAGCAGTTTCCAGGATTTATGATTTTTTATTATTTGTGAATTATTGTATGAATAAATATTAATAAATAAAAAATATTTTAAGAATTATTTTTTTTTAAATAATTATGTTTATATTTTTCATTTGATTGTATATTATTCTGTCTTATGCTTGTTGGCTAGGGTAAAACAGTAATAAGTGGTGGTCTGGATGCATTGGAGTTTATTGGGAAGAAGACTATGGATGTGATAGCAGAGGGAGACCCCGGCTTTAAGAAAACCAAGGGGCTGATGAACAGAAACTCCACACTGTCACAGGTGCAGAAGCTATGATGACTGTCTGTCCTAATGAGATGGAATATATTAATAGCAACTTCAACTCCCCATCTTTCCCCACATTCCTTCATTAATATATGACCTTAAACTTAACTCGATTCACGGTTTGATTTTGCTTGTGAATGATACTGACCCAATTGTATTTTTCATCTTTCAAAGGTCTTAAGGGAAGCAAAAGAACACGAGGAGCAGCAGAAAGCTGAAAAACGTCACTTCAGAAAACAGACAAAAAGGCTCATTACGGGATGTTGTTTTGATGAGTTTCAAGGCCTGTCCCATCTGGAGGCTTTGGAGATCCTCTCTAGAGAGAGTGAAGCTAAGGTCAATAGATTTTTTTTTTTTTTTTACAAATTCAAACAATGATAGAATTTAAAATAATGAAGGATTTGAATGCTGGTGTTGTGTTTGTGCGCAGGTGAAATCTGTGCTGACCGCTCTGTCCGGTGAGGAAGTTAGCTAAACCTTAGAGAAGAACTACAGGACATTAAAGAGCCTTTTTCCCTCATGGAGTTTGATGATGAGGTGGAGGATGAAATGAAAGGTAAAAAGTACAACGAATACAAAACCATATTGTCGCAAACTTGTCGTTCAGCCACATTGCTGAATGAATGTCACGCAGGTGGTGGACTAATAACTTCTTCAAATTAATCTGTTTGATATCGAATTAATCCTAGCTTTTTTGCAATAGATTATGGACATGGCATCTCAGGACTAATTCTCATTTTTCTCAGTTATTTTTGCTTCATTTCCAGATTCGCTCATTCTTACGTACTAGAGCGAGTATGCACATGTGCACTCTTCAAAAACGATGCTTAAAATCTCTTGACAAACTAAAGTATTTAAATCACATTTGTGTCAGGGTTCACTGAAATGAAGGACCCAAATGCTGTTAGAAATGCAAAAGTTTTATTCAGTGATAAAGGTATTGAATAATGAACTTGCCAAGTTACAGATATCCCAGACCAAGAGTTCAATGGAAAAGATCAAGAGTCCAAGCAGATGAAGATACCAGGCGAGCAGTAGTCAGAAACAAGCAATGGTCATTAAAGATGACAGCCCCAGGTAAACCCAGAGAACCTCAAACAGATAATCCAGAGCAAATTCCAAAAGTCCAGAAGAACAGTCCACTGGTCAAGGCGCATAGGCAATCCAGACATCAGAGGGAATAACTGAGCAAAAAAGGAAAAAAACAAAACACAAAAATCAATAATTGATGAAACAAAACCTATGATAGACAGACGCAGATCACGGGACTGGATGGGCAGATGGGCAGAAAGCAGGAAAGTAGACTGAGGTGAGTCTGTAGTGTCATGTATAGACGAGACCAGACCCTGAAACTGGCTGTGTGGTGTGTATTTATGGTGAGTGCTGATGATGAGGAACAGGTGCAATAAAAAAATACTGAGTTGGGGTGCACGATATCGGAAAAAACTGACATTGCGATATTTTGTTTTTCTGCTATATACAGGGTTGGGAGTAACGAAAATACAAGTAACTTAGTTACGTATTTAAAATACAAAATTTGAGTAACTGTATTTCATTACAGTTACATTTTAAATGGGTAGTAATCAGATTACAGTTACATCTTAAAAGTATTTTAGATTACCAAAGTGATTACTTTGAATTTTAATGTCTTTTAAACAGCAATTGGTGATTTCTCTGACTCTGACAGTCTGAAAAAGCGGGGTTAAGTTTCATGTTTTTGACTGTTTTCATGTTTTCTGATAGTTGTTTATGAGTCATTTTAGAATAGTAAAAAAGATCACTGCAACTTTTTCTCACAACTAGTTTTTTTTTTCCCCTCACAATTGTGAGTTTGCATTTCACAAATTCTGAATTCTTTTTATCACAATTGTGAGATTTTAAACTCACAATTGCAAGTTATAAAGTCAGAATTGGGAGAAATAACTTGCAATACTATTTTATTTTTTTTTTCTTGCATTTGTGAATTTAGTATGTGAGTTTACATGTCATAATTCAGACTTTTCTCAATATTGTGAGTTTATCATAATTTTGACTTTTCTCAATATTTTGAGTTTATATCTCATAATTCTGACTTTATAACTCACAAATTGCAACTTTATATCACGCAATTCATTCAACAATTACCTTTTTTTGTGTTTGTTCCACAAATTGTTAGTATTCCAAAGTATTCTAAAGTATTTAGATCAAGTTTAGTTACTAAACTTGAGTAATGTAATGAAATACGTTACAAATGACTTTTTATAGCATGTATTTTGTAATCTGTAGTGAAATACATTTTAAAAGTACCCTACCCAGCCCTGGCTATATATATTGTGATATGAATAAATAGCTCTATTTGGAAATAAGTATTCATTCTAAGATGATTGAGGCGATTTTGTAGGTGAGTGAATATGCATAGAAAATAATGAACAAATTACAAGCATAAACTAGCAGCGATGACGGGCCCAAGCCGGTGGCACCGCCACCCCGGTGGCATCAAGGCAACTGTGCACAGCGGGAAAAATGAATTTAAAAGGTGTCTCCAGTTGGAGACTGACCGTTAGTCGAGTCAGATTATTCAATATAATACTAACTAAAAGCGATCATATCATAGCCAAGTTATCATTAGCAGTTCAAAGTGTTATATATTCAGCTGAATTTATCTTAATTATATTGTTAAACTAATTATATAAAACTAAATAGTCAGTGAAATACAAATGAACTGGTTCTTTGCCTTTATTTCTTTATACAAATTTATAGAAGAGAAGGGCTAAGAGATTTCTTATGCTACAATGCAGACAAAAGGAGACAGCAATGAAAGGGTTAAACCTGCAAGACCCTGAGAGAGAGAGAGAGGGGGGGGATATATATTCAGAAGAAAACAAGTATGTTGATCTGAAATATAGTACATTCATTTTAAATTCATCCAGGTTCCATTGAATTTATCTTAAGGTATTTTACGTTATTTTTGACCATATTATTAAACTAATTATATAGAACCATATAGTCAGTGCACGACAACTGAACTGGTTCTATGCCTTCATTTTTTATAAGATTTCCTATCCTATAATTCAGAAAAAAAGGAGACAGCAATGAAAGGGTTTTAAACCTGGAAGACCCTTAGAGAGAGAGAGAGAGAGAGAGAGATTCAGAAGAATTAAAGAAAACAAATATATTGATCTGAAATAAAGTACATTCATTTTAAATTCATCTTAGTTTAAACCTTCGCCACGGCAACACCATGTGAGATGTACTATAATCGTTCGCAATTTAGCATCTTCAGTATGTTGTCATCATGTGCAGAAGTTTTATTATTAGTTATTTGCAGAAGTTTATATTTTAATTTTATGTTTTAAAATTCCCGCATGTGTAAAGATGTATTTGTATAACTGGGCGCGGTCATTATTAGGAGACGCTGCGCGTCTCTTTGTGTGACAGAAAATCTTCCAAATTGTAAAAGAAGCTTTTTAATATGTTTTTGTGATCGAATCTTGTCTAATCGCTTAAATGATTTAAAGAATAAGGTTTAAAAACACTTAAAATCGAGTGGCTTTCACGCGGTCACGATCACTGCTTATAGAGAAATGACGCTTTGTTTAGTCCATTAGGAAACGAAGTTTGCACAGATGCCACACAGCGTCAACACATTAACACAGTCCATACACATAAAAATTCAAACTTCAATTTCAAAGAATTGAAAGGAACATTAAAAAGGCATGACAAGATTCTGAAAGACGCGAGAATGAACGAGCTTCGGCAGGCGTTCCTTCTCAGGCGCGGCGGGTCTATAATTGTCACAGAACACCTCCTAAACTAAAATTAGGCTTTTTATTACATTCTTGTGATTAAATCTTGTGTAATCGCTGGAATATTTTAACTTATAAATTTAAAAAACACAAATGAGTTCGTGATCATTCACAGACATCATCAATTGAAAACAAGGGGCGTTGCTTCTATGATTGAACAGAAAGTACACAAAGCTGTCCACTAGAGGGAGCCACGAGACCGTGTTTGTTAAAAGCCTCAAAAACACCCAAGAATATTATTAAGGTTTGACGTCTTGCCATGGCAACAATATTTAAGAAATCACAAAGACATTCACAAGTCTTCATCTGAAATGTTTTGACATTATAATGAAGAAGTTTGAAGCAAATCGGGTAAAAATAAGAGGGTGATCTCAAACCATTTTGAAAGTGACACACTTCCTGCTGCCAGTTGGTGGCGCTATATCTTTGACTCACAATAGTCACATCCATGTGCTCGGCCTCCTACAACGAACACACAGGTGAAGTTTCATAAAAATCATTAATGTATGCAGACATTAAAACACACTTCCTGTTTCTGTTTTCTCGCCATAAATTCGTTGCCTCGCCACGGGCAAACCGTTTGAGATATCAAAAATCCGCTGGCAATTTTGTGTCATCAATGTCTTGAGTTCATGCTGACCGAGTTTGGTGTGATCGGATTAAATTAGGTGTGTATAGTTCAATTATTCATGAATGATTGACAACATCTAAATTCCCTTTTTGTTCTTAATTTAAACCTTCGCCACGGCAACACCATTTGAGATACACTATAATCGTTCGCAATTTAGTATCTTCAGTATGTTGTCATCATGCGCAGAAGTTTATTATTAGTTATTTGCAGAAGTTTATATTTTAATTTTATTTTTTAAAATCCCCGCATGGATGTCGTTCTTTGTATAACTGGGCGCGATCATTATTAGGAGACTGCGCGTCTCTTTGTGTGACAGAAAATCTTCCAAACTGTACAAGAAGCTTTTTAATATGTTCTTGTGATCGAATCTTGTCTAATCGCTTGAATGATTTAAAGAATAAGGTTTAAAAACACTTAAAATCAAGTGGCTTTCACGCGGTCACGATCACTGCTTATAGAGAAATGACGCGCGGCTCTTTGCTTAATCCATTAGGAAACGAAGTTTGCACAGATGCCCACACAGCGTCAACACATTAACACAGACATACACATAAAAATTCAAACTTCAATTTCAAAGAATTGAAAGGAACATTAAAAAGGAATGATGACAAGATTCTGAAAGACGCGAGAAAGAACGAGCTTCGGCAGGCGTTCCTTCTCAGACGCGGCGCGTCTATCATTGTCACAGAACACCTTCTAAACTAAAATTAAGCTTTTTAATACATTCTTGTGATTAAATCTTGTGTCATCGCTGGAATATTTTAATTTATAAGTTTAAAAAACACAAATGAGTTCGTGATCATTCAGACATCATCAAACTGTGAAACATCAAGGGGCGTTGCTTCTCTGAGTGAACAGAAAGTACACAAAGCTGTCCACTAGAGGGAGCCACGAGACCGTGTTTGTTAAGAGCCTCAAAAACACCCAAGAATATTATTAAAGTTTGACGGTCTTGCCATGGCAACAATATTTAAGATATCACAAAGATATTCATATGTCTACATCTGAAATGTTTGGACATTATAATTAGGAAGTTTGAAGCAAATCGGGTAAAAATAAGAGGGTGAACTCAAGCATTTTGAAAGTGACACATTTCCTGCTGCCAATTGGTGGCGCTATATCTTTGACTTATGATAGTCACATCCATGTACTCGGCCTCCTACAACGAACACACAGGTGAAGTTTCATAAAAATCAATAAATGTATGCAGACGTTATAACACACTTCCTGTTTCTCTTTTCTCGCCAGAAATTCGATGCCTCGCCACGGGCAAACCGTTTGAGATATCAAAAAATTCACTGGATATTTGGCATCATCAATATCTTGTCTTCATGCTGACCGAGTTTGGTGGTGATCGGATTAAGCGCCTAGGAGCAGTATATCAAATTCCAGAGCATGCGTTTTTCAAACAACCCATAATAGCTCACTTCCTGTTGGCACAGATCCAGAGGCGGCGTACAACTTAGAGCACGAAAGTGGTCACAGGTGGCCCGATCAGATCTATATGTGTTTTGAGTTTCATACCAATATGTGCAAGCTCAAGAATGTTTGATATATGGACCAAGATTTCGGACCCCATTCAAGGGGGCGCTGTCGAGCCCCCTGCCACGCCCGGGTCCCAGCCTCACTGTTCCACATTTCCTAATGGCCGCCGGTTCCAATGTGTGTGCAAAGTTTCAAGAGTTTTCTTTTTTTTCTTTTTTTTCTTTTTTTGAGCATGTTAAGGGCCCCAAATGTGCCCCGAATTTCATCCAATTTGAAAGATGCCAAGAGTCTCAAAACAAATATTTTGATCTGACACTTTGATCTGTTGCTATGACAACAGTGTTTCGAATATATAAGATCCAACTTCAATATTTTAACAGGTCTACATTCGCCATGTCTTGACATTATTCTGGTGAAGTTTGAAGCAAATCGGGTAAAAAGCACGCACTCTCCTCAGCCGCTCCAGTAACGGAACAACCAAGCGACCCAGAAAATGAAATCATGCGCGGAAAAATTGTGCATTTGTTTGTACATGCTTGCTCGCAGTCTGGGAATGGGGGATGGTTAATACAGTGAGACAGAGATTCAGAAGATTTAACAACATTTTTCTATCACAAACAAAAAATAAAATTTGTTCTAAATCTGTTCGGAATTGTATCTAAACTTGATTCCTCTTAAAAATAACCATATGGTGCCTCCTTAATCTTTTGGTTATTAAATTTCTTTTTTATTTTCTTGTCCTTAAACAGATCATTATTGTGATTATTTTTAAGTTAAACATACTATATTTGATTAAAAAAACATTTGAATTTCTTATTCAATGTTAGTGTTGTTAGTAGAGTATATAGAAATAAACAGTGTATAATTCAGAGGAGCTGACAAATACTTGTCTAGTATGATAAATTATCAGAGTGTCATCTCAAAATACACAAACACACAACAAAACACATATTAAAGAAAACAAATATATTGATTCAAAAATTGTATTTTCATTGTTAAATTCTCTTCATCCAGGTTCATTACTAAACATAAATTTTTTTAAAGTATTCTTACAACTACTGCGAATGTCTATTAACAATGTCTCTAAAACAAACACAGTGTTTTGTCTTCTCAACCCAGGTTAAAAATAGGTATTTGCTGCCCTCTAGTGCTCATTCTGTGAGCTAAGTCATTCAAATATGACCATATTTTTTTTTCTTAATTTAAACCTTCGCCATGGCAACACAATTCCAGATATACTATAATCGTGGAGTTATTGCAATTTATCATTTTCAGTATATTTTCATCATATTCAGAAAGTTTGGTGTCTATAGCATGAATACCCTAAGAGTAATAGCTAAAACTGCAGAGCTTGATTATTCAAAATATCCACATTTAAACCAAAATATCTGACTTCCTGTTGGTCAGAGATAATGACTATGAATTAGAAAGTTGTCCGGCTTAATGAGCACAATATGTGTACTGAGTTTGGTGACTGTAGGTTAAACTAACCCCCCACTGCACACTTTTGTCAAAGATTGGCGCTATAGAGCCCCTCCTCCACGCCCATTTTTATGGCTTTACTCATGTCCACTGGTCCACAATATTGATGTATGTGTCGAGTTTCATGCAATTTGAAACATGTTAAGCACAGCCTCAAAAACACCCAAGAATATTATTAAAGTTTGACGTCTTGCCATGGCAACAATATTTACGAAATCACAAAGACATTCACAAGTCTCATCTGAAATGTTTTGACATTATAATGAAGAAGTTTGAAGCAAATCGGGTAAAAATAAGAGGGTGATCTCAAACCATTTTGAAAGTGACACACTTCCTGCTGCCAGTTGGTGGCGCTATATCTTTGACTCACACCTAAATATCACATCCATGTGCTCGGCCTCCTACAACGAACACACAGGTGAAGTTTCATAAAAATCAATTAATGTATGCAGACATTAAAACACACTTCCTGTTTCTGTTTTCTCGCCATAAATCAACATATCGTTGCCTCGCCACGGGCAAACCGTTTGAGATATCAAAAATCCGCTGACAATTTTGTGTCATCAATGTCTTGAGTTCATGCTGACCGAGTTTGGTGGTGATCGGATTAAGCGCCTAGGAGGAGTATATCAAATTCCAGAGCATGCACTTTTCAAACAACCCATAATAGCTCACTTCCTGTTGAGGCGGCGAACAACTTAGAGCACGAAAGTTGTCAGGCCCCGATAAGATCTTCATGTGTACCGAGTTTCATACCATGAAAATGTGCAAGCGTGTTTGATATATGGACCAAGTTTTCGGACCCCACTTCAAGGGGGCGCTGTCGAGCCCCCCTGCCACGCCCGGGTCCCAGCCTCTGTGACGCCCTAATGGCCGCAGGTTCCAATGCGTGTGCAAAGTTTCAAGAGTTTTTTTGAGTGAGCATGTTAAGGGCCCCAAATAGCCCCGAACGGTTGAAAAAAAATAAAAAAATATAGCTGCTAGCAGCGATGTGACAGGGGGGGGTGGGGAGGCCCGGGTGTCGGGGGGGGGGGGTGGGAGGGCGGGGTGGGGGGGTTCTTGAGCCCAAGCCGGTGGCACCGCCACCTCGGTGGTTTAAGGACAAACTGGGCACGGCTGGCAAAATGAATTTAAATAGTGTCTCCAGTTGGAGACTGACCAGTCAGTTGAGTCAGATTATTCAATATAATACTAACTAAAAGCGATCATATCATAGCAAAGTTATCATTAGCAGTTCAAAGTGTTATATATTCAGCTGAATTTATCTTATTATATTGTTAAACTAATTATATAAAACTAATAGTCAGTGAAATACAAATGAACTGGTTCTTTGCCTTTATTTCTTCATACAAATTTATAGAAGAGAAGGGCTAAGAGATTTCCTATCCTTTAATGCAGACAAAAGGAGACAGCAATGAAAGGGTTAAACCTGCAAGACCCTCAGAGAGAGGGGGGGGGGGGATATTCAAAAGATATATTTTGAAGAAAACAAGTATATTGATCTGAAATATAGTACATTCATTTTAAATTCATCAGGTTCCATTGAATTTATCTTAAGGTATTTTACGTTATTTTTAACCATATTATTAAACTGAAGCCATAGAACCAATTTAGTTGCCGTGCACTGACTATATGGTTCTATATAATTATTTTTTATGAGATTTCCGATTCTATAATTCAGAAAAAAAGAGACAACAATGAAAGGGTTAAAACCTGGAAGACCCTTAGAGAGAGAGAGAGAGAGAACAGAGAGAGAGAGAGATATTCAGCAGTCAAGAATTATTTTAAAGAAAAAAATATATTGATCTGAAATGTAGTATTTTCATTTTAAATTCATCCAGGTTCCATTGAATTTATCTTCCATCTTTTGGTTATTATTAAATTTCTTTTTTATTTCTTGTGCTTAAACAGAACGTTATTGTGCTTATTTTTAAGTTAAACTACATAGAATTAAAACGTTTGAATTTCTTATTCAATGTTAGTGTTATTGTATATAGAAATAAACCGTGTATAATTCAGAAGGAGAATATTGTTATGTAGTAGTGTTATGAATTATCATTGAGTGTCATCTCTGACAAAAAATAGGTATATGCTGCCCTCTAGTGCTCATTATAATTATATGATTTAAGAGGACTGTTTCCCCTCATTTTAATTTCCACATACATCTTGAAATGAAAAAATAAATTAAAATGTTTATTTATGATATTTGTACTAATAAATATAGGAAATTAGGTGTGTATATTTCAATTATTTAGTGAATAATCGACAACTTCTAAAATTCCCTTTTTGTTCTTTAATTTAAAACCTTTCCCCACGGCATACACCATATGAGATGTACTAATAATAGTTCGCAATTTAGCATCTTCAAGTATAATCATAATTATATGATTTAAGAGGACTGTTTCCCCTCTCTATTTTAATTTAATTTCCACATACATCCTTGAAATGAAAAAAAAGAGATAAAAATTAAAAATGTTTATTTATGATATGTTTGTACTAATAAATATGAGAATATTAGGTGTGTATATTTCAATTATTTGTGGCATAATATAATCGACAAAACTCTTCTAAATTCCACTTTTCTGTTCTGTTAATTTAAACCTTTCCCCAATATTCTTCCCCCCGGCAACAACACACACCATATGAGATGTACTGTATAATCTTTCTCGCAATTTGAAAGAGCATGTCTTCAGTATGTTGTCGCATCATGTGTAGAAGTTTATTATTAGTTATTTGCAGAAGTTTATATTTTAATTTTATTTTTTTACAAAATCCCTGCATAGAAGTTATTTGTATAACTGGGCGCGATCTTCAGTTATTAGGAGAACGCTGCGATAGTACGTCCTCTTTGTGTGACAGAAAATCTCCAAACTGTAATTGAAAGATTTTTTTAAATAATTATGTTCTTGAGATCAATCTTGTCTAAATTCGCTTGAAAATTTTAATGAAATAATAAAGGTTTAAAAATATGAGCTTCTTTTCCATGATTTCGTGATCACTCCTTTCAAGAAATTGATGATGCGGCGGATTCCGTTCTTTTGTTAAATTATTTAATAATCCATTTGGAAACGAAGTTTGCACAGGTGTCCGCTGAATTGTAAAACGATAAAAGCAAACTTTCCTCTCTCTCCTGCCGTTCTGAAGACATTAGAGTGGCCCTTGTTTGTCAATACTCAACTTCGCCGATCCGGTAAAATTAATTTTTTTTTCATGTGGCTTTCCGTTTTTGCTTTAGTATAATTATAGAACAACAATCGCTTGAAAGTTTTAATGAATGAAATGACCAAATGTAAACAGAAGAATGTCCGTGAGTTTGTAAAAACGAAAAGCGAACTGTTTCAATAACTCGGGGCTGACCTGTGCTTCCATTAGGTGAAAAAACAAAAAAAAATAAATGTGACTGCACTGGTGCATGTACTATCCACTAGAGGGTAGCCAAGAAGAACCGTTTTTTAATTTTTTTTAAAAATTCAGGAGGGCCTTTGGATTTTTCAAAATATGCCACATTCAAAAGACAAGAATATCTGATCTTCCTTTTGGTCGGGCAATGCTAATGTGACTGTAAATTAGAAAGTTGTAATGGCTAAATTAGTGAAGAATATGTGTGGGGGGCCGAGTTTGGTGACTGTAGGTTAAAAGTAACCTAACCAACTAATTGTGAAAAGAATGGCGCTCACTACCAAGAGCCCCTCAACGCCACTGCCCCATTTTTAAATTAAGGCTTTGGCCCATATCTCCAAGATGACAATATTCACGTGTGTGTGTCTAAGAGTTTCAAATTTGGTCAATTTGAAGCATGTTAAGGAACCGTCAAAAAAAATCCCCAAGAGATATATAATTAAAAGTTTGATGTACTTGCCAATGGGCAACAATATTTAAGATATCACAAAGATATTCATATGTCTACATCTGAAATGTATTTGACGATTATAATTATGAAGTTTGAAAAGCAAATAGCGGGAGTAAAAAATAGAGAGGGGTGAACTTAAAGCATTTTGAAAGTGACACGACATTTCCTTGCTGCCAATTGGTGGCATCTATAACAATCTTTGACGTCACAATATTCACTATACATGTGGCTCGTGGCTTCCTACAGAATCCTACAAACGAACACACAGGTGAAGTTTTCAATAAAAATCAATAAATGTATGCAGACGTTATAACACAACTTCCCTACTTCCTGTTTCCTCCTGTTTCTCGGCCATAAAATTCGTTGCGTCGCCACGGGCAAAACCGTGTGAGGATATCAAAAATCCCCTGGCAATTTTTTGCGTCAACAATGTCTTTGACTTCATGCTGACTGCCGAGTTTGGTGTGTGATCGGAATTTAAGTGCCTGAGGAGGAGTATAATCATTATATTCAAATTCCAGAGTCATGTTGCGCTTATGTTCAAACAACGCCAATAATAGCTCACTCTCCTGTTGAGAGGGTAGAGGGGGCGAAGAGGGCGTGGACTTTCCTGATGAGAGAAAGGGCGGCCGAACAACTTAGTAGCACGAAAGTTGTCAAAGGCAAGGGGTGCGTCCCGATGAGATCCTTCCATGTGTGACCCCCGAGTTTTCAATACCAATATGTGCAGACCGTGTTTGATATATGGACCAAGTTTTCGGGACCCCAATCAAGGGGGCGCTGTCAAGGAGAGAGGCTCCCCTGCCACGCCCGGTACACCAGCCTCTGTCACGTCCTAGATGGCCGCAGGTTTTTTCCAATTGTGTGTGCAAAGTTATCTCAAGAGTTTTTTTTGAGCATGTTTAAGGGGCCCCAAAAAGCCCCGAACGTTGAAAAAAAATAAAAATAATAATAATTAATAATAAATATAGCTGCTAGCAGCAAATGTGCGGGCCAAGCCTGGTGGCACCGCCACCTATCGGTGGTTAAAGGACAACTGGCACGGCGGCAAAATGAATTTAAACGAAAAATATTTTGAAGAAAACAAGTATTGATCTGAAATATAGTACATTCATTTTAAATTCATCCAGGTTCCATTAAATTTATCTTAAGGTATTTTACGTTATTTTTAATCATATTATTAAACTAATTATATAGAACCATATAGTCAGTGCACGACAACTGAATTGGTTCTATGTCTTCATTTTTCATGAGATTTCCGATCCTATAATTCAGAAAAAAAGAGACAGCAATGAAAGGGTTAAACCTGGAAGACTCTGAGAGAGAGAGAGAGAGAGAGAGAGAGAGAGAGAGAGAGAGAGAGAGAAAGAGAAAGAGAGAGAGATTCAGAAATATTATTTTAAAGAAAACAAATATATTGATCTGAAATGTAGTATTTTCATTTTAAATTCATCCAGGTTCCATTAAAATTATCTTAAGGTATTTTACGTTATTTTTAACCATATTATTAAACTAATTATATAGAACCATATAGTCAGTGCACGACAACTGAATTGGTTCTATGTCTTCATTTTTCATGAGATTTCCGATCCTATAATTCAGAAAAAAAGAGACAGCAATGAAAGGGTTAAACCTGGAAGACTCTGAGAGAGAGAGAGAGAGAGAGAGAGAGAAAGAGAGAGAAAGAGAGAGAGATTCAGAAATATTATTTTAAAGAAAACAAATATATTGATCTGAAATGTAGTATTTTCATTTTAAATTCATCCAGGTTCCATTGAAATTATCTTAAGGTATTTTACGTTATTTTTAACCATATTATTAAACTAATTATGTAGAACCATATTGTATTTATGACATTTCCGATCCTTTAATGCAGACAAAAGGAGACAGCAATGAAAGGGTTAAACCTGCAAGACCCTCAGAGAGAGAGGGGGGGGGGGGGGGGTATTCAGAAGAAATATTTTGAAGAAACAAGTATATTGGTCTGAAATATAGTACAATCATTTTAAATTCATCAGGTTCCTTTGAATTTATCTTAAGGTATTTTATGTTATTTTTAACCATATTATTAAACTAATTATATAGAACCATATAGTCAGTGTACGACAACTGAACTGGTTCTATGCCTTCATTTTTATGAAATTTCTGATCCTATAAATTAAGAATTATGAAAAAGGAGACAGCAATGAAAGGGTTTAAACCCGCCAAAGTAAAACACAGAGAACTGTGAGAGCTCGTGAACTGTCTGAATGTGTGTGTTGCGTGCAATGTATGAGGAGAGCACGAATATAATATAAATGATAACGATCCAAATACATTTTATTTGCAGAAGTTTATATTTTAGTTTTATTTTTAAAAATCCCTGCATGGATGTCGTTCTTTGTATAACTGGGCGCGATCATTATTAGGAGCCGCTGCGCATCTCTTTGTGTGACATTAAAAAGCTTCTTATACAGTTTGGAAGATTTTCTATGTTTCTTGTGATCGAATCTTGTCTAATCGCTTGAATGTATTAAAGATTAAAGATAAGGTTTAAAAAACACTTAAAAGTGGCTTGCTTGCGGGGTCACGATCACATGCTTATAGAGAAATGACTCTCTCCTCTGAAATTGAAGATTCTGACGCGGAGAATGAACTAGCTTCGGCAGGGCGTTCCTTCTCAGACGCAGCGCGTCTATAATTGTCCACACTCACAAAAATCATCAAACTGTCAAAAAAAAAAACGGCTCGCGATCTCTACAGGAACGTCTTTCGTGTGTTTATTTGCTTGTATATTGTAGAATCGCTGGAATGGAATGGCTATTAAATATAGAAATTAGGTGTGTATATTTCAATTATTAATGAATATGAAATGACGCGAGGCTCTTTGTTTAATCCGTTAGGAAACGAAGATTGCACAGTTGCAACACAGCGTCAACACATTAACACAGTCATACACATAAATATTCAAACAAAGGAATGAAAAGAACATGAAAAAAATCACCTGTAAATGAGTTCGTGATCATTCACAGACATGAAACTATCAAACACGGCTCGCGATCTCTACATGAATGTCTTTCATGTGTTTATATTGTAGGATCGCTGGAATGTCTTCAGCATCTTCAGTATGTTGTCATCATGTGCAGAAGTTTATTATTAGTTATTTGCAGAAGTTTATATTTTAATTTTATATTTTTAAAATCCCTGCATGTGTAAGATGTATTTGTATAACTGGGCGCGATCATTATTAGGAGACTGCGCGTCTCTTTGTGTGACAGAAAATCTTCCAAATTGTAAAAGAAGCTTTTTAATATGTTTTTGTGATCGAATCTTGTCTAATCGCTTGAATGATTTAAAGAATAAGGTTTAAAAACACTTAAAATCAAGTGGCTTTCACGCGGTCACGATCACTGCTTATAGAGAAATGACGCGCGGCTCTTTGTTTAATCCATTAGGAAACGAAGTTTGCACAGATGCCACACAGCGTCAACACATTAACATAGTCATACACATACAAATTCAAACTTCAATTTCAAAGAATTGAAAGGAACATTAAAAAGGAATGACAAGATTCTGAAAGACGCGAGAATGAACGAGCTTCGGCAGGCGTTCCTTCTCAGACGCAGCGCGTCTATAATTGTCACAGAAACACCTTCTAAACTAAAATTAAGCTTTTTAATACATTCTTGTGATTAAATCTTGTGTAATCGCTGGAATATTTTAATTCAAAGGAGCATTAAAAAGGAATGACAAGATTCTGAAAGACGCGAGAATGAACGAGCTGCGGCAGGCGTTTCCTTCTCAGACGCGGCGCGTCTATAATTGTCACAGAACTCCTTCCAAATTAAAATTAAGCTTTTTATTACATTCTTGTGATTAAATCTTGTGTAATCGCTGGAATATTTTAATTTATAAGTTTAAAAAACACAAATGAGTTCGTGATCATTCACAGACATCACCAAACTGTGAAACATCAAGGGGCGTTGCTTCTATGATTGAACAGAAAGTACACAAAGCTGTCACTAGAGGGAGCCACGAGACCGTGTTTGTTAAGAGCCTCAAAAACACCCAAGAATATTATTAAAGTTTGACGTCTTGCCATGGCAACAATATTTAAAAAATCACAAAGACATTCACATGTCTACATCTGAAATGTTTGGACATTATAATGAAGAAGTTTGAAGCAAATCGGGTAAAAATAAGAGGGTGAACTCAAAGCATTTTGAAAGTGACACATTTCCTGCTGCCAATTGGTGGCGCTATATCTTTGACTCATGATAGTCACATCCATGTACTCGGCCTCCTACAGCGAACATACAGGTGAAGTTTCATAAGAATCAATGAATGTATGAAGACGTTATAACACACTTCCTGTTTCTGTTTTCTCGCCATAAATTCGTTGCCTCGCCACGAGCAAACCGTTTGAGATATCAAAAATCCCCTGGCAATTTTGCGTCATCATTGTCTTGACTTCATGCTGACCAAGTTTGGTGGTGATCGGATTAAGCGCCTAGGAGGAGTATATCAAATTCCAGAGCATGCGCTTTTCAAACAACCCATAATAGCTCACTTCCTGTTGAGGCGGCGAACAACTTAGAGCACGAAAGTTGTCAGGCCCGATAAGGTCTATATGTGTACCGAGTTTCATACCAATATGTGCAAGCGTGTTTGATATATGGACCAAGTTTTCAGACCCCATTCAAGGGGGCACTGTCGAGCCCACCTGCCACGCCCGGGTCCCAGCCTCTGTCACGTCCTAATGGCCGCAGGTTCCAATGCGATGTCTCGTGTGCAAAGTTTCAAGAGTTTTTGAGCATGTTAAGGGCCCCAAAAAGCCCCGAACGGTTGAAAAAAAAAATAAAATAATAATAATAATAATAATAATATAGCTGCTAGCAGCAATGTGCGGGCCCAAGCCGGTGGCACCGCCACCTCGGTGGTTTAAGGACAACTGGGCACGGCGGCAAAATGAATTTAAACGGTGTCTCCAGTTGGAGACTGACCAGTTAGTTGAGTCAGATTATTCAATATAATACTAACTAAAAGCGATCATATCATAGCAAACTTATCATTAGCAGTTCAAAGTGTTATATATTCAGCTGAATTTATCTTATTATATTGTTAAACTAATTATATAAAACTAAATAGTCAGTGAAATACAAATGAACTGGTTCTTTGCCTTTATTTCTTTATACAAATTTATAGAAGAGAAGGGATAAGAGATTTCCTATCCTTTAATGCAGACAAAAGGAGACAGCAATGAAAGGGTTAAACCTGCAAGACCCTCAGAGAGAGGGGGTGGGGGGGGGGGGGGGGGGGGGGGGGGGGGGAGATATTCAGAAGATATATTTTGAAGAAAACAAGCATATTGATCTGAAATATAGTACATTCATTTTAAATTCATCCAGATTCCATTGAATTTATCTTAAGGTATTTTACGTTATTTTTAATCATATTATTAAACTAATTATATAGAACCATGTAGTCAGTGCACGACAACTGAATTGGTTCTATGCCTTCATTTTTTATGAGATTTCCGATTCTATAATTCAGAAAAAAAGAGACAGCAATGAAAGGGTTAAACCTGGAAGACCCTCAGAGAGAGAGAGAGAGAGAGAGAGAGAGAGAGGGGGGGGGGGGGGAGATATTCAGAAGATATATTTTGAAGAAAACAAGTATATTGATCTGAAATATAGTAAAATCATTTTAAATTCATCCAGGTTCCTTTGAATTTATCTTAAGGTATTTTACGTTATTTTTAACCATATTATTAAACTAATTATATAGAACCATATAGTCAGTGCACGACAACTGAATTGGTTCTATGCCTTCATTTTTAATGAAATTTCCGATAATATAATTCAGAAAAAAGGAGATAGCAATGAAAGGGTTAAACCTGCCAGACTAAAACACAGAGAACTGTGAGAGCTCGTGAACTGTCTGAATGTGTGTGCGTGCAATGTATGAGGAGAGCACGAATGTAATATAAACGATAACGATCCAAATACAATTTATTTGCAGAAGTTTATATTTTAGTTTTATTTTTTTAAATCCCTGCATGGATGTCGTTCTATGTATAACGTGCGCGATCATTATTAGGAGACGCTGCGCGTCTCTTTACGTGACAGAAATCTTCTAAATTCTAATTGAAGCTCTTTAATTCATTGTTGTGATTAAATGTTGTGTAATAGCTGGAATGGAATCGCTGGAATGAACCAGGTTAAAAACACGTAAATGATTTCGTGATCACTCACAGAAATCCTCAAACTGTCAAAAAAAACGGCTCGCGATCTGTAGAATCGCTGGAATGGAATGGCTATTAAATATAGAAATTACGTGTGTATATTTCAATTATTCATGAATGATTGACAACTTCCAAATTCCCTTTTTGTTCTTAATTTAAACCTTCGCCACGGCAACACAATTTGAGATACACTATAATCGTTCGCAATTTAGCATCATCAGTATGTTGTCATCATGTGCAGAAGTTTATATTTTAGTTTTATTTTTTTAAATCCCTGCATGGATGTCGTTCTTTGTATAACTGGGCGCGATCATTATTAGGAGACGCTGCGCGTCTCTTTGATGTGACATTAAAAAGCTTGTTTTACAGTTTGGAAGATTTTCTATGTTCTTGTGATCGAATCTTGTCTAATCGCTTGAATGATTTAAAGAATAAGGTTTAAAAACACTTAAAATCAAGTGGCTTTCACGTGGTCACGATCACTGCTTATAGAGAAATGACGCGCGGCTCTTTGTTTAATCCATTAGGAAACGAAGTTTGCACAGATGCCACACAGCGTCAACACATTGACACAGTCATACACATACAAATTCAAACTTCAGTTTCAAAGAACTGAAAGGAACATTAAAAAGGCATGACAAGATTCTGAAAGACGCGAGAAAGAACGAGCTTCGGCAGGCGTTCCTTCTCAGACGCAGCGCGTCTATAATTGTCACAGAACACCTTCTAAACTAAAATTAAGCTTTTTATTACATTCTTGTGATTAAATCTTGTGTAATCGCTGGAATATTTTAACTTATAAGTTTAAAAAACACAAATGAGTTCGTGATCATTCACAGACATCACCAAACTGTGAAACATCAAGGGGCGTTGCTTCTATGATTGAACAGAAAGTACACAAAGCTGTCCACTAGAGGGAGCCACGAGACCGTGTTTGTTAAGAGCCTCAAAAACACCCAAGAATATTATTAAAGTTTGACGTCTTGCCATGGCAACAATATTTAAGATATCTCAAAGATATTCATATGTCTACATCTGAAATGTTTTGACATTATAATGAAGAAATTTGAAGCAAATCGGATAAAAATAAGAGGGTGATCTCAAAGCATTTTGAAAGTGACACATTTCCTGCTGCCAATTGGTGGCGCTATATCTTTGACTCATAATAGTCACATCCATGTACTCGGCCCCTTCTACAACGAACACACAGGTGAAGTTTCATAAAAATCAATAAATGTATGCAGACGTTATAACACACTTCCTGTTTCTCTTTTCTCGCCATAAATTCGTTGCCTCGCCACGGGCAAACCGTTTGAGATATCAAAAATCCCCTGGCAATTTTGCGTCATCAATGTCTTGACTTCATGCTGACCGAGTTTGGTGGTGATCGGATTAAGCGCCTAGGAGGAGTATATCAAATTCCAGAGCATGCGCTTTTCAAACAACCCATAATAGCTCACTTCCTGTTGAGGCGGCGAACAACTTAGAGCACGAAAGTTGTCAGGCCCGATAAGGTCTATATGTGTATCGAGTTTCATACCAATATGTGCAAGAGTGTTTGATATATGGACCAAGTTTTCGGACCCCATTCAAGGGGGCGCTGTCGAGCGCCCCTGCCACACCCGGGTCCCAGCCTCTGTCACGTCCTAATGGCCGCAGGTTCCAATGCGTGTGCAAAGTTTCAAGAGTTTTTGAGCATGTTAAGGGCCCCAAAAAGCCCGAACGGTTGAAAAAAAATAAAAAAATAATAATAATAATAATAATAATAAATAAATATAGCTGCTAGCAGCGATGACGGGCCCAAGCCGGTGGCACCGCCAACCCGGTGGCATCAAGGCAACTGTGCACAGCGGGAAAAATGAATTTAAAAGGTGTCTCCAGTTGGAGACTGACCAGTTAGTCGAGTCAGATTATTCAATATAATACTAACTAAAAGCGATCATATCATAGCCAACTTATCATTAGCAGTTCAAAGTGTAATATATTCAGCTGAATTTATGTTATTATATTGTTAAACTAATTATATAAAACTAAATAGTCAGTGAAATACAAATGAACTGGTTCTTTGCCTTTATTTCTTTATACAAATTTATAGAAGAGAAGGGCTAAGAGATTTCTTATCCTACAATGCAGACAAAAGGAGACAGCAATGAAAGGGTTAAACCTGCAAGACCCAGAGAGAGAGAGGGGGGGGGATATATATTTTGAAGAAAACAAGTATGTTGATCTGAAATATAGTACATTCATTTTAAATTCATCCAGGTTCCATTGAATTTATCTTAAGGTATTTTACGTTATTTTTAACCATATTATTAAACTAATTATATAGAACCATATAGTCAGTGCACGACAACTGAATTGGTTCTATGCCTTCATTTTTTATGAGATTTCCGATTCTATAATTCAGAAAAAAAGAGACAGCAATGAAAGGGTTAAACCTGGAAGACCCTTAGAGAGAGAGAGAGATTCAGAAGAATTATTTTAAAGAAAACAAATATATTGATCTGAAATGTAGTATTTTCATTTTAAATTCATCCAGATTCCATTGAATTTATCTTCCATCTTTTGGTTATTATTAAAAAAAAAATGTATATCTTGTGCTTAAACAGAACATTATTGTGCTTATTTTTGAGTTAAACTACATAGATTAAAAAAGTTTGAATTTCTTATTCAATGTTAGTGTTATTGTATATAGAAATAAACAGTGTATAATTCAAAGGAGAATATTGTTTAGTGTTATGAATTATCATTGAGTCTCATCTCAAAAATAGGTATATGCTGCCCTCTAGTGCTCATTTGATCATTTCAATAATTTAAGAGTACTGTTTCCCCTCATTTTAATTTACACATACATCTTGAAATGAAAAAAAAAATTAAAATGTTTATTTATGATATTTGTACTAATAAATATAGAAATTTGGTGTGTATATTTCAATTATTCATGAATAATTGACAACTTCAAATTTCCCTTTTTGTTCTTAATTTAAAACCTTCCCACGGCAACACCATATGAGATGTACTATAATCGTTCGCAATTTAGCATCATCAGTATGTTGTCATCATGTGCAGAAGTTTATTATTAGTTATTTGCAGAAGTTTATATTTTAATTTTATTTTTTTTAAATCCCTGCATGTGATGTAATTATTTGTATTGGCGCGATCATTATTAGGAGACGCTGCACTGCACAGAAAATCGAAGTTTGCACAGGCCTTAATTGTAAAACGAAAGCAAACTTTCTGTCCGTCTATGATCACGATCACTGCTTAGAGAGAAATGACGAGCGGCTCTTTGTTTAATCCATTAGGAAACGAAGTTTGCACAGATGCCACACCGCGTCAACACATTAACACAGTCATACACATAAAAATTCAAACTTCAATTTCAAAGAATTGAAAGGAACATTAAAAAGGCATGACAAGATTCTGAAAGACGCGAGAAAGAACGAGCCTCGGGAAGGTAAGGTTCTCAGACACGGCGCGTCTATAATTGTCACAGAACATCTTCTAAACTAAAATTAAGCTTTTTATTACATTCTTGTGATTAAATCTTGTGTAATTGCTGGAATGTTTTATTTTATAAGGGTAAAAAACACAAATGAGTTCGTAATCATTCACAGACATCATCAAACAATCAAACACGGGGCGTTGCCTCTTTCAGTGAACAGAAATAATGTGATACACGTGCATTACTGTCCACTAGAGGGAGCCACGAGACCGTTTTTCTTAAAATACAGAGCTTGATTATTCAAAATATCCATATTCAAACCAAAATATCTGACTTTCTGTAATCTGTGATTACTCTCATAGAAATCATCAAACTGTCAAGGCTCGCGATCTCTACAGGAACGTCTTTCATGTGTTTATTTGCTTGTATATTGTAGAACAAACAGAACAACAGAAATAATGTGATGCACGTGCAATACTGTCCACTAGAGGGAGCCACGAGACCGTTTTTGTTAAGAGCCTCAAAAACACCCAAGAATATTATTAAAGTTTGACGTCTTGCCATGGCAACAATAATTAAGATATCTCAAAGATATTCATATGTCTACATCTGAAATGTTTGGACATTGTAATTAAGAAGTTTGAAGCAAATCGGGTAAAAATAAGAGGGTGATTTCAAAGCATTTTGAAAGTGACACATTTCCTGCTGCCAATTGGTGGCGCTATATCTTTGACTCATAATAGTCACATCCATGTGCTCGGCCTCCTACAACGAACACACAGGTGAAGTTTCATAAAAATCAATGAATGTATGCAGACGTTATAACACACTTCCTGTGTCTGTTTTCTCGCCATAAATTCATTGCCTCGCCACGGGCAAACCGTTTGAGATATCAAAAATTCACTGGACATTTGGCATTATCAATATCTTGACTTCATGCTGACCGAGTTTGGTGGTGATAGGATTAAGCGCCTAGGAGGAGTATATCAAATTCCAGAGCATGCGTTTTTCAAACAACCCATAATAGCTCACTTCCTGTTGAGGCGGCGTACAACTTAGAGCACGAAAGTTGTCCGGCCCGATCAGATCTATATGTGTTTTGAGTTTCATACCAATATGTGCAAGCATGTTTGATATATGGACCAAGATTTCGGACCCCATTCAAGGGGGCGCTGTCGAGCCCCCTGCCACGCCCGGGTCCCAGCCTCAGTGATTTCCTAATGGCCGCCGGTTCCAATGTGTGTGCAAAGTTTCAAGAGTTTTCGAGCATGTTAAGGGCCCCAAAAGTGCCCGAGTTTCATCCAATTTGAAAGATGCCAAGAGTCTCAAAACGATCTAAAACAAATATTTTGATCTGACACTTTGATCTGTTGCTATGACAACAGTGTTTCGAATATATAAGATCTTTTAACAGGTCTACATTCGCCATGTCTTGACATTATTCTGGTGAAGTTTGAAGCAAATCGGGTAAAAATAAGAGGGTGAACTCAAAGCATTTTGAAAGTGACACATTTCCTGCTGCCAATTGGTGGCGCTATATCTTTGACTCACAGTAGTCACACCCATGTGCTCGGCCTCCTACAACGAACACACAGGTGAAGTTTCATAAAAATCAATGAATGTATGCAGACGTTATAACACACTTCCTGTTTCTCTTTTCTCGCCATAAATTCGTTGCCTCGCCACGGGCAAACCGTTTGAGATATCAAAAATCCCCTGGCAATTTTGCGTCATCAATGTCTTGACTTCATGCTGACCGAGTTTGGTGTTGATCGGATTAAGCGCCTAGGAGGAGTATATCAAATTCCAGAGCATGCGTTTTTCAAACAACCCATAATAGCTCACTTCCTGTTGAGGCGGCGAACAACTTAGAGCACGAAAGTTGTCAGCCCCGATAAGGTCTATATGTGTACCGAGTTTCATACCAATATGTGCAAGCGTTGTTTGATATATGGACCAAGTTTTCAGACCCCATTCAAGGGGGCGCTGTCGAGCCCCCTGCCACGCCGGGTCCCAGCCTCTGTGAAATCGTAATCGCCGCGGGTTCCAATGCGTGTGCAAAGTTTCAAGAGTTTTCGTGCATGTTAAGGGCCCCAAAAGTGCCAAAAACCTAAAAAAAAATAATAATGAAGAAGAAGAAGAAGAAGAAGAATAATCCTTAGGAAAACAATAGGGCCTTCGCCCTTACAGGGCTTGGGCCCTAATAATAATAATCCTTAGAAAAACAATAGGGCCCTTCACCCATTCTGGGCTTGGGCCCTAATAATAATAATAATAATAATCCTTAGAAGAACAATAGGGCCCTTCGCCCTTCTGGGCTTGGGCCCTAATAATCCTTAGAAGAACAATAGGGCCCTTCGCCCTTCTGGGCTTGGGCCCTAATAATAATCCTAAGGAAAACAATAGGGCCTTCGCCCTTTGGGCTTGGGCCCTAATAATAATCCTAAGGAAAACAATAGGGCCTTCGCCCTTTGGGCTTGGGCCCTAAATATAGCTGCTAGCAGCGATGTGCGGGCCCAAGCCGGTGGCACCGCCACCTCGGTGGTTTAAGGACAACTGGACACGGCGGGCAAAATGAATTTAAACGGTGTCTCCAGTTGGAGACTGACCAGTTAGTTGAGTCAGATATTCAATTTAATACTAACTAAAAGCGATCATATCATAGCAAACTTATCATTAGCAGTTCAAAGTGTTATATATTCAGCTGAATTTATCTTATTATATTGTTAAACTAATTATATAAAACTAAATTCCACATTGCGTATTTTCATTCGCAAAATGGAAGCGACGCGGTCGCGACGCGCATATGGTACGGTGCGCTCGTTTTTTTCCTGGCGCGCCTGTGCCGCTGCGAGATGAAAACATCTCAACATTTCAGAATGTCTTGTCATGTGACAAGAACCAAGCGATGGTCGTCGAGAGCACAGTTCATGGATGCATAGCAACGACAGACGCTACAGAAGCGCGAGCTCCCGAACGCTTGCAAAAGAAGGAGGAAGCGACGCGGCCGCGCTTTACACGCTTTTTTAGGCGCGATATGTGAACGACCCCTAAAGAGGCAGAAAGCGTCGCTATCACTGCTGACGGTTGGACTTCTCGGTGTACATACTAACTATATAACAGTTACAGCCACACAATCAATAGTGACTGGGAAATGTCAACTTTGTACTGCAGTTAAAGTGACTCTTAAAATGTAATTTGAATTTTTTATTTTTATGTTTATTTTATCTTCAATCTGTAGAAAGAAGTTCAGTGAGATTTCTCATGTGAAATTATACAGGGCAGAAAACAACTGGTTGATTTTGTGGCAAAACATTTAGCAGTGTTTGCATGTTGTTTTACTGCAAATAATTCATTAAAATAGAAGTAAAATGACATGCATTACAAGTTGATTTCCAAATGCACCAACATTTTTGCATTTTATGATTTTCAGTTGAATAAAAGACTATTTTCCCTTCATATGTTTCATTATTGAGGATTTCTTAAAAATACTATAAAAATCTCGTCTCGTGAACCCAATCTCGTGTCTCGTCTCGTCTCGTGGGATGGTGGTCTCGTCACACCCCTAGTAATAACCTTCTTCATCACAAACCTGATGGTGCAGCACTTGATCCACATGGATCCCCTTTCTGTCCCTCTGGCTGTTCCTCTCTCTGTCCCTGTATGTTTTCTTCCTCCTCACCCTCTTCTTCATCCTTCTCTCGCCTTCTGCTCCTCTATTCTCTCAATACCTTGATTTGTTTCTCTCACTTTTTTGTAAAAAAGGACGCTATGTCCCTTCCTCGTTTCATGATAACTATCAGAAGAAAAAAACGTGCATTACATTTCGTTGTATAACCACCCCACTTTACACGGACAGATAGCCTGTTGATTACTTTACTCAAATGTATGTTATCGCAATGCAACAGCCAAGACAGATGAAGTTACGTGGTTAACATCACAACATTGTGCAAGAGCAACAAGAGATACGAGTCACGAGATACGCGTCCGGCGCCGCTATATTATACCCGTGTAGAACGTTCCGTCGCATTAGTTCCGCTTTTGGCGCTCGCGTGTAAAATCATAACAAATTCATAATTAATTTTTTTTTTTGGTCAGCACAGGGGTGGCCAGGGACATGTCTACAGAGGCTCCGTGTAGAACCGCCACTGTTCACAGACATCATCAAACTGCCAAACACGGCTCGCGATCTCTACATGAATGTCTTCCGTGTTTATTTGCTTGTATATTGTAGAATCGCTGGAATGTTTTAAATGGTTAATATATATATATATATATGACGAAGTGGCCTGAATTGTAAAACGAAAGCAAACTTTCTCTCCGTCTATGACATTAGAGTGGCTGTTTCTGTCAATACTCGCGATCAGTGAATTAATTTTTTTCATTTGTTTCTTAACTTGTATATTAAACAATCGCTTGAAAGATTTAATGAATGAAATGACATGTAAACAAAGACTGTCGTGAGTTGTAAAACGAAAGCGGTTGTTCAAAACTCGGGGCTCGTGTGCTTCCTGTGAACAGAAATAATGTGATGCACGTGCAGTACTATCCACTAGAGGGAGCCACGAGACCGTTTTTTAAAAAATTCAGTGTTTGATTTTTCAAAATAGCCATTGTCAAACCAAAATATCTGACTTCCTGTTGGTCGGAGCTAATGACTGTAAATTAGAAAGTTGTCTGGCTAAGTTAGAAGAATATGTGTGCCGAGTTTGGTGACTAACCCCCCAACTATTGTGAAAAGATGGCGCTACAGAGCCCCTCAACCACGGCCATTTTTAAGGCTTCGCCCATATCTACGAGATGACAATATTCATGTGTGTGTCGAGTTTCATGCAATTTGAAGCATGTTAAGAACCTCAAAAAAACCCAAGAATATTATTAAAGTTTGACATCTTGCATGGCAACAATATTTAAGATATCTCAAAGATATTCATATGTCTACATCTGAAATGTTTTGACATTGTAATGAAGAAGTTTGAAGCAAATCGGGTTAAAAATAAGAGGGTGATCACAAAGCATTTTGAAAGTGACACATTTCCTGCTGCCAATTGGTGGCGCTATATCTTTGACTCATAATAGTCACATCCATGTACTCGGCCTCCTACAACGACCACACAGGTGAAGTTTCATAAAAATCAATAAATGTATGCAGACGTTATAACACACTTCCTCTTTCTCTTTTCTCGCCATAAATTCATTGCCTCGCCACGGGCAAACGTGTGTGAGATATCAAAAATCCCCTGGCAATTTTGCGTCATCAATCTCTTGACTTCATGCTGACCGAGTTTGGTGGTGATCGGATTAAGCGCCTAGGAGGAGTATATCAAATTCCAGAGCATGCGCTTTTCAAACAACCCATAATAGCTCACTTCCTGTTGAGGCGGCGAACAACTTAGAGCACGAAAGTTATCAGGCCCGATAAGGTCTATATGTGTACCGAGTTTCATACCAATATGTGCAAGCGTGTTTGATATATGGACCAAGTTTTCAGACCCCATTCAAGGGGGCGCTGTCGAGCCCCCCTGCCACGCCCGGGTCCCAGCCTCTGTGACGCCGTAATGGCCGCAGGTTCCAATGCGTGTGCAAACTTCGCCCCTTCGGGCTTGGGCCCTAATAATAATATAATAATAATAATAATAATAATCCTTAGAAAAACAATAGGGCCCTTCGCCCTTCTGGGCTTGGGCCCTAATAATAAATATAGCTGCTAGCAGCGATGACGGGCCCAAGCCGGTGGCACCGCCAACCCGGTGGCATCATGGCAACTGTGCACAGCGGGAAAAATGAATTTAAAAGGTGTCTCCAGTTGGAGACTGACCAGTTAGTCGAGTCAGATTATTCAAAATAATACTAACTAAAAGCGATCATATCATAGCCAACTTATCATTAGCAGTTCAAAGTGTTATATATTCAGCTGAATTTATCTTATTATATTGTTAAACTAATTATATAAAACTAAATAGTCAGTGAAATACAAATGAACTGGTTCTTTGCCTTTATTTCTTTATACAAATTTATAGAAGAGAATGGCTAAGAGATTTCCTATCCTTTAATGCAGACAAAAGGAGAAGGCAATGAAAGGGTTAAACCTGCAAGACCCTCAGAGAGGGGGGGGGGGATATTCAGAAGATATATTTTGAAGAAAACAAGTATATTGATCTGAAATATGGTACATTCATTTTAAATTCATCCATGTTCCATTGAATTTATCTCAAGGTATTTTACGTTATTTTTAACCATATTATTAAACTAATTATATAGAACCATATAGTCAGTGCACGACAACTGAATTGGTTCTATGCCTTCATTTTTATGAGATTTCCGATTCTATAATTCAGAAAAAAAGAGACAGCAATGAAAGGGTTAAACCTGGAAGACCCTTAGAGAGAGAGAGAGAGAGAGAGAGAGAGATTCAGAAGAATTATTTTAAAGAAAACAAATATATTGATCTGAAATGTAGTATTTTCATTTTAAATTCATCCAGATTCCATTGAATTTATCTTCCATCTTTTGGTTATTATTAAAAAAAAATTTATATCTTGTGCTTAAACAGAACGTTATTGTGCTTATTTTTGAGTTAAACTACATAGATTAAAAAAGTTTGAATTTCTTATTCAATGTTAGTGTTATTGTATATAGAAATAAACAGTGTATAATTCAAAGGAGAATATTGTTTAGTGTTATGAATTATCTTTGAGTGTCATCTCAAAAATAGGTATATGCTGCCCTCTAGTGCTCATTTGATCATTTCAATAATTTTAAGACTACTGTTTCCCCTCATTTTAATTTACACATACATCTTGAAATGAAAAAAAAATATTAAAATGTTTATTTATGATTTTTGTACTAATAAATATAGAAATTTGGTGTGTATATTTCAATTATTCATGAATAATTGACAACTTCTAAATTCCCTTTTTGTTCTTAATTTAAACATTCCCCACGGCAACACCATATGAGATGTACTATAATCGTTCGCAATTTAGCATTATCAGTATGTTGTCATCATGTGCAGAAGTTTATTATTAGTTATTTGCAGAAGTTTATATTTTAATTTTATATTTTTAAAATCCCTGCATAAAGTTATTTGTATAACTGGGCGCGATCATTATTAGGACAGTGACAGAAAATCTTCCAAACTGTAATTGAAGATTTTTAATATGTTCTTGTGATCGAATCTTGTCTAATCGCTTGAATGATTTAAAGAATAAGGTTTAAAAACACTTAAAATCAAGTGGCTTTCACGCGGTCACGATCATTGCTTATAGAGAAATGACGCGCGGCTCTTTGTTTAATCCATTAGGAAACGAAGTTTGCACAGATGCCACACAGCGTCAACGCATTAACACAGTCATACACATACAAATTCAAACTTCAATTTCAAAGAATTGAAAGGAACATTAAAAAGGCATGACAAGATTCTGAAAGACGCGAGAAAGAACGAGCTTCGGCAGGCGTTCCTTCTCAGACGCGGCGCGTCTATAATTGTCACAGAACACCTTCTAAACTAAAATTAAGCTTTTTATTACATTCTTGTGATTAAATCTTGTGTAATCGCTGGAATATTTTAACTTATAAGTTTAAAAAACACAAATGAGTTCGTGATCATTCACAGACATCACCAAACTGTGAAACAAGAGGCGTTGCTTCTATGATTGAACAGAAAGTACACAAAGCTGTCCACTAGAGGGAGCCACGAGACCGTGTTTGTTAAGATCCTCAAAAACACCCAAGAATATTATTAAAGTTTGACGTCTTGCCATGGCAACAATATTTAAGATATCTCAAAGATATTCATATGTCTACATCTGAAATGTTTTGACATTATAATGAAGAAGTTTGAAGCAAATCGGATAAAAATAAGAGGGTGATCTCAAAGCATTTTGAAAGTGACACATTTCCTGCTGCCAATTGGTGGCGCTATATCTTTGACTCATAATAGTCACATCCATGTACTCGGCCTCCTACAATGAACACACAGGTGAAGTTTCATAAAAATCAATAAATGTATGCAGAGGTTATAACACACTTCCTGTTTCTCTTTTCTCGCCATAAATTCGTTGCCTCGCCACGGGCAAACCGTGTGAGATATCAAAAATCCCCTGGCAAGTTTGCGTCATCAATGTCTTGACTTCATGCTGACCGAGTTTGGTGGTGATCGGATTAAGCGCCTAGGAGGAGTATATCAAATTCCAGAGCATGCGCTTTTCAAACAACCCATAATAGCTCACTTCCTGTTGAGGCGGCGAACAACTTAGAGCACGAAAGTTGTCAGCCCCGATAAGGTCTATATGTGTACCGAGTTTCATACCAATATGTGCAAGCGTGTTTGATATATGGACCAAGTTTTCAGACCCCATTCAAGGGGGCGCTGTCGAGCCCCCCTACCACGCCCGGGTCCCAGCCTCAGTCACGTCCTAATGGCCGCAGGTTCCAATGCGTGTGCAAAGTTTCAAGAGTTTTTGAGCATGTTAAGGGCCCCAAAAAGCCCCGAACGGTTGAAAAAAAATAAAAATAATAATAAATATAGCTGCTAGCAGCAATGTGCGGGCCCAAGCCGGTGGCACCGCCACCTCGGTGGTTTAAGGACAACTGGGCACGGCGGGCAAAATGAATTTAAACGAAAAATATTTTGAAGAAAACAAGTATTGATCTGAAATATAGTACATTCATTTTAAATTCATCCAGGTTCCATTAAATTTATCTTAAGGTATTTTACATCATTTTTAACCATATTATTAAACTAATTTTATAGAACCATATAGTCAGTGCACGACAACTGAATTGGTTCTATGTCTTCATTTTTCATGAGATTTCCGATCCTATAATTCAGAAAAAAAGAGACAGCAATGAAAGGGTTAAACCTGGAAGACTCTGAGAGAGAGAGAGAGAGAGAGAGAAAGAGAGGGAGATTCAGAAATATTATTTTAAAGAAAACAAATATATTGATCTGAAATGTAGTATTTTCATTTTAAATTCATCCAGGTTCCATTGAAATTATCTTAAGGTATTTTACGTTATTTTTAACCATATTATTAAACTAATTATGTAGAACCATATCGTATTTATGAGATTTCCGATCCTATAATTCAGAAAAAAGGAGACAGTAATGAAAGGGTTAAACATGGAAGATTCTTAGAGAGAGAGAGAGAGAGAGATTCAGAAGAATTATTTTAAAGAAAACAAATATATTGATCTGAAATGTAGTATTTTCATTTTAAATTCATCCAGGTTACATTGAATTTATCTTAAGGTATTTAAGGTATATTTAAGGTATAAGGTATTCATATTATTAAACTAATTATATAGAAACATATATCAGTGCACGACAACTGAACTGGTTCTATGCCTTTATTTTTATGAGATTTCAAGGGGATACAGCAATGAAAGGGTTAAACCTGCCAGACTAAAACACAGAGACGTTCGGGTTCTTGAACTGTTTGAATGTGTGTGTGTGCATGTAATGTATGAGGAGAACACGAATGTAATATAAATGATAAATATTCCAAATACGATTTATTTGCATATGTCAATATTTTAGTTTTATTTTTTAGAATCCCTGCATGGATGTCGTTCTTTGTATAACTAGGCGCGATCATTATTAGGAGACGCTGCGCGTCTCTTTGTGTGACAGAAAATCTTCCAAACTATAATTGAAGCTCTTTAAAACATTGTTGTGATTAAATGTTGTGTGATAGCTGGAATGAACCAGGTTAAAAAACACGTATATGATTTCGTGATCACACTCACAAAAATCATCAAACTGTCAAAAAAAAAACGGCTCGCGATCTCTACAGGAACGTCTTTAGTGTGTTTATTTGCTTGTATATTGTAGAATCGCTGGAATGGAATGGCTATTAAATATAGAAATTAGGTGTGTATATTTCAATTATTAATGAATATGAAATGACGCGAGGCTCTTTGTTTAATCCGTTAGGAAACGAAGATTGCACAGTTGCAACACAGCGTCAACACATTAACACAGTCATACACATAAATATTCAAACAAAGGAATGAAAAGAACATGAAAAAAATCACCTGTAAATGAGTTCGTGATCATTCACAGACATGAAACTATCAAACACGGCTCGCGATCTCTACATGAATGTCTTTCATGTGTTTATATTGTAGAATCGCTGGAATGTCTTCAGCATCTTCAGTATGTTGTCATCATGTGCAGAAGTTTATTATTAGTTATTTGCAGAAGTTTATATTTTAATTTTATGTTTTAAAATCCCTGCATGTGTAAGATGTATTTGTATAACTGGGCGCGATCATTATTAGGAGACTGCGCATCTCTTTGTGTGACAGAAAATCTTCCAAATTGTAAAAGAAGCTTTTTAATATGTTTTTGTGATCGAATCTTGTCTAATCGCTTGAATGATTTAAAGAATAAGGTTTAAAAACACTTAAAATCAAGTGGCTTTCACGCGGTCACGATCACTGCTTATAGAGAAATGACGCGCGGCTCTTTGTTTAATCCATTAGGAAACGAAGTTTGCACAGATGCCACACAGCGTCAACACATTAACATAGTCATACACATACAAATTCAAACTTCAATTTCAAAGAATTGAAAGGAACATTAAAAAGGAATGACAAGATTCTGAAAGACGCGAGAATGAACGAGCTTCGGCAGGCGTTCCTTCTCAGACGCAGCGCGTCTATAATTGTCACAGAACACCTTCTAAACTAAAATGAAGCTTTTTAATACATTCTTGTGATTAAATCTTGTGTAATCGCTGGAATATTTTAATTCAAAGGAGAATTAAAAAGGAATGACAAGATTCTGAAAGACGCGAGAATGAACGAGCTGCGGCAGGCGTTCCTTCTCAGACGCGGCGCGTCTATAATTGTCACAGAACACCTTCCAAATTAAAATTAAGCTTTTTATTACATTCTTGTGATTAAATCTTGTGTAATCGCTGGAATATTTTAATTTATAAGTTTAAAAAAACACAAATGAGTTCGTGATCATTCACAGACATCACCAAACTGTGCAACATCAAGGGGCGTTGCTTCTATGATTGAACAGAAAGTACACAAAGCTGTCCACTAGAAGGAGCCACGAGACCGTGTTTGTTAAGAGCCTCAAAAACACCCAAGAATATTATTAAAGTTTGACGTCTTGCCATGGCAACAATATTTAAAAAATCACAAAGACATTCACATGTCTACATCTGAAATGTTTGGACATTATAATGAAGAAGTTTGAAGCAAATCGGGTAAAAATAAGAGGGTGAACTCAAAGCATTTTGAAAGTGACACATTTCCTGCTGCCAATTGGTGGCGCTATATCTTTGACTCATGATAGTCACATCCATGTACTCGGCCTCCTACAACGAACATACAGGTGAAGTTTCATAAGAATCAATGAATGTATGAAGACGTTATAACACACTTCCTGTTTCTGTTTTCTCGCCATAAATTCGTTGCCTCGCCACGGGCAAACCGTTTGAGATATCAAAAATCCCTTGGCAATTTTGCGTCATCAATGTCTTGACTTCATGCTGACCAAGTTTGGTGGTGATCGGATTAAGCGCCTAGGAGGAGTATATCAAATTCCAGAGCATGCGCTTTTCAAACAACCCATAATAGCTCACTTCCTGTTGAGGCGGCGAACAACTTAGAGCACGGAAGTTGTCAGGCCCGATAAGGTCTATATGTGTACCGAGTTTCATACCAATATGTGCAAGCGTGTTTGATATATGGACCAAGTTTTCAGACCCCATTCAAGGGGGCGCTGTCGAGCCCACCTGCCACGCCCGGGTCCCAGCCTCTGTCACGTCCTAATGGCCGCAGGTTCCAATGCGTGTGCAAAGTTTCAAGAGTTTTTGAGCATGTTAAGGGCCCCAAAAAGCCCCGAACGGTTGAAAAAAAATAAAAATAATAATAAATATAGCTGCTAGCAGCGATGACGGGCCCAAGCCGGTGGCACCGCCAACCCGGTGGCATCAAGGCAACTGTGCACAGCGGGAAAAATGAATTTAAACGGTGTCTCCAGTTGGAGACTGACCAGTTAGTCGAGTCAGATTATTCAATATAATACTAACTAAAAGCGATCATATCATAGCCAAGTTATCATTAGCAGTTCAAAGTGTTATATATTCAGCTGAATTTATCTTATTATATTGTTAAACTAATTATATAAAACTAAATAGTCAGTGAAACACAAATGAACTGGTTCTTTGCCTTTATTTCTTTATACAAATTTATAGAAGAGAAGGGCTAAGAGATTTCCTATCCTACAATGCAGACAAAAGGAGACAGCAATGAAAGGGTTAAACCTGCAAGACCCTGAGAGAGAGAGAGAGAGAGAGAGAGAGAGAGAGAGAGGGGGGATATATATTCAGAAGAAATATTTTGAAGAAAACAAGTATGTTGATCTGAAATATAGTACATTCATTTTAAATTTATCCAGGTTCCATTGAATTTATCTTAAGGTATTTTACGTTATTTTTGACCATATTATTAAACTAATTATATAGAACCATATAGTCAGTGCACTAAAACTGAACTGGTTCTATGGCTTCATTTTTTATGAGATTTCCTATCCTATAATTCAGAAAAAAAGGAGACAGCAATGAAAGGGTTAAACCTGGAAGACCCTGAGAGAGAGAGAGAGAGAGAGAGAGAGAGAGAGAAAGAGATTCAGAAGAATTATTTTAAAGAAAACAAATATATTGATCTGAAATAAAGTACATTCATTTTAAATTCATCTTAGTTTAAACCTTCGCCACAGCAACACCATGTGAGATGTACTATAATCGTTCGCAATTTAGCATCATCAGTATGTTGTCATCATGTGCAGAAGTTTATTATTAGTTATTTGCAGAAGTTTATATTTTAATTTAATTTTTTTTTAAATCCCTGCATAAAGTTATTTGTATAACTGGGCGCGATCATTATTAGGAGACGCCAAACTATTAGTTCCAAACTGTAATTGAAGATTTTTAATATGTTCTTGTGATCGAATCTTGTCTAATCGCTTGAATATTTTAATGAATAAGGTTTAAAAACATGAGCTTTCATGATTTCGTGATCAATCCCTTTCAGAGAAATGACGCGCGGCTCTTTGTTTAATCCATTAGGAAATGAAGTTTGCACAGATGCCACACAGCGTCAACACATTAACACAGTCATACACATAAATATTCAAACTAAGGAATGAAAAGAACATGAAAAAAAATCACATGTAAATGAGTTCGTGATCATTCACAGACATGAAACTATCAAACATGGCTCGCGATCTCTACATGAATGTCTTTCATGTGTTTATATTGTAGAATCGCTGGAATGTCTTCAGCATCTTCAGTATGTTGTCATCATGTGCAGAAGTATATTATTAGTTATTTGCAGAAATTTATATTTTAATTTTATGTTTTAAAATCCCTGCATGTGTAAAGATGTATTTGTATAACTGGGCGCGATCATTTTTAGGAGACGCTGCGCGTCTCTTTGTGTGACAATAAATCTGCCAAATTGTAAAAGAAGCTTTTTAATATGTTTTTGTGATCGAATCTTGTCTAATCGCTTAAATGATTTAAAGAATAAGGTTTAAAAACACTTAAAATCGAGTGGCTTTCACGCGGTCACGATCACTGCTTATAGAGAAATGACGCTTTGTTTAGTCCATTAGGAAACGAAGTTTGCACAGATGCCACACAGCGTCAACACATTAACACAGTCACACACATAAAAATTCAAACTTCAATTTCAAAGAATTGAAAGGAACATTAAAAAGGCATGACAAGATTCTGAAAGACGCGAGAATGAACGAGCTTCGGCAGGCGTTCCTTCTCAGGCGCGGCGGGTCTATAATTGTCACAGAACACCTCCTAAACTAAAATTAGGCTTTTTATTACATTCTTGTGATTAAATCTTGTGTAATCGCTGGAATATTTTAACTTATAAATTTAAAAAACACAAATGAGTTCGTGATCATTCACAGACATCATCAATTGAAACAAGGGGCGTTGCTTCTATGATTGAACAGAAAGTACACAAAGCTGTCAACTAGAAGGAGCCACGAGACCGTGTTTGTTAAGAGCCTCAAAAACACCCAAGAATATTATTAAAGTTTGACGTCTTACCATGGCAACAATATTTAAGATATCACAAAGATATTCATATGTGTACATCTGAAATGTTTGGACATTGTAATTAGGAAGTTTGAAGCAAATCGGGTAAAAATAAGAGGGTGAACTCAAAGCATTTTGAAAGTGACACATTTCCTGCTGCCAATTGGTGGCGCTATATCTTTAACTCAAGATAGTCACATCCATGTACTCGGCCTCCTACAATGAACACACAGGTGAAGTTTCATAAAAATCAATGAATGTTTGCAGACGTTATAACACACTTCCTGTGTCTGTTTTCTCGCCATAAATTCATTGCCTCGCCACGGGCAAACCGTTTGAGATATCAAAAATTCACTGGACATTTGGCATTATCAATATCTTGACTTCATGCTGACCGAGTTTGGTGGTGATCGGATTAAGCACCTAGGAGGAGTATATCAAATTCCAGAGCATGCGTTTTCAAACAACCCATAATAGCTCACTTCCTGTTGAGGCGGCGAACAACTTAGAGCACGAAAGTTGTCAGGCCCGATCAGATCTATATGTGTTTTGAGTTTCATACCAATATGTGCAAGCATGTTTGATATATGGACCAAGATTTCGGACCCCATTCAAGGGGGCGCTGTCGAGCCCCCCTGCCACGCCCGGGTCCCAGCCTCAGTGATTTCATAATGGCCGCCGGTTCCAATGTGTGTGCAAAGTTTCAAGAGTTTTCGAGCATGTTAAGGGCCCCAAAAGTGCCCGAGTTTCATCCAATTTGAAAGATGCCAAGAGTCTCAAAACGATCCAAAACAAATGTTTTGATCTGACACTTTGATCTGTTGCTATGACAACAGTGTTTCGAATATATAAGATCTTTTAACAGGTCTACATTCGCCATGTCTTGACATTATTCTGGTGAAGTTTGAAGCAAATCGGGTAAAAATAAGAGGGTGAACTCAAAGCATTTTGAAAGTGACACATTTCCTGCTGCCAATTGGTGGCGCTATATCTTTGACTCATAATAGTCACATCCATGTACTCGGCCTCCTACAACGAACACACAGGTGAAGTTTCATAAAAATAAATAAATGTATGCAGACGTTATAACACACTTCCTGTTTCACTTTTCTCGCCATAAATTCGTTGCCTCGCCACGGGCAAACCGTTTGAGATATCAAAAATCCCCTGGCAATTTTGCGTCATCAATGTCTTGTCTTCATGCTGACCGAGTTTGGTGATGATCGGATTAAGCGCCTAGGAGGAGTATATCAAATTCCAGAGCATGCGCTTTTCAAACAACCCATAATAGCTCACTTCCTGTTGAGGCGGCGAACAACTTAGAGCACGAAAGTTGTCAGTGCCGATGAGTTCTATACGTGTTTTGAGTTTCATACCAATATGTGCAAGCGTGTTTGATATATGGACCAAGTTTTCAGACCCCATTCAAGGGGGCGCTGTCGAGCCCCCCTGCCACGCTCGGGTCCCAGCCTCTGTGAAATCGTAATCGCCGCGGGTTCCAATGCGTGTGCAAAGTTTCACGAGTTTTCGTGCATGTTAAGGGCTCCAAAAGTGCCTAAAACCTAAAAAAAAAAAATAATAATAATAATAATAATAATCCTAAGGAAAACAATAGGGCCTTCGCCCTTTGGGCTTGGGCCCTAATAATAATAATAATAATAATAATCCTTAGAAGAACAATAGGGCCCTTCGCCCTTCTGGGCTTGGGCCCTAATAATAATATAATCCTTAGAAAAACAATAGGGCCCTTCGCCCTTCTAGGCTTGGGCCCTAATAATAATCCTAAGGAAAACAATAGGGCCTTCGCCCTTGCAGGGCTTGGGCCCTAAAAAGAATAATCCTAAGGAAAACAATAGGGCCTTCGCCCTTACAGGGCTTGGGCCCTAATAATAATAATCCTTAGAAAAACAATAGGGCCCTTGACCCATTCTGGGCTTGGGCCCTAATAATAATCCTAACGAAAACAATAGGGCCTTCGCCCTTTCAGGGCTTGGGCCCTAAATATGTTTATATATGATATTTGTACTAATAAATACAGAACTTAGGTGTGTATATTTCAATTATTCATGAATAATTGACAACTTCTAAATTCCCTTTTTGTTCTTAGTTTAAACCTTCGCCACAGCAACACCATATGAGATGTACTATAATCGTTTGTAATTTAGCATCTTCAGTATGTTGTCATCATGTGCAGAAGTTTATTATTAGTTATTTGCAGAAGTTTATATTTTAATTTTATTTTTTAAAATCCATTCATAAAGTTATTTGTATAACTGGGCACGATCATTATTAGGAAACATTAAAACATTAAAAATGAATAATAAGATTCTGAAAGACGCGAGAAAGGACGAGCCTCGGGAAGCAAAGGTTCTCAGACGCGGCGCGTCTATAATTGTCACAGAACACCTTCTAAACTGAAATTAAGCTTTCTTAATACATTCTTGTGATTAAATCTTGTGTAAACGCTGGAATGTTTTAGTGAACGAGGTTAAAAAACACGTAAATGAGTTCGTGATCACTCGTGTTCACAGACAGTGGCGGTACTAGACAAATTTTACCAGGGGGGCCAAGGAGGGGCCAGTGTTTAACCAGAGGGGCACATTAAAAATGGTAACAAATGATATTTAAAGACTATAAACTTTGTTTTACTTTACTTGCTGATATCTGTAGAAAGATGTACAGTAAACATAGGGCACAAGTACATTTATTTACTTGTACACTATCAGTCAAAGTGTACAAGAAAAACAGTATTATTGTGAAATATTTTTACAATTTAAAATAACTTTTCTTATATTTGTATAGGGTATATTTTAAAATGTAATTTATTCCAGTGATCAAAGCTGAATTTTCAGCATCATTACTCCACTCTTCAGTGTCACATGATCCTTCACAAATCATTCTAATATGATGATTTTGCTGCTCATGAAACATTTATAATTATTACCAACGTTAATGATTATTATCAATGATTTGTGAAGGCTTTGTGAAGGATCGTGTGACACTGGAGACCTGAGTAACGATGATAAATTCAGCTTTGATCATAGGATATAAATTACACTTTACTATATATTCAAATAGAAAACAGTCATTTTACATTTTAATAATATTTCACAATATTACAGCTTTTCTTGTATTTTAATAACATTAGTAGTGCATATCTTCATGTATTTCAAAATGTAGGCCAAGTATTTACATAAAAAGAAACATTAGAGCCATATTGACACAAAAAATTATTTACAGGAGAAAGCACCATTTTAAGGACATACAGTAGGCCTACAATGAAATTATAATTGAACACCTTTGCAAATAGTAATGACCTTCTTCATCACAAACCTGATGGTGCAGTACTTGATCCACATGGATCCCTTTCTGTCCCTCTGGCTGTTCCTCTCTCTGTCCCTGTATGTTTTCTTCCTCCTCATCCTCTTCTTCACACTTCTCTCTCCTTCTGCTCCTCAATTCTCTCAATACCTTGATTTGTTTCTCTCACTTTTTTGTAAAAAAGTTGTTGATTACTTGATTACTCAAATGTATGTTATCGCAATGCAACAGCCAAGACAGATGAAGTTACGTGGTTAACATCACAACATTGTGCAAGAGCAACAAGAGATACGAGTCACGAGATACGCGTCTGGCGCCGCTATAATTTACCCGTGTAGAACGTTCCGTCGCATTAGTTCCGCTTTTGGCGCTCGCGTATAAAATCATAACAAATTCATAATTAATTTTTTTTTTTGGTCAGCACAGGGGTGGCCAGGGACATGTCTACAGAGGCACGTGTAGGCCTCCGTGTAGAACCGCCACTGTTCACAGACATCATCAAACTGCCAAACACGGCTCGCGATCTCTACATGAATGTCTTCCGTGTTTATTTGCTTGTATATTGTAGAATCGCTGGAATGTTTTAAATGGTTAATATATATATATATATATATATATATATATATATATATATATATATATATATATATATATATATATATATATATATATATATATATATATATTAACCATTTATATATATATATATGACGAAGTGGCCTGAATTGTAAAACGAAAGCAAACTTTCTCTCCGTCTATGACATTAGAGTGGCTGTTTCTGTCAATACTCGCAATCAGTGAATTAATTTTTTTCATTTGTTTCTTACCTTGTATATTATACAATCGCTTGAAAGTTTTAATGAATGAAATGACATGTAAACAAAGACTGTCGTGAGTTGTAAAACGAAAGCGGTTGTTCAAAAGTCGGGGCTCGTGTGCTTCCTGTGAACAGAAATAATGTGATGCACGTGCAGTACTATCCACTAGAGGGAGCCACGAGACCATTTTTTAAAAATTCAGTGCTTGATTTTTCAAAATAGCCATTGTCAAACCAAAATATCTGATTTCCTGTTGGTCGGAGCTAATGACTGTAAATTAGAAAGTTGTCTGGCTAAATTAGAAGAATATGTGTGCCGAGTTTGGTGACTGTAGGTTAAACTAACCCCCCAACTATTGTGAAAAGATGGTGCTACAGAGCCCCTCAACCACGCCCATTTTTAAGGCTTTGCCCATATAATAATATAAATAATAATATAGTAATATAGTAGTAATAGTAATATAAATGATAACTATGCATACACGATTTATTTGCTGAAGTTTATATTTTAGTTTTATTTTTTAAAATCCCTGCATGGATGTAGTTATTTGTATAACTGGGCGCGATCATTATTAGGAGACGCTGCGCATCTCTTTGTGTGACATAAATCTTCCAAATTCTAATATGAGGCTCTTTAAAACATTGTTGTGATTAAATGTTGTGTAATCGCTGGAATGAACAAGGTTAAAAAACACGTAAATGATTTCGTGATCACTCTCACAGAAATCATCAAACTGTCAAACACGGCTCGCGATCTCTACAGGAACGTCTTTCATGTGTTTATTTGCCTGTATATTGTAGAATCACTGGAATGGAATGGAATCGCTATTAAATATAGAAATTAGATGTGTATATTTCAATTATTAATGAATAATTGACAACTTCCAAATTCCCTTTTTGTTCTTAATTTAAAGAACATGGCAACACCATTTGAGATGCACTACAATCGTTCGCAATTTAGCAACTTCAGTATGTTGTCATCATGTGCAGAAGTTTATTATTAGTTATTTGCAGAAGTTTATATTTTAATTTTATTTTTTAAAATCACTGCATGTGATGTAGTTATTTGTATAACTGGACGCGATCATTATTAGGAGACGCTGCGCTGTACAGAAAATCTTCCAAACAGTACAAGAAGCTTTTTTTTTATTTATTTTTTTTTATTTTTATTTTTTTTATGGATTTTCAAATAGAACAAACAAGGAAGACAAAGACAGTCAGGCAAACAAACAAACAAACAGGCAAGCATACACACCCCAGGCGCTGCAAATTAGGTGAGATGTACAAATGTATCAGTTTACAATTTACAATTTAAAAAAAAAAAAAAAAAAGGGTTAAATCCAGACAAGAGAAGCCATAGCTCTTTTAAATTAGAAATTCAGAGTTTCTGTAGGAAAGATTAGAGAGGTTCCCAGAGGTTCCTAAATTTGTCCTGTGTATGGTTGAGGTCATGAGTCAATTTCTCCAAAGGCAGAAAAGCTGACAGCTGAGAGATCCACATGGAGAGAGTTGGAACCTGGGATGTAGACCATTTTAATAGTATACATTTCTTAGCCAGGAATGTAAGGATTGTAAACAAGGGTCTGAGACCTGAGTCAAGAAGGTCTTTAGGGATGTCGCTCAACAAAAAAAGTGAAGGAGATAGGACAAAACGTTTTCCAATTATCTCCTGGATTGCAGAGTGAACCCCCCTCCAGAATGGTTGGATATGAGCGCAGGACCAAAATACATGGATAAAAGTGCCCTTACAAGTTTTACATTTAAAACGGAGATCGGAACAGCCGGGGAACATTTTATGCAGACAAACAGGTGTAAAATAAATTCTGTGAAAAAATTTAAAATTTTGTTCATGTATGGAAATCGACGTACATTTTGGGAAAATGCCATCACAGATCTTGGTCCAATCACCAGAATTAAACAAAACTCCTAGGTCCCGTTCCCACAATGGTTTCAAAGAGTCATAAACTGAGGAGTCAGAGTGAACTAGAAATGCGTAGAATTTGGAAATAATCCCTTTGAAAGAATTGACAGACAATATGGTTTCTTCCAGTTCTGATAATTTGAACCGAAATTTGTTTTGCTTTAAAAGGGACTCTATAAAGTGCCGAATTTGAAGATCTTTGAAAAAATCTTCAGAAGGGATGTCGAACTCTGTTCTAATTTGTTCAAATGATCTCAAAATTTCACTGTTAAACATTCCTGAGAAATCAGACAAACCTTTAAGAGCCCAGTCCAGCAATCCAATGCTCCTAATCTGAATGGGGAAATCTGGGTTCAAGGCCAGAGGGGAGTGGATAGATATGATTTGGGGGATATTCAAGTGTTTTTTCACATCATTCCAGACCAGTAATGTGTTGTAAACAATCACATTATCAGTAAGGGAGTTTATCTGGGAAATATTATTAACAAACCAGAGAGAATCTAATCTTCTTGGGTGGCAAAATGAAGATTCAAAGTCAATCCACAGAGCCTCCTCCCGGTTCATGACCCAGCTTGTAATGATTTTAATTTGGGCAGCCCAGTAATAGAACTGGAAATTGGGTAAGGACAGACCCCCAAGATCCTTTGGCTTACAAAACTTAGAAAGACCAACTCTCTGTTGCTTATTGTTCCAGATGAAACGGGATATGCAGGAGTTCACTGGTTTAAAGAACGATGTAGCTAGGTAGCAAGGAAGATTTTGAAAAAGATAGTTCAACCGAGGAAGTATGTTCATTTTAATGACGTTAACTCTCCCAAGAAGGGAAATTGGCAAAAAGGTCCACTTTTCTAAATCTTTTTTAACTTTTTGAATTAAAGGGGAATAATTGGTTTCAAATAATTTATTCAAGTGAGGAGAGAGGAAAATGCCCAGATATTTAAAACCTTTTTTAGAAACCTGAAAAGGAAATTGTGTTGGGGAATTATGGGAGTAGTTGAAAGACATAGAGACAGACTTTTCGATGTTAACTTTATAACCTGACACAGTACTGAATAAGGATAAGGAATTCAGGACTGCGGAGGTAGAGGTCTGCAAGTTCTCTAAATATAAAAGGAGGTCGTCTGCGTACAGAGAAATGACGTGTTTTTTCCCATTGATTATAATTCCGGATATATCGGGATTAGTTCTGAGACTCTGCCAGAGGTTCAATAAATAATGTAAACAGTAAGGGTGATAATGGACATCCCTGTCTGCAGCCTCTATGAACTGGGAAACCTTCGGACATCAAGCCATTTGTATTGACAGAGGCAGTGGAGTCTGTATAAAGATATTTAATAAGATTAATAAAGCTAGAGCTTAGTCCAAATTTTTCCAAAACCGAAAATAAAAAGGGCCACTCCACGCGATCAAAGGCCTTTTCGGCATCCAGCGATAATATCATCTTGGAGTGAAAATAATGTATAGCATTAAGAGCACAACGTACATTATCTGAACCATGCCTAGATTTCACAAAGCCTGCTTGGTCGGGGTTTATCACCTTCGGAAGAATGGATTCCAGTCTGCGGGCCAGAACTTTTGCCACTATCTTATAGTCCACATTAAGAAGACTAATAGGCCTGTAGGACGAACAATCTAAAGGATTTTTATCTTTTTTCAAGAGTAAGCTAATTGAAGCGTGTCTCCATGAAGGGGGTATTTCACCTTTCCAAATCCCATTGATCGCAGGCATAAGGATCGGATGAATATTAGGCCAGAACTTTTTGAAAAATTCCAATGGAAAACCATCTGGGCCAGGACATTTACCATTCGGCATGGATTGAATTGCTGCCCAAACTTCCTCTACTGAAAACGGAGCGCTTAAGTTAAAACGGTCTTCCTCAGAGCATAACGGTAAAGCGACGTTATTTAAAAAGGCAGCAATGTCAGAGTCCGTTACTCTTGATTCAGAGTTATATAAAGATGTGTAGAATTCCTTGAAGACACTATTTATGGCTGAAGGGTCACTTAAAGTGGTACCATTGATATTTCGTATCATATTAATTGACCGATCATGGTTTTGGTTCTTTAATTGGTATGCCAGCAAATGACTAGATTTATTGCCAAATTCATAATATTTTTGTTTAGTGAAGAGCAGAAGCTTCTGAATATGGGAGGTGTGATCCATATTCAGCTTAGTTCTTGCATTTATCAAAGATTTTAAATTTGAAACTGTTGGAGATTGCTTATGTATTCGTTCCAATCTGGTTACCTCCTTTTCAAGGTTTTTCCTATTACTTTCCCTCACTCTTTTGAGGTGGGAAGAATAAGAAATGAGATGACCGCGTAGAGTGGCCTTAGCTGCGTCCCAAATTATAGCAGAAGACACAGGAGAATCTCTGTTGTCAAGCCAAAATTGAGACAGACTATCTAAAACAAAAGATGAAAAAGGATCGCTATTTAAAAGAGACGTATTAAACCTCCACCTTGGAGTTCTGGGGACACTGAAAGCAGGATTGATTTGTAAATGTACTGCTGCATGATCTGATAAAACGATAGAATCAATATGACAGGACTGAACAGCATGTAAAAATTGGTTAGGAAGGAAGAAATAATCAAGTCGGGAATATGTGTTGTGAGGGTTAGAATAAAATGTATAATCTCTTGCTGTAGGATTTAATTGACGCCATACATCTATCAAGCCGGAATCTGAACATAGATTTTTAAGCTCCCTGGATTATTTAGGGTTCGATGCATTTGCAGATGAGGATTTGTCAAGGGAAGCATTCAATATACAATTAAAGTCTCCGGCTAGAAAACCTAGGCCTTTACAGTGGTAGGTGAACAGTAGGATCATCTTGGACATAAAGTCAGGGGAATCATAATTTGGAGCATAAACATTAAGAATCGCTATATGGTGTGTGTGAGGATTGAGCCTGTTATTAAAATAAATCTCCCTTCGGGATCTGTTTCTTTATGTTCTAAAATAAAAGGTAAATTCTTATTAATAAGAATGGCTACCCCTCTTTTATTCTGGGAGTAGGAAGAAAAGTATACTTGGCCCACTCAGTCTATCCCCAGCTTTGAATGTTCAGTGTCGGATAATTTGGTTTCCTGAAGCAGTACAATGTCGGGTTTTTGTTTTTTCAAATGAGTTAAAAAAATTTTCCTTTTAATTACATGTCCAATCCCTTGAACATTCCAAGTGATAAGTTTAAGTGAACCAACCATAAAAGACACGGGTCAGATGCATAAATAAAACGGACATTTTTGGCAAAATAACACAGCAGAGAGTTGGCTTACAACGGGCATTTGAGACACACAAAAAAGCAAGAGAAAAAAAAAAAAAAAAAAAAAGAGAAAAACTGGCAGCGCACACCCACTCCGACTCTGTCCCCAAACGACAGAGTAACATCCCCCAAAATGAAGTCAAAAAACAGGATAAACAGGTACGAATCCAAACTGGAGACCACAATAACAAATTAGTCGCCAGAGACAACGGCCAAACCAAAAGACGGCCAAAAACGAAAGAGCCCAATTGAGAGAAGGGAGTCCATTAAAAGTAAAATAAAAGCTGTAGTATGAATGAGGGAGCTATACTTAAAAATTAAACAAACCGTATGCACACGTCACTATGAAACGTAAAAGATAGTGACATTGTCAATGAGGTTAGCTCCGTCAGATAATCAGATAAAAAAAATAGAAAAGATGACAGGGACTCGCTATAAATAAAGTCAATATTCGTCCCATACAAACAAGAGTAATAACGAAAATACCTCAAGTAAGAGATTCCAAAAAGGCAGCGGCTGATTCAGGGATTTGCCCGTTGTGGAGACAACGGAGCCGCGCTGGATAGGCGAAGCCACGATACATGTTACGACGGGCCATCAATTTCCCAACGCAATCAAACTCACGACGTTTACGCAGGACCTCCGCCGAAAGGTCAGAGTAGAACCTCAGTCTGGCTTCGTTGTAGAGGATGTCACGTTTCTTCAAAGCTGCTCTGAGAACTGCTTCTTTCTGAGAGTATCGGAAAAATCGCACTAAGATGCTTCTCGGCGGCTTGTTCACGTCCGGGCTAGGGACCAGAGCGCGATGGGCACGTTCAATCTCCAGAGGGGGGAAGTCAGCAGGTATGCCAACTAAAGATGGAATGGACGTTTGGAGAAAGTCCGCTAGTGAAGTGGAGCCCTCTGCTTTCTCCGGGAGATTGAGAATCTTTAAATTCTTCCGACGTCCGCGGTTCTCCAGGTCGTCAACCTTAAGCTGTAGCATATCCACTGTCTTTTGCATAGCAGATATTTGGGCTTCACGATTGCCACCACAATCCTCGATAGTTGAGATCCGAGTTTCGGCTTCATCCATTCGTCGTTCCAAGTCTGTTGTCTGGTTAGACAGATTGGTGAGAGAGAGCTCGACCAATGCAATGGACGTTTTTATGTCGCCCAGAGTATTGTCTATCGTGTCCAAACGGGCTTCGACAGTTTCATCCATGTTATTAACGCGTGAGGCTACCGATTTGATTTCAGTCAGAATCTGATCCATGGTTACCGTGCCGAATGCCTCCGTGGGGCTAACTTCGCCATGCTGATCCTCAGTTGTGGAGCACGCGGTCGGCTGAGGCGTCGCCTTCTTTCTCCCGGTGGATGGGCCAGATGATGAAAATATAGGAAAATCTTTATCACGGGGGGGTTTAGGCATACTTGAGGTGGAAATTTAACTGGTTAAATGATGTTTGTATGGGGAAAAAAATACTTTAGGCCGTGGTTCGGAGAGGAGGAAACTCTCAAGCGTCCATCTTGCTCCGGGTCACGTGACCACCCCCACAAGAAGCTTTTTAAGATGTTCTTGTGATCGAATCTTGTCTAATCGCTTGAATGATTTAAAGAATAAGGTTTAAAAACACTTAAAATCAAGAGGCTTTCACGCGGTCGCGATCACTGCTTCCAGAGAAATGATGCGCGGCTCTTTGTTTAATCCATTAGGAAACGAAGTTTGCACAGATGCCACACAGTGTCAACGCATTAACACAGTCATACACATAAACATTCAAACTTCAATTTCAAAGAATTGAAAGGAACATTAAAAAGGAATGACAAGATTCTGAAAGACGCGAGAAAGAACAAGCTTCGGGAAACCATCCTTCTCAGGCTCGGCGCGTCTATAATTGTCACAGAACACCTTCCAAATTAAAATTAAGCTTTTTAATACATTCTTGTGATTAAATCTTGTGTAATCGCTGGAATATTTTAACTTATAAGTTTAAAATATAGCTGCTAGCAGCGATGTGCGGGCCCAGGCCGGTGGCACCGCCACCTCGGTGGTTTAAGGATAACTGGGCACGGTGGGCAAAATGAATTTAAACGGAGTATCCAGTTGCAGACTGACCAGTTAGTTGAGTCAGATTATTCAATATAATACTAGCGAAAAGCCATCATATCATAGCAAAGTGTTCATTAGCAGTTCAAAGTGTTATATATTCAGCTGATTTTATCTTATTATATTGTTAAACTAATTATATAAAACTAAATAGTCAGTGAAATACAAATGAACTGGTTCTTTGCCTTTATTTCTTTATACAAATTTATAGAAGAGAAGGGTTAAGCAATTTCCTATCCTATAATGCAGACAAAAGGAGACAGCAATGAATGGGTTAAACCTGCAAGACCCTGAGAGGGGGGGGGGGGGGGGTATTCAGAAAAATATTTTGAAGAAAACAAGTATTGATCTGAAATATAGTACATTCATTTTAAATTCATCCAGGTTCCATTAAATTTATCTTAAGGTATTTTACGTTATTTTTAACCATATTATTAAACTAATTATATAGAACCATATAGTCAGTGCACAACAACTGAATTGGTTCTATGTCTTCATTTTTTATGAGATTTCCGATCCTATAATTCAGAAAAAAAGAGAGAGCAATGAAAGGGTTAAACCTGGAAGACTCTTAGAGAGAGATTTTTTGATTTTTAACAACAAACTTTAATCAATCATAGTATAAAAAATAAATATTACAACAATTTCAAATCCACAAAGGTTCAAAAAATAACTCCTCCTCCACAACTGTACAAAAAACAGAATTATAACACCACTGTAATTTGAAAGTCTCTATGTCATTCATTGCTTTGTAATACTTAAACTCCACAACAATTCTTGACTTGATAGTCAAGAATAGTCACATGTTTGCCAGGAGCCAGAGCGCCTGACATCAAAGCAAATTTAAAAGTGCTGGCTAATGCTAATCGTAAATACTCTAAGATTGTTATTCACGTCGGCGCTAATGATGTCCGACTTCGCCAGTCGGAGATCACCAAAATTAACATTAAAGAGGTGTGTGAAATCGCACGTATGATGTCAGACACTGTAATTTTTTCTGGACCCCTTCCTGCTCGTAGGAGTGATGAGATAATTAGCAGACTATCATCACTCAATGGCTGGCTGTCTAAGTGGTGTCCACAGAATAATATAGGTTTCATAGACAATTGGAAAAGTTTTTGGGGCAGACCTGACCTGTTGAAAAGAGATGGTATTCATCCCTCCTGGGGTGGTGCTGCTCTTCTCTCTAGTAATATGGCACATAGTCTTAGAGCTCAACCTTGACTAACTGGGGCCCAGGTCAGGAAGCAGACAGACTGGCTAAACCGACCGTCTGCTAGCTGTCTCACGTCACAGAATTCAGATAAATCCCAACACATAGAGACTCTTTCACCTAGATATCATCAGATAGAGACTGTGTCTGTACCCCGAACTAATAAATACAGAAAACTTCCAAACCCATTTACGGGTGATAATTTAATTGATGTTCAACAAGTAGTAAACAGAGATTATAAAGATAACAAAATGATAAAGCTTGGGTTGCTGAATATTCGATCCCTTTCTTCAAAAGCACTTATTGTAAATGATATTATCACAGAAAATAACCTAGATGTGCTGTGTTTGACAGAAACCTGGCTAAAACCAGACGATTACATTACTTTAAATGAGTCTAGCCCTCAAGGTTACTGTTATCGACACGAACCTCGTCAGAAAGGTAAAGGGGGAGGTGTTGCTGTAATCTATAGTAATATCTTCAGTATTACTCAAAAGTCTTTCAAATATATCTCTTTTGAAGTGATGGTGCTCTATGTAAGTTTATATAATGTTATTGACAATTCTCATCTGAAATTTGTGTTGGCTACTGTATACAGGCCACCAGGGCACCATACAGATTTTATCAAAGAATTTGCTGATTTTCTATCGGAGTTAGTACTGGCTGTGGATAAAGTCCTTATTGTTGGTGATTTTAATATACATGTAGATAATGAAAAAGACGCTTTGGGATTGGCATTAACAGATATTCTAAGCTCTATTGGAGTTAGACAACACGTGTCAGGACCAACTCATTGTCGTAATCATACTCTAGATCTAATATTGTCACATGGAATCAATATTGATGCCGTTGAAATTCTGCAGCAGAGCGATGACGTCTCAGATCATTATCTAGTCTCATGCGTGCTACATTTATCCAAGGCTGGAAAACCGCCTGTCTGCCATAAAAATGTTAGAACCATCACTTCTACCACTAAAAATTGCTTTATAAATAATCTTCCTGATCAGTTTCATCAACTTAGCAAACCAGACAGCTTAGAAGAACTCGATGTTGCAACACAAACTATTGACGCTCTCTTTTCGAACACTCTAGACTCTGTCGCTCCTTTGCGCTTAAAAAAGATTAAGGATATTAGTCCAACGCCATGGTATAACGAGCACACTCGGGCCCTTAAGAGAGCAGCAAGAAAACTGGAGCGCAGCTGGAAGAATTCAAAACTAGAAGTTTTTCGGATTTCATGGAGAGAGAAAATGATGGAGTACAGAAAGGCTGTAAAAACCGCTAGATCTGCTTATTTTTCAAATCGTTTAGAAGAAAATAAACACAACCCTAAGTATTTATTTAATACAGTGGCTAAATTAACAAGAAATACAGCCTCAACTTCTGATGTTTCCAAACAGCACAGCAGTAGTGACTTTATGAACTTCTTTACTTGCAAGATTGACAACATTAGAGAGAAAATTATAGCCATGCAACTGTCTACTACAGTATCACATCAGACAGTGGGTTGTTGTATCCCTGAGGAAAAATTCCATTCATTCGCTGCTATAGGAAAGGAAGAATTTTCTAAACTTGTTAAATCATCAAAATCTACAACATGTATGTTAGACCCTATACCGACTAAGCTATTGAAAGAGATGCTTCCAGAGGTCATAGATCCTCTTCTTAAGATCATTAATTCATCTTTATCACTAGGTTACGTACCAAAAAATTTTAAGCAGGCTATTATCAAACCTCTTATTAAAAAACCACAACTTGATCCTGGTGAATTAATCAATTATAGACCGATTTCCAATCTACCTTTTCTGTCAAAAATACTAGAAAAGGCAGTATCATCTCAGCTTAGTTCCTACTTGGAAAGAAATGGTATTTGTGAGGATTTCCAGTCAGGATTTAGACCGTACCATAGTACTGAAACTGCTCTCATTAGAGTTACAAATGATTTGCTCTTATCATTAGATCATGGTTGTATCTCTCTATTAGTGTTACTAGACCTCAGTGCTGCTTTTGACACAATCGACCACAATATTCTTTTGAATAGACTAGAAAATTATGCTGGAATTAGTGGAATTGCATTGGCATGGTTCAAATCATACTTATCTGACCGTTATCAGTTTGTAGTAGTAAACGAAGAGATGTCATTTCGATCACAAGTTAAATATGGAGTACCACAAGGCTCAGTTCTCGGACCGTTGCTTTTCACTCTGTACATGCTACCCTTGGGAGATGTCATTAGGAAGCATGGCATTAGCTTTCACTGTTACGCTGATGATACTCAGCTCTATATTTCCTCGCGCCCTGACGAAACCTACCAATTCTCAAAATTAACAGAATGCGTAGCTGATATAAAAAATTGGATGACTAGTAATTTCCTACTACTAAATTCAGAAAAAACTGAGATTCTAATTATTGGACCAAAAACTTCAGCACATAAAAACCTAGAATACTGTCTAACACTTGATGGCTGCTCTGTTAAGTCGTCTTCGTCAGTTAGGAACCTGGGTGTGCTCTTTGATACCAATCTTTCATTTGAAAGCCACATTTTTAGCATATGTAAAACCGCATTCTTCCATCTTAAAAATATATCTAAATTGCGACATATGCTCTCAATGACAAATGCGGAACAGCTAGTTCATGCGTTTATGACCTCGAGACTAGATTACTGTAACGCTCTATTGGGTGGTTGCCCTGCTCGCGTGATAAACAAATTACAGCTGGTCCAAAACGCAGAAGCTAGAGTCCTTACTAGAACCAGGAAATATGAACATATTAGCCCGGTTCTGTCAAAACTGCACTGGCTCCCTATTAAACATCGTATAGATTTTAAAATCTTGCTAATTACTTACAAAGCACTAAATGGCTTAGCTCCCCAGTACCTGAGTGAGCTCTTAATGCATTATAGTCCTTCGCGTCTATTACGATCTCAGAATTCTGGCCAGTTGTTAATACCTAGAATATCAAAATCAACCGCAGGCGGTAGATCCTTTTCCTATTTGGCACCTAAACTCTGGAACAATCTTCCTAGCATTGTTCAGGAAGCAGACACACTCTGTCAGTTTAAATCTAGACTAAAAACGCATCTATTTAACCTGGCATACACATGACGCACCATAAACTTTTGTCTTCATATCCGTTAAAGGATTGTTAGGCTGCATAGATCACGTCAGCCGGAACCGGGAACACTTCCTATAACACCAGATGTACTCGGTACATCAGAAGAAGAATGGCGTCTACGCTAATTTTTTGTCTCTCTGCTTATCCCGAGGTTTACCAATTAACGTGATTGGCTGGATCCGGGCCGTGTCCGGGTCGGACGGGGAACCTGTGCCTGTGTGCGGCAGCAATGTGGCCCTGTGGTGTCGGCGGAGACTGTGTTAACTAGCTCATCCTTGTTAAGACCTTACCGACTCATCAGCCAGTGGCACATATCCCAACAAACCGTCCCTTACCGGCGTGATCAAAAAGATCTTAAACTAGATGGAACTAGATTAAATATTTTGACTGTTGCGATTCTAAATCGGTTTAATGACCTGTAACTCTGCCTGAGTATCGGACAAGTGTTCACTGTTGGCCAGAGGAGAACTGGTCCCCCGACTGAGCCTGGTTTCTCCCGAGGTTTTTTTCTCCATTTGTTGGAGTTTTGGTTCCTTGCCGCTGTCGCCTTTGGCTTGCTTACGTTGGGGACACTTGCTTGATATTCAGCAGTGTTTTTGATATGCCTGCATTGGCGCCGTTGTATACAAACTGAGCTGAGCTGGACGATTACGTCGCTGTTTTCTGCAGTGCTGATATACATAAATTAAGTAGACTAATAACTATTGATATTTGCAACCGAATGAATCAATAATATATAGAATAAGCTGCACAATGACACCATTTTCTTATTAATGTAAAGCTGCTTTGCCACAATTTGCATTGTAAAAAGCGCTATATAAATAAAGATGACTTGACTTGACTTGACTTGATAAAAGCCTTAAATAAAGGTATAATCTCCTGACCAACACCATTTTCAATTTTGTTCTTCCTTGTTTTATAAATTGCGAGCTTTGCCTGTCCAAACAGAAAATTAAGCAACTGCCATTTAATCTTTTGTTTTTGATTGTATCCTGCCCCTACAATAAAAACATGTGCACTCTTTGGCTTCACATTTGTTATAAACACATTACATGTGACTAGACAATGATCAGAAAAACCACTTGGTGTAATAAAACAACTTTCCACAACATTAAACTGATGCTTAAAACAATAAAGCCTATCCAATCTGGCTAAAGAAATAAAATTCTCTCTATTATGCAACCACGTGTATTGTCTTACATTACTATTTAGATTCCTCCATATATCACATAAACTATGAGTCTCGATCAGTTCATTTAAAGCACGACTTGAGGCAATATGCGGTTCCATATGATTCCGATCTAGATTATAATTCCCTGTACAATTAAAGTCCCCGCCCAAAAACAGAAAATCATCAGAACTACAATTTTGTAGAATTGTATTTACATTTTTAAGAAAGAGTACCCTTTCATTACCATTTGTTGGTGCATAAACATTAATAAAAACAGCCTTGAATTTTTCAAACTGAACCCTTAAAAATATTAATCTGCCAGGTATCACATGTTTAACCTCACATGAGATAGGTGAGAAATCCTTAGCAAAAAGGACAGCCACCCCTCCTTTAGTAGAGCTCATGTGAGTAAAAAAGACTTCACCCTCCCACTCTTTTTTCCAGTCAATTTCATTAATACAGTCACTGTGTGTTTCTTGGACAAAAGTCACATCAATTTTCTTTTGTCTGATAAGCTCAAACAGCATTGCTCTTTTATGTAAGTCTCGGGCTCCATTCAAATTAAGAGAGCTCACCCTCATCACACTCATTAAAATAAATAATATGAGGGGACATAAACCAACCAAAAACATAAGAAAACAGCGATTATGTGGTTTCGAAGCCATCTTCAGTTTGTACTTCTAGTTTCAGTTTGGAAACAAGTTTCTTTAATCTGTATATTTCTTGAACTGTAAACTGTTCCCCTCCTTCACTTCTCATTAGCATTGTCACTGAGTCAATAAACATTCTGCGGTCAGCAAAAAAATCCTCAAACTGGACATTTTTCAAATTTTTCGTTCTTTGCAGAAATGATTTTATTTTATCAAAGTTGTAGTCACTGCGTCGACTTCGTTCTGTCCTACTGTCCACTATTTCACTATCTGAGTCATCAATCATCCTGCCTTCAGTAACAAGTTTATCAGATTCTGATTTTGTTTGTCTACTCATTTTTGCCATTTCCGTACTCTTCCTATTTCTCTTTCTCTTAGTATTGGGTACTTTAAAGAATGTTTCATCACAAGTAATGTCAGTCACCATCTCTTCCTCCTCCACAATAGACTCAGCCACATTAACAACATCAGTAGACAATGTAACCAGATTTTTCTCAACATTTTCTGTATTTCCCCCCGCAACAACAATAGACACTGTATCAGTTTCTTTCTCCCCACGGCATTATCGCCATCATCATCCTCTTCACTAACAGACTCCACCGTCACAATCGCGCTGCTGTTGTCACGCGCGGTTTCTCCGCTCGGCTCTGGCTCTAGGTCCAGCTCATTTGCTCTCTCAGGACACGCACGCCTAACGTGTCCTGTTTGCCCACAGCCAAAACACTTCATAGTATCAGATGATACAAACACAACGTAATCAAAGCCGTCAATTTTGAATTTAAACGACACATTCAGTTCATCCAAATCGCTCTTTAAGATCATAAGTATTTGCCGTCTAAAACACACAACATGCTTCAGCAAAGGCGATTTGCACCCTAATGGGATCCTTTTCATTTGTGAGACAACTTTTCCATGCCTAGACAATTCTTTAATCAAGAGCCCATCTTTAATGAAAGGTGGTACATTCGATAATGTTATCTTTCTTGCCGGATGAACTAGCGGTATTACTGGAGTAAAAGTGTCCTGAATTACTACTAGCGGAGTAAAGTTAGTTTTGTTTTGGATATTCGTCACACATTCAGCAGTAAACGGCAATAACTCCAAAACGACATGCTCAAAAAAATCTAAACAGTATCACAGCGAAAAGGGCAACGCTGATAATGTTTAACAACCTCCCTTTTCATTATTTTCTTTCGATATAATAAGCACAGACCCGCAGAAGCCGTCGCAATGTGAATTGGCCCAGGAAAGCTCTCTCTTCACGGAGCTGCAAGTAAGGGACCGTGGCGAAAGTATAAGTTTTCTTCGTTTTTCGCGATTAACTCTGAATTATGGCAAGCCGTTTTGACTTTTATTCATTCTCAGGATATGAACTTTCACTAGTTAAAATGTTTATGCTTGATATCGGGAATTAGATTTTCTCTAGTAACAATGGCAATTTTTGATATCAACAATTCAATTTCCACTAGTAAATTTCTGGTATCATGAATGTGGTTGATACTAGTAAGAGAGCCGTTTTAGATATCCGAAATTATCTTGATATCAGGAATTTATTTCAGATATCAGAAATGAATATTTTTACTAGTAGCAATTCAATTGTTGATATCAAGAATAGACATTTGCACTAGTAACAATGTAATTGTTGATATGAGAAATTTGCATTGTAACTAGTAAGAATTGTATTCCTGATATGTGAAACTGGAATTTCAACTAGTAAGAAATTAATTCTTGATATCAACAATTGAATTTGAATGGCAGCCTATGGTGAGATTTCACTAGTAAAAATCCAATTGTTAATATCAAGAATGACAGTTTTTACTAGTGGAAACTGAATTGTTGATATCAAGAATGAACTTTGTTACTAGTGGAAATATAATTCTTGATATCAAAAATTGCCTTTGTTACTAGAGGAAATTAAGTAGTGAAAATGTAATTGTTGATATCACAAGTTCATATCCTGAGAATGAATGAAAGTCAAAGGGCTTGCCAGGGCAAGCCGTTTTGACTTTTATTCAGATATCAAGAATTATAGTTTTTACTAGTGGAAATGTAATTCTTGATATCAAAAATTGTCATTGTTACTAGTGGAAATCTAATACCCGATATCAAGAATGAACATTTTAACTATTGAAAATGCAATTGTTGATATCACAAGTTCATTTCCTGAGAATGAATAAAAGTCAATACGGCTTGCCATAGTGAATGGTGTTTTTGTAATACCTTTTTTGTTCGAGGTCCCAAAGACATGAGACCAGTGTCATTCAGCAGATGGGGACAGTGGACATCTTTCACAGCCTCTTTTTACCCCTACTGATGAAAAAGGGAATTGCATGTCTAAAATTAATATTCTTTTTGTAATAGCTTTGTCCAGAAGGGAGACCGAGACATCAAACCAGTGCCATTCAGTAAGGGGAGACAAGGGACAACTTTCACAACCTCGCGTTTGACCCCTACTGGTGAGAAAGGGAAATGCATGTCTAAAAAAATATTCTTTTTGTAATAGCTATGTCCAGCAAGGAGACAGAGACATCAAACCAGTGCCATTCAGTACAGGGAGACAAGGGACAACTTTCACAACCTCACTTTTGACCCCTACTGGTGAGAAAGGGAACTGCATGTCTAAAAAAATATTCTTTTTGTAATAGCTATGTCCAGCAGGGAGACAGAGACATTAAACCAGTGCCATTCAGTACAGGGAGACAAGGGACAACTTTCACAACCTCGCTTTTGACCCCTACTGGTGAGAAAGGGAACTGCATGTCCAAAATAAATTTTCTTTTTGTAATAGCTATGTCCAGCAGGGAGACAGAGACATCAAACCAGTGTCATTCTGTACAGGGAGACAAGTGAAAACTTTCACAGCCTCGCTTTTGAACCCTACTGGTGAGAAAGGGAATTGCATATCCAAAATAAACTTTCTTTTTGTAATAGCTTTGTCCAGCAGGGAGACAGAGACATCAAACCAGTGTCATTCTGTACAGGGAGACAAGTGAAAACTTTCACAGCCTCGCTTTTGAACCCTACTGGTGAGAAAGGGAAATGCATGTCCAAAATAAACTTTATTTTTGTAATACCTTGGTCCAGCAGGGAGACAGAGACATCAAACCAGTGCCATTCAGTACAGGGAGATAAGGGACAACTTTCACAATCTCGCTTTTGAACCCTACTGGTGAGAAAGGGAAATGCAAGTCCAAAATAAACTTTATTTTTGTAATACCTTTGTCCAGCAGGGAGACCGAGACATCAAACCAGTGTCATTCAGTACAGGGGGACAAGTGAAAACTTTCACAACCTCGCTTTTGACCCCTACTGGTGAAAAAGGGAAATGCATGTCCAAAATAAACTTTATTTTTGTAATAGCTTTGTCCAGCAGGGAGACAGAGACATCGAACCAGTGTCATTCTGTACAGGGAGACAAGTGAAAACTTTCACAACCTCGCTTTTGACCCCTACTGGTGATAAAGGGAATTGCTTGTCCAAAATAAACTTTCTTTTTGTAATAGCTTTGTCCAGCAGGGAGATAGAGACAGAAAACCAGTTTCATTCAGTACAGGGAGATAAGGGACAACTTTCACAACCTCGCTTTTGACCCCTACTGGTGAGAAAGGGAATTGCATGTACAAATGGTATCTTATTTATATCCCTACAATGTCAAAATTGACATAATGCAGAATTTTACTGTTTATACTTAATACCTGCTTTTAAAAAATCGGTATTGTAAAAAGTGATACATAAATAAAGGAGACTTGACTTGACCCTAATGGTTGATCATGGAACAGCATACAAAAAATATACTGAATGTTTTTAATGAGTCCCCAGACCTCACCCCACAAATTGTCAGGACAACAGCCATTTTTAAAGAAGTAGTGTTTGTGTTTACTTATATCATACATCAACTTGATGCAACCTGGACACATCATCAGTGATGTTACCTTGGGTCACGGAGTGTTTCGGGTCTTTCAAGCATCATACACTCTCACCCAGGCGACCCAGCTGGGGTTGATCAGGCCCCAGCTTGTGTCCAGGTAGCTCTACCCCACCCATGGATCTCCTCTCCTTATCCACAGCCACCTTGAGGCAAGTTCTGCTGCCTCTGTGACCTCCTTGATGGCCTTTCGCTTACTGGCTCCCATAATGCCCAGGATGCTGTAAACCCTGCAGAGAGAATGGCCAGCAAACCCTCTGCACCCCACCTCAATGGGCTCACACCGCGCTCGCCACCCATTGCTCCGGCACTCCTCCACTAGCTCAGCATACTTAGCCCTCTTCCTCTCATTGGCCTCCTCGATACGGTCCTCCCAGGGTACGGTGAGTTCCAGGAAAACAATCTGCTTGGAGGTTTCTGAGATTAGTAATATGTCTGGCCGCAACTTTGTGGAAGCAACAGTTCTTGGGAATTTCAGTTGCTTCTCCAGGTCAACCTTCAACTCCCAGTCTCGTGCTGTCACTAGCAGGCCAGGTGAGGTGGCCCTGGCGGTTGATGGTGGCTTCTCCCCAGCCTGGACAAAAGCAATGGTGTTCTTCACTGGGTGTAGGCGCTTGCAGTGGCCAATTCCACAGCTGATGGTATTCGCTATTGCCTTCAGGACTTTGTCATGTCGCCGACGGTAGCGCCCCTCGCCCAGGGCCTTCGAACAGCAGCTAAGTATGTGCTCCAGGGTCCCCCTCTTTGAGCAGAGGTTGCAGGCTGGTGACTCCACCAATCCCCAGCTGAACAGGTTGGATGGGCTCGGTAGTACATCATAGACAGCCTGGATCAGGAACCGTATGCGATGGCAGTCTGCTTTCCACAGCTCTGCCCATGATACTGTGCGGTCCGCTGCATACTCCCATCTTGTCCAGGCTCCCTGCTGTCGCATTCCCACCATCCTGCTGGCCCGCTCCTCCTCTACTGCTGCCCGCACCTCTTGCTGCACCAGTAATCTCCTTTCCTTTCCCTGCGCCTTGTCGTAGCGAGATGTCATGATGCTACCCAGGCCAGCTCTTCCATGAGTCACTGCTCCCACCAGTGCCCAGTGCCGTAGCTGCGATTCAGCCACATCCACCGCCTCTGCTGCCCTCCACCTCCGGCCTGTTCTCACCTCGATCCCAGCCTGGGAGACCTTCGGGTCCTGTGACTCTCTGTATTGCATCACCTCCCTGGCACGGCCCACCTTGAACTCCTCATTCAGGCTGCTGATGGGGAGCTTCAGTTTGTTGTTCTTTCCACACAAGGCGATGTTGCTCAGGCTTCGAGGTAGACCCAGCCACTTCTGTAGAAACCTGCTGACTCTCCTCTCAAAGCCTTCGACGGTTGAGATGGGGACCTCATAAATCATGAGGGCCCAGAGAATCCGTGGGAGGATGCCATGCTGGTAAATCCAAGCCTTGAACTTGCCCGGTAGGCCTGACTTGTCCACTCCGGCAAGCCAGCCTTCCAGTTCAAGGTTGGTTGCACGGATGGCTGCCGTATCTTTTAGGCTGCAGTCGAACACCTTTCCCAAGCTCTTTACTGGTTTCTCAGTGATTGATGGTATCTAGGTCGCGCCAAGTGTGAAGCGGAATTTGTTGGTAACCTTCCCTTTCTTCAACACCAGTGATCTGGACTTTGCTGGCTTGAAGCACATGCGAGCCCAAGCGGTCATCTCTTCGAGGCCCCTCAGGATCCACCTTCCCCCTGGGATGTGTGGTGTTGTCACCGTCAGATCGTCCATGAAAGCCCTAATGGGTGGCTGGCGGACACCTGACCTGCTGAGGGGACCTCTACACTGAGCCTCTGTCGACTTCACCAGCATATTCATGGCGAGTGCGAATAATATCACTGAAATTGTACACCCAGTGATGATACCCTTCTCGAGCCTGTGCCAGTCTGATGTTGTAGACCCCGCTGAGACTCTCAGACTGAAAACTGTCATAATAGTCCAGGATGAGGTCTCTAAACCTGTTTGGGATATAATGCCGGCGCAGGGCCTCCTCAACCAGTTTGTGGGGTATGGACCCATAGGCGTTTGTGAGGTCCAACCACAGCACCACCAGGTCCCCCTTGTTCTCCCGGGCTTCCCTGATCAGCTGTGTGACCACGCCTGTGTGCTCCAGACACCCCGGCACCTTTGGGATCCCTCCTTTCTGGACCGAGGCGTCAATGTAAGAGTTCCCTAGGAGGTAGTCGGTCAGCCGCCTAGACACGATGCTGAAGAATATCTTCCCCTCGACACTAAGCAGGGAGATGCTTTTGAACTGGTCGATTGTCTTCGACTCTTCCTCCTTTGGAATCCACACCCCTTCTGCAAACCGCCACTGCTGAGCAACCTTTCCCCTCCTCCATATAACCTTCAGGATCCTCCAGAGCCTGTGGAGTAACTTTGGGCAGTTCTTATAAACCCTATAAGGTACCCCACTAGGTCCTGGTGCAGAGCTTGCTCTGGCCTTTTTGATCACCTCCTGATTCTCCTTCCAGCTGGGCTCCTTCACCTCGAAGCCCAGAGTTGGAATAGGTGGCTCAATCAGATCCTGGCAGTGGCCCAGATCTTGCTCTCTGGATCTGTCACAGAAGGTGTCTCTGAGGTGGCGGTCTATCTCATCTTTGGAGCAGGTGAGCCGGCCACTCCGCTTCTCCCCAAGTAGCTGCTTTGTGAACCTAAAGGGGTTCGATATAAAGGCAGCCCGCTTCCTGGCCCTCTCTTTCCTCCTTCTCCTATGCCACTCTGCTCTCCTCAGAGTCAAAAGCTTCTTGCGGAGAATGGCGCGCAACTCTACTAGAGGTCCCCTTTCCTCCTCCCTTGCCTCCTTGAACCTCCTCCTCAGGCTCTTCAGCTCTTGCCTAAGCTGGTGGATCTTATTAGCCCTGTTGTTCATAATGTAGGGGAGGTTCACTGCTTTCTTCTCTTCCAGCCCAAATCTCTCAGCTGCTAGGCTGATGATGATGGTGGTCATTGTCTGGAGGCGTCGGTCAGCGTCACCCTTAACTATTGCTTCCAAGATGGTGTCAGCGTCTTCATCAAATTGGAGCCACTCCTTCTCCTTGTTAGCTTGGGGCCATTTAACCCGACGATGTTCTGATGTCCTGCATGGTTTCGGGGCTTGTGTCACTTGGAGGTTCTGGGCACTGTGGTTTGTCTCCGGGCCTAGCTCCTCCTGCGTCTCACCAGGGGTGTTCCCTGAGCGCTGTGATGCATGTACCGTCCACACGCATCTCATCTTGGCCTGATGGATGGTGTAAAGACATATAAGATTTAACAAACTGATCAAAATACATAAAACATAAAATAAAAAACATAAAACAGTAAACAATATCTTTTTAAAGCTTTATTTTCACAGATTTTTGTATTCTTTACTCACAGAAAGCACATAACCACAGTGTTCTCTTCAATTTGCGTAAGGCTGTTTTTGTCACATTGACACAGACTGAGTGGTACCATCGATCACATTTACAGCACTGGATCTGGTGGGGGGAAATTGTGACAATTAAACTTTGTATACTTTTATATTCTATTGAACATATTAAGTTACAAATAAACTGTACTACATCCTTTTCATACTGCATGAATAACAAAGTAATACTATTTTCAACTTGAAAACATCGAATTAAGATATATTTAATTCAATATACGGTGCAATAATGAAAATATATTATCTTATTAACTCAAGGTACTACAGAACCTTTGCTATAATGTTATTTCAGCATTAACTGCATACTAATTATATAATTATCTGCATACTAATTATTTCAGTCAATGTAATAGTTTAACAAATGAAATCTGTCTAAAAGCTTATTTAATAAGACATGTTTCATAGAAAAGGACACAAACCCATGTGTTGAGATCCACATGCCCAGCAGGAGAATCCTGTCCACAAAAGGAGCAATGATCCTTGGGGTTGAACACTGTAATTACATTGTTACAAATCTGTCATATGTATGTTCTGTTTAGTTCAGTTCTGTCATGTCTGCACTTGTCCTTGTTAGTCCCGGATTAGTTAATCTCTGTCCAGCTGTGCCTGTTTATTGTCAGTTGTCATGTGTATTTATAGTCCATTTAGTTCTCTTTGATGTATATTGATTGTGTATGTTCATCCTGACTTCGCTATTAAACCGTGGTTGTTTGTTCACCACTTTTATTGTGTGCTTTCCACAACCACAAGACCGAAACAAAATCATTGCTCTATTTTAACTGTTCAAATTTTTTATATATATATATATATATATATATATATATATATATATATAGATAGATAGATTAAAAATCAATTAAAATAATAAACAATTATTTAATTGGATAAAATATACAATTTCAGCCTGTAAGATTCTAAAACTGAAATGGGCTATAATTACAATACTATAAATATTATATTCTTACATCATGATCCAATGAAGGTGTGTACCGATATTTCTGAAAAATGTAATAGTATAATAAACTAATGTAATAGCTATAATAAACAACTGGGGAAAAAAATGCTTACACTTTTTCTAAGTATATATACTACTAAAGTGCTAACAAATCAATTGAAAAATAAATATTTCATGGTTTCTATAATGTACTCTTAACTATTAATTTATTAATAGATTATTATATACAAATAGTCAGTTCTTCATTCATTTTCAGGGTAGAAATAAAAAACATTTAATTGGGTCATATGTAAAGACTAAGATAATGCTTTTTATTCTTGTTATTTTTATACTTTTTATTATCTAACATGAACTAACCATGAGCACTATTGTAGTGAAGTTAATGTAACGCTGGCTAGAAGGTATAATGATTTCAGATGGTGTCACAGGAAAAGCCTCTACTACCTCCTTAGCCATCTGTTGGGTAGCATAAGTAGCATTAAATAAACTTGCAAAATACATTAGTGATCTTTTATTTATATAGCGCTTTTTACAATGCAAATTGTGGCAAAGCAGCTTTACATTAATAAGAAAATGGTGTCATTGTGCAGCTTATTCTATATATTATTGATTAATTCCGTTGCAAAGATCAATAGTTATTAGTCTAGTTAATTTAAGTATATCAGCACTGCAGAAAACAGTGACGTAATCGTCCGGCTCAGCTCAGTTCACATACAACGGCGCCAATGCAGGCATATCAAAAACACTGCTGAATATCAAGCAAGTGTCCCCAACTTAAGCAAGCCAAAGGCAACAGCGGCAAGGAACCAAAACTCCAACAAATGGAGAAAAAAACCTCGGGAGAAACCAGGCTTAGTCGGGGGGCCAGTTCTCCTCTGGCCAACAGTGAACACTTGTCCGATACTCAGGCAGAGTTACGGGTCATTAAACCGATTTGGAATCGCAACAGTCAAAATATTTAATCTAGTTCCATCTAGTTTAAGATCTTTTTGATCACGCCGGTAAGGGACGGTTTGTTGGGATATGTGCCACTGGCTGATGAGTCGGTAAGGTCTTAACAAAGGATGAGCTAGTTAACACAGTCTCCGCCGACACCACAGGGCCACATTGCTGCCGTACACAGGCACAGGTTCCCCGTCCGACCCGGACACAGCCCAGATCCAGCCAATCACGTTAATTGGTAAACCTCGGGATAAGCAGAGAGACAAAAAATTAGCGTAGACGCCATTCTTCTTCTGATGTAACGAGTACATCTGGTGTTATAGGAAGTGTTGCCGGTTCCGGCTGACCTGATCTATGCAGCCTAACAATCCTTTAACGGATATGAAGACAAAAGTTTATAGTGCGTCATGTGTATGCCAGGTTAAATAGATGCGTTTTTAGTCTAGATTTAAACTGACAGAGTGTGTCTGCTTCCCGAACAATGCTAGGAAGATTGTTCCAGAGTTTAGGTGCCAAATAGGAAAAGGATCTACCGCCTGCGGTTGATTTTGATATTCTAGGTATTAACAACTGGCCAGAATTCTGAGATCGTAACAGACGCGAAGGACTATGATACATTAAGAGCTCACTCAGGTACTGGGGAGCTAAGCCATTTAGTGCTTTGTAAGTAATTAGCAAGATTTTAAAATCTATACGATGTTTAACAGGGAGCCAGTGCAGTTTTGACAGAACCGGGCTAATATGTTCATATTTCCTGGTTCTAGTAAGGACTCTAGCAGCTGCGTTTTGGACCAGCTGTAATTTGTTTATCACGCGAGCAGGGCAACCACCCAGTAGAGCGTTACAGTAATCTAGTCTCGAGGTCATAAACGCATGAACTAGCTGTTCCGCATTTGTCATTGAGAGCATATGTCGCAATTTAGATATATTTTTAAGATGGAAGAATGCGGTTTTACATATGCTAGAAATGTGGCTTTCAAATGAAAGATTGGTATCAAAGAGCACACCCAGGTTCCTAACTGACGAAGACGACTTAACAGAGCAGCCATCAAGTGTTAAACAGTATTCTAGGTTTTTATGTGCTGAAGTTTTTGGTCCAATAATTACAATCTCTGTTTTTTCTGAATTTAGTAGTAGGAAATTACTAGTCATCCAATTTTTTATATCAGCTACGCATTCTGTTAATTTTGAGAATTGGTAGGTTTCGTCAGGGCGCGAGGAAATATAGAGCTGAGTAACATCAGCGTAACAGTGAAAGCTAATGCCATGCTTCCTAATGACATCTCCCAAGGGTAGCATGTACAGAGTGTAGAGCAACGGTCCTAGAACTGAGCCTTGTGGTACTCCATATTTAACTTGTGATCGAAATGACGTCTCTTCGTTTACTACTACAAACTGATAACGGTCAGATAAGTATGATTTGAACCATGCCAATGCAATTCCACTAATTCCAGCATAATTTTCTAGTCTATTCAAAAGAATATTGTGGTCGATAGTGTCAAAAGCAGCACTGAGGTCTAGTAACACTAATAGAGAGATACAACCACGATCAAATGATAAGAGCAAGTCATTTGTAACTCTAATGAGAGCAGTCTCAGTACTATGGTACGGTCTAAATCCTGACTGGAAATCCTCACAGATACCATTTCTTTCCAAGTAGGAACTAAGCTGAGATGATACTGCCTTTTCTAGTATTTTTGACAGAAAAGGTAGATTGGAAATCGGTCTGTAATTGACTAATTCACCAGGACCAAGTTGTGGTTTTTTAATAAGAGGTTTGATAATAGCCTGCTTAAAATTTTTCGGTACGTAACCTAGTGATAAAGATGAATTAATGATCTTAAGAAGAGGATCTATGACCTCTGGAAGCATCTCTTTCAATAGCTTAGTCGGTATAGGGTCTAACATACATGTTGTAGATTTTGATGATTTAACAAGTTTAGACAATTCTTCCTTTCCTATAGCAGCGAATGAATGGAATTTTTCCTCAGGGATACAACAACCCACTGTCTGATGTGATACTGTAGTAGACAGTTGCATGGCTATAATTTTCTCTCTAATGTTGTCAATCTTGCAAGTAAAGAAGTTCATAAAGTCATTACTGCTGTGCTGTTTGGAAACATCAGAAGTTGAGGCTGTATTTCTTGTTAATTTAGCCACTGTATTAAATAAATACTTAGGGTTGTGTTTATTTTCTTCTAAAAGATTTGAAAAATAAGCAGATCTAGCGGTTTTCACAGCCTTTCTGTACTCCATCATTTTCTCTCTCCATGAAATCCGAAAAACTTCTAGTTTTGAATTCTTCCAGCTGCTCTCCATTTTTCTGGCTGCTCTCTTAAGGGCCCGAGTGTGCTCGTTATACCATGGCGTTGGACTAATATCCTTAATCTTTTTTAAGCGCAAAGGAGCGACAGAGTCTAGAGTGTTGGAAAAGAGAGCGTCAATAGTTTGTGTTGCAACATCGAGTTCTTCTAAGCTGTCTGGTTTGCTAAGTTGATGAAACTGATCAGGAAGATTATTTATAAAGCAATTTTTAGTGGTAGAAGTGATGGTTCTAACATATTTATGGCAGACAGGCGGTTTTCCAGCCTTGGATAAATGTAGCACACATGAGACTAGACAATGATCTGAGACGTCATCGCTCTGCTGCAGAATTTCAATGGCATCAATATCGATTCCATGTGACAATATTAGATCTAGAGTATGATTACGACAATGAGTTGGTCCTGACACGTGTTGTCTAACTCCAATAGAGCTTAGAATATCTATTAATGCCAATCCCAAAGCGTCTTTTTCATTATCTACATGTATATTAAAATCACCAACAATAAGGACTTTATCCACAGCCAGTACTAACTCCGATAGAAAATCAGCAAATTCTTTGATAAAATCTGTATGGTGCCCCGGTGGCCTGTATACAGTAGTCAACACAAATTTCAAATGAGAGTTGTCACTAACATTATATAAACTTACATAGTGCACCATCATTTCAAAAGAGATATATTTGAAAGACTTTTGAGTAATACTGAAGATATTACTATAGATTACAGCAACACCTCCCCCTTTACCTTTCTGACGAGGTTCGTGTCGATAATAGTAACCTTGAGGGCTAGACTCATTTAAAGTAATGTATTTGTCTGGTTTTAGCCAGGTTTCTGTCAAACACAGCACATCTAGGTTATTTTCTGTGATAATATCATTTACAATAAGTGCTTTTGAAGAAAGGGATCGAATATTCAGCAACCCAAGCTTTATCATTTTCTTATCTTTATAATCTCTGTTAACTACTTGTTGAACATCAATTAAATTATCACCCGTAAATGGGTTTGGAAGTTTTCTGTATTTATTAGTTCGGGGTACAGACACAGTCTCTATCTGATGATATCTAGGTGAAAGAGTCTCTATGTGTTGGGATTTATCTGAATTCTGTGACGTGAGACAGCTAGCAGACGGTTGGTTTAGCCAGTCTGTCTGCTTCCTGACCTGGGCCCCAGTTAGTCAAGGTTGAGCTCTAAGACTATGTGCCATATTACTAGAGAGAAGAACGGCACCACCCCAGGAGGGATGAATACCATCTCTTTTCAACAGGTCAGGTCTGCCCCAAAAACTTTTCCAATTGTCTATGAAACCTATATTATTCTGTGGACACCACTTAGACAGCCAGCCATTGAGTGATGATAGTCTGCTAATTATCTCATCACTCCTACGAGCAGGAAGGGGTCCAGAAAAAATTACAGTGTCTGACATCATACGTGCGATTTCACACACCTCTTCAATGTTAATTTTGGTGATCTCCGACTGGCGAAGTCGGACATCATTAGCGCCGACGTGAATAACAATCTTAGAGTATTTACGATTAGCATTAGCCAGCACTTTTAAATTTGCTTTGATGTCAGGCGCTCTGGCTCCCGGCAAACATGTGACTATGGTGGCTGGTGTCTCTATTTTCACGTTCCGTGTAATAGAATCGCCAATAACTAGGGCACTTTCAACAGGATTCTCAGTGGGTGCGTCACTGAGTGGGGAGAACCTGTTTGATGTTCTAATCGGAACGGAAGAGTGGTGTTTTTTAACACGACTAGGCCGCCTCACGGTCACCCAGTTGCCCTGCTGCACGGGCTCTACAGCCGGAACCGAACAATGTACGGAGTTCGCTAGGCTAGTCGCATCCAAAACAGTATCTGAAGCCCTTGCATTCTTACTATCCTCAATTAAAGTTTGGATGCGTGTCTCTAATTCTAAGATTTTCTCTGTCAGCCTGACTATTTCCCTACATTTATGACATGTGAATCCTTCATCGCTGACAGAAAAAGCTAAACTATGCATGTGACAGGCAGTGCAAGTACCAATGAAAGGAGAAGATGACATAGCTTACTGTGTTTGTAGACCGATCCGACTTACCAGATGTTTGATGAATTTGAAGAAAACGAGAGCGCGACAGAAATGACGGTGGGCACGGATAACACAAACTAGCGTAAAGCTAACGCGTTGTGATGGTGATTTAGATTAAAAGATTAAAAACTAGCGATGTCAGATTAATGTGATAGGCAATATAAGACAATATCAGATATATAGTGAAGATAAAGTAGACAGCAAACAATGACAATAAATAGATTCAAATAAAGCTATATGGAGCAACAGACTCAAACAATTCAGCAGCGAGGCAGACAGAAGCGAAACATTAGAAACAGAAACATTAGCCATAGAAGAATAAGAAATTTAAATCTTACACTGTTGTTCTATGGTTATATAACATTGTATAGATACCTGCATGACATAAACTCCACAGCTGCAACCATCTTTCTGTATGCTGTGGTTCAAGACACCATGTGTCCATGTCACATCCACCCAGTCTGTCTTGCCATAAACGATCTGGCGCATTTTGAAGTATGTTCTACACATGTGAGAATTGTATATTATCAAATTTAGAACCAGTTAATATTGCAATAAACTGTCACCAAAGTTGTTAATAGCACTACATGATAATGTACTGTATGATAAAAAAGAAAAAAAGAGAATAACATAATACAATACCTGAATCTTTCGGCAGCAAGTTCAGATTCTTTACCCTCATCGATCCCTTGGGGATCCACCACAAAAACTTTTTGTGTTGTCCTGTTGAGATACTGTTAAAAAATATATAGTTTGGTAATTTTTCCAAATGCATAAGTAATGAACTGTGGTTTAACAATGGTTTTACACACCAGAAATTTCCAGTGGTTTTGTTGGACTTGCATAAATCCAATGATGGCATCAAAGTTTTCAAAATTGACCTGCAAACCAGTTGAAATATTATTGGACTTGTAATTCTGACCTTTTCACTTTGCACACAACTGTAAAGTCTAACCTTTCGGAAACTGTGCCTTGACATTGCTGATCTCTCCCCAAACACAACAACACCGGCAGAGAAGTGGTTGAATAAAAATGTTTCTTCCATAACCTTTGGAATTCAAGAGTGTTTGAATGTAGCTTTCAATTACCTGAAAACATTGAAGCAAATTACATTTATACTCTTACAAGTAATTACAATAGTAGTGACGAAGAATTTCTCAAATGTTTCTTCACTCATTTGCCTACAAGTACTGAAAGTAAAACTCAATGCACAGTAGTGACTGTTCAACATCTTGTTAATATATATAAATAAATAAATAAATATATATATATATATATATTTTTTTTTACAAACAGTAAGCATACAAAAATTATCAAAAATTGTCATATTGTAACGCTGGGCTGGTAGGAAGGCAGACTGGAGACGAAGGTTTCCAAATACAAACAGGTTTTTAATACAAGACAGGGCAGACACGTGACAGAGTGCGAAGCACAAACAACGACCGACAGGGATGAATACACAGACGGGAACTTAAATACACGGAAGACTAAAATGAAGGACAGGTGATAGGGATCAACTAATGATGTGGACAGGTGCAGACAATGACAGAATAACAGGACTAAACTAAACACGACAAGACTGAACTAAGCATGTGACATAGCGCCCCCCTTCGGAAAGGCGCGTCCTCGCGCCATGGGAAGAAGGCGAAGGCGGAGGCTTCGGAGGAGGGCGTGGAGCTGGATGAGGGCAGTGTTCAGGGGGTGAAGGCCACCACCATGGTGACGCTGACAGAGGGAGGGGCCAGGGAGGAGTCCAGATTGTGAGGTGGGATGACGTGCTGGGGCCGACCGATGATAGCGGAACCATGGCAGTGGGCGGAGGAACCGACGGAGCTCCTCGGTCGACGGACCTCGGCGCCGCCGCCGACCCGGAAGTTTGGCGCCGAGCCGCTGGCACGCGTGACCGAGGAGCCGCCGCTGGTCTGGATGACCGGGGTGACGGTGTGGTGGCTGAGGACGACAGGGAGGTTGAAGGGAGGGAGGAGCTCGCTGACGGTGCAGGGGTGATGGGTGGAGGTGTAGCCGCCAACCCGGAAGTCCGTGGCGGAAGCTGAGCGTCGACCCCCGGAGACAGAGCTGGAGGATCGAGGGCGCCCAGCGGAGCTTCCGGGCTGACGGGCCGAGGAGGTGAAGAGGGAGCTGTGGGACGAGGTGCAGGTGCCGGCTGAAGGGTCTAGAAGGTGACGGGGGCCTGGAGGCCTGGAGGGAAGCCGGGGACTCCGCCTCGAGCCTAGCTGGTGAACGGGCAGCCCGAGGTGCTGGTGAGGAGGCGCCCGGGGCGAGCGACGGGGACAGAGCCGAGGAGCTGGTCGCTTGCAGCGGTGGCCACGGATCCTGAGGGCTGACTGGGATCAGCGGAGGAGGCGGGATCGGGGAGACTGGCAGATTTCCGAACTGGAACGGGGCAGACGAGGTTATACGGGCGGGTATATGGGTGGGGAAAGGATCCGCGGCCCACTGCTTCCGGGTGTTGTGGACCACTCCTGGCTCTGTGATGGACCGCTCCGCTCGCTTCACCACCGGGTCCCCGAGGTCGTCGTAGTCCGCTCCGGCTTCGGAGCGCACCCCGGGCTGCCAGGCGGAGGCGGAGCGTTCGTCGCTGCACCACCAGGCCCAGTAGTGTAGCTGGGGGCGAGCCTCCGGGCTCCTCCGGTAGTTCAGCGCGGGTAAGTCCATTCCATCCATTATTTCTCGTGTTGAGAGGTCGGTCGTTCTGTAACGCTGGGCTGGTAGGAAGGCAGACTGGAGACGAAGGTTTCCAAATACAAACAGGTTTTTAATACAAGACAGGGCAGACACGTGACAGAGTGCGAAGCACAAACAACGACCGACAGGGATGAATACACAGACGGGAACTTAAATACACGGAAGACTAAAATGAAGGACAGGTGATAGGGATCAACTAATGATGTGGACAGGTGCAGACAATGACAGAATAACAGGACTAAACTAAACACGACAAGACTGAACTAAGCATGTGACACATATCTATAATGTCCTTTCAAGTCCAAAAATAGCATTGGGCATCCTTTCACATAAAACTCTACCTGTACAAATATGAAAATGGATCCTGAAATGTAGGTTCAGAATACCATGTAGCATTTATAGCGGTGGCAAAAATAAATCGATACTTATATAAATGGAGTATAAATCACTGCTTGGTAATGTACAATGTAAAAAAATAAACATAAAAAAGTAGTGAAATGAAAAGCTGCACAGTGTGCTTGTGATGAGTCGTCACTCGGGTTTCGATCCATTTGCAAGCTTTATTGGAAAGTAGCGTAAACAAACAGGCAGGGGTCCAAGCACCGGTGATAATAAATGTCAGAGGGAAGACAGAATCGTAGTAGAGAGACAGGCAAAGTTCAGGGCAGGCGGGTATCAATCAGAAGCGGGAATCCAGGCAGTCAAAACACAAGGGCAGGCAGCAAAGGTTCATAAACGAATTACAGGCAGAGTTGGCAACAGGTAATGATATACAGGGTATAATGCTCAGAATTGTATCAACGGGAAACAAGACCTCGCGAAGTGGAACTGAGTGAGAGCATGTTAAATAGTCCAGATAAATTACGTGCAGCTGGCACGTAATCAGGTCCTAGGTATGGGGCTTATGGGGAATGTAGTGCAAGATCATGTGGAACAAAGTCAGTACTCAGGAGATGGCGCCCTCCGGCGGCCAGAGGAGGGAACCACGGAGTTCGTCTCGGTGACAGAGCCCTCCCTCTGCGAGCGCCTCCTGGCGCGAGGAGGCCTTTGACGCCGAGGTCTACCGCGTGGTCGAGGAGCTGGTCTTTCAGGGTGTGTCCGATGGAAATCTTCCACCTAGTTGGGGTCCAAGATGTCACTGGCGTTGACCCATGATCGTTCTTCAGGACCGTACCCCTCCCAGTCGACCAGATACTGCAGTGTTTTCCCTCGGCGTCTCGAATCTAGAAGTTCGTGCACTTGATTCGCCTCCTCGCCTCCGATTATCATGGGCGGAGGACCCTCGTCACCGGACCTCTCCTCCCCCTCCTCACTGGGGCCGTCGGCGGGCTTTAACAGGGACACATGAAAGGTGGGAGAAATGCGGAAGTGGTTAGGTAGATCAAGACGGAACGATACAGGAGTTATCTGACGTGTAATTTGAAAGGGACCCACATACCTAGGACTGAGCTTTCTGCAGGGAAGTCGGAGTCGGAGGTCTCGTGTTGAGAGCCAAACCCATTGTCCTGGTCGATACTCTGGAGTAGTCCTGCGGTGACGGTCGGCCTGTTCCTTCTGGCGTCTTATGACTCGTTGTAGGTGTGTGTGCGCCAGATTCCATACGTCCTCGCTGCGTCTGAGCCAGTCATTGACTGCGGGGACGTTCGTAGGTTCCCCTGACCAGGGGAAGAGAGGAGGCTGGTAGCCTAGAACACACTGGAAAGGGGTTAGTCCGGTCGCTTCCTTCCGGAGAGAATTCTGGGCATATTCGGCCCACATGACATAACGTGCCCAATCCTCCTGATGCTGGCTGCAGTAGGTGCGTAAAAAGCGTGTGAGTTCCTGGTTCATCCTCTCCACTTGCCCATTTGACTGGGGATGATACCCTGACGTAAGGCTCACATTAATGTTTAAGGACTGGAACAGTGCAGACCAGAGGTGAGACGTGAATTGGGGCCCTCTGTCTGACAGAATGTCATCAGGGAGTCCATAGATATGAAACACCCAATTGCAGAGGTGTTCGGCCGTCTGAAGGGCAGTGGGCAACTTGGGTAGAGGCAGAAGGCGGATGGCCTTGGAGAACCTGTCGATGATAGTTAGTATAGTGGTACATTGATTAGAGAGTGGGAGATCAGTTATAAAGTCAATGGCTATGTGAGACCAGGGGCGTTGGGGTATGGGTAGAGGTTGTAAAAGTCCGGCTGGCGCTTGATGGGAGGCCTTATGCATATTACAGTGTTCACAACGCTTTACAAACTGGGTAACATCAGTATTCAAGGTAGACCACCAAAACCTGTTCTGAACGAGGTGAATCGTGGCTGTTATGCCTGGATGACCGGAGGAAGGATGACAGTGAATTTGTTCAATTAGACGACTTCGGAATGGTTCAGGGGCATAAACTTTGTCGGGAGGGCAGTCAGTGGGGACAGGATTCTGAGATTTGTGTTGTTCTATTTCTGTACTAATATCCCACTGGATGGGAGAAACGACCAGTCTAGGAGGAATCACGGTTTCTAGGGTTGGAGAAGTTTCTTGAGTCTCTGATTGGCGGGAGAGAGCATCAGCCTTGGCATTCTTAGACCCTGGGCGATACGTTACGGTGAATTGAAAACGTGAAAAGAAAAGGGACCACCTGGCCTGCCTTGGATTCAGTCTTTTGGCGGTTTTCAGGTATTCAAGGTTTCTATGGTCAGTAAGAACCGTGAATGGGTGTTTGGCTCCCTCTAGCCAATGACGCCACTCCTCGAAGGCCGCCTTCATGGCCAGTAGCTCTCTATCCCCTACATCATAATTCCTCTCAGCGCTGGTTAGTTTGCGTGAATGATACGCACATGGATAAAGTTTGGGTGGTTCGCCCTGCCGCTGCGAGAGGATGGCCCCAATCCCAGAATTGGAGGCATCCACCTCTACCACAAAAGGAAGGTCGGGGTTAGGATGTCTGAGGATGGGAGCTGAGGAGAAGCGTTCCTTTAACTGTTGAAAAGCCTGGAGAGCTTCGGAGGACCAGGTTAAACGATAGTTGCCCTTCCTTACCATGGACGTTAACGGATTGGCTACTGAGCTAAAATTACGGATGAACCGTCGGTAAAAGTTAGCGAACCCTAAGAAGCGCTGAAGTTCCTTTAGTGTGTTAGGTCGAGGCCAATTGAGAACGGCGGTTACCTTCCCTTCGTCCATGGTAACTCCATCGGGGCTGATAATGTAACCTAGGAAGGCCATGGACGTCTGATGAAACTCACATTTCTCGAGTTTAGCAAAGAGCTGATGATCAATTAGGCGTCGTAGGACTGTTCTGACGTGGCTAACATGTTCGCTGTAGGTCTCGGAGTAAATCAGAATATCATCGATATATACAATGACAGATTGATTGAGCATGTCACGGAAGATGTCGTTAACAAAGGCTTGGAAGACAGACGGACTGTTGACCAGCCCGAACGGCATAACCAAATATTCATAGTGCCCAGAGGTGGTCGAAAAGGCCGTCTTCCATTCGTCACCCTCCCTGATGCGAATAAGGTTATACGCACATCGAAGATCTAACTTGGTGAAGAATTTGGCTGTGCGGAGCTGTTCTAACGCTGCAGGAACCAGTGGTAGCGGGTAGCGATATTTAACAGTTATCTCGTTTAGCCCCCTATAGTCTATACAGGGCCTAAGTCCGCCATCCTTCTTGCGAACGAAGAAAAACCCAGCTGATGCCGGAGAGGTTGAGGGCCTTATAAATCCTTTAGCAAGTTCCTCATCAATATACTTCTTCATAGCGTCTGACTCAGGTTGAGATAAGGGAAATATACGACCTTTGGGTGGTGTGGTGCCAGGTAGCAGGTCGATGGCGCAGACGGTGAGGTGGTAATTTGGATGCGCTGGTCTTACTGAAGGCTTCGGCCAGGTCTCTGTACTGCTCTGGGAAGGTCTCTTCAGAGATCGACTCAGTCAATGAAATGTTCCTGAGGGGCATAGAAAGATCAGCAGAGATACAGGTTCCATAACAATTACTGTCCCAGTGAGCAATTTGGCCGTCTCTCCAGGAGATAATTGGGTTGTGTTTACGAAGCCAGGGCAAACCTAAAATGACGGTCACGGTAGGAGTGGGGAGAACATAAAATTGGATCATCTCATTATGAAAGATGCCCGTCTGCATCATTAATTTCTCAGTAACGGCTGAGACTGATCCCGAGCCGAGTGGTCTCCCATCTATCGCCTCCACTGTGAGAGAAAAGGGAAAATCAATAAGAGTAATATTGTGTCTTGCTGCAAACCCCTGGGATACGAAGTTCCCAGCGGCTCCAGAATCTAACAAGGCCTGAGTAGTGATGCATTGCTCGTTAAACTTTAGTATTACGGGGACACTAATGCACATTTCAGGATTCAAAGTATCAATAGAGAGACTCACCACAGGTTGGCGATCAGAAGCAGGACGAGATGGGCAGGACAGGCGAAAGTGACCGGGCTGACCGCAGTACAAGCATAGTCGCTGAGATATTCTCCGATTACGTTCCTCTGGTGATAACCGGCATTGGTTAACTTGCATGGGCTCGGGTTCCTCCACTTGCGCTGGGGAGGTGGTTCTCACTGTGCTGCGTAGTGTACTTCTCCGGGAACGAATTAAATTATCAAGGTGGATGGTAAGTTCGATAAATTGATCCAAGCTCTTTCCTTCGTCCCGACACGCTAGCTCTGATTGAAGCTCAGAGTTCAGTCCTCTCCGAAACACGGTCTTTAGTGTGTCATCCACCATGGTGGTTTGAGCAGCAAGCGTGCGAAACGCAAGAGCATATTCCGCTGCCGTGCGACGCCCCTGAGTGAGCTCTAACAAACGCTCAACAGCCCCTCTCCCTTCATGGGGGTGGTCAAAAACTTCCTTAAACCTCTGTATGAAAGAGTCATAGGTGGAGAAAGCAGAACCATCATCGCGCCAAACAGCGGTAATCCATTCTAAAGCCCTTCCGGTAAATAGCGAACAAACGAAGGCAATTTTACTGGCCTCAGTGGGGTATAGTGTCGGTTGTTGGGCTAGATACATCGAACACTGTAGACTGAAACCTTTACACTTGAGAGGGTCACCGTCGAACCGCTCAGGAAAACATAAACGAGGACTCACCGGTGATGGCGTTTCGCTTGTTTGTGAAACGGCGGCTGTCGCTGGCGTTGGCGCTGTGGGTTGGGTCGGCGTGGCGTGCATGGACTGAAGCGCCTTGACTAACTCCTCTGTGAGAGCGGTAAGCCGATTAAGTTGATGCTGATGGGCAGCTAGTTGGCTTGCCTGGGCCAACATGGTAGCACAAAGCTGAGTGAAAGCCGCTGGATCGGGTGGAGGCAAGGTCTTCTGTGATGAGTCGTCACTCGGGTTTCGATCCTTTTGCAAGCTTTATTGGAAAGTAGCGTAAACAAACAGGCAGGGGTCCAAGCACCGGTGATAATAAATGTCAGAGGGAAGACAGAATCGTAGTAGAGAGACAGGCAAAGTTCAGGGCAGGCGGGTATCAATCAGAAGCGGGAATCCAGGCAGTCAAAACACAAGGGCAGGCAGCAAAGGTTCATAAACGAATTACAGGCAGAGTTGGCAACAGGTAATGATATACAGGGTATAATGCTCAGAATTGTATCAACGGGAAACAAGACCTCGCGAAGTGGAACTGAGTGAGAGCATGTTAAATAGTCCAGATAAATTACGTGCAGCTGGCACGTAATCAGGTCCTAGGTATGGGGCTTATGGGGAATGTAGTGCAAGATCATGTGGAACAAAGTCAGTACTCAGGAGATGGCGCCCTCCGGCGGCCAGAGGAGGGAACCACGGAGTTTGTCTCGGTGACAGTGCCAAAAATTCTTATTATGAATGAACTGATGTTTAGATGTTGTTGTTTTATTGAAAATAATTTTAAAAAAAGTCACAGTTATGGAAGTAAGCATTTGCTTTAGCTAGGCTGTTGACCCTTGACTTTTAAAAAAAAAAAAAAATGTTGCTGATTGTTATTTCTATTATTATTATTATTATTATTATTGATAATAATAATAAATTATATTTAGAAATTATTTGGACAGGATCATGTACACACACACAGACATCAAGATTCAGTGTATGAACCTCAACAATGGTAAAAATTAAAAAAAAATTCAGATCAACTATCACAAAAAAGCTACTACAGGCAAAATGATTTTTATGATTTTTATGATTGTCAACATTGTTGAGATTCATATGCTGAATTTAGCTATAGCAAATGTGTTTCAGAAACACACAGTGACAGCAGCCAGAGAAAAACTAATGCTGAAATGTCAAGGGTCAAGAGAAATAAAGAGATTCTACTTTAATTTGAAGGTTTTTGTTCGGTATCCTGTCCTGCCAGGCATTTCACTCTTTTTTTTTTTTTTTACAGTGAAGGTGCTTGATCGTGAAATTCAGGAAATAATTTTAAAACAACACTGTATTCATCTTATTGAAATAAGTAGTTTTTTCTTTAATTGTATGGTATTTGTTTGGCAGCTGTTTCTGCCAGTCATTTTTATTTTTCATATTCATATTCAGTTTTATTATCTGTTTTGTTTTTGTATAAATTACATATTATTTTTGTACTTTTACATACATTTCTATGTAATTTAAAATAAAATTAAAGTTATATATACTATATAAAAAACAGTAATTTTTATATACCAAAATTCACAATTAATGTAATTTGTCATGAATGTCATAATAAATGAAAACACAGCCGAGTTGTTAATTTTACATAGTTTTGACTACAATTTAAAAACAAAGAAAATAACCTGGAAAAAATCACAGTTGTTTTCTATAAAATTAGGAATATGATTACCTCCCCGGTCAACCAGTTGTGTGGTTTCAGGGTTTTGAAACCTGTTAGGCGCAATGTATATGTGACTTTTTTATCAGCTGACTGTAATACTGCAACCACCACTTCACAGTCCTTTGAATTCCAATAAGCCTAAAATTTAGGATTGGAGACAGAAAAAAAATGACTTTAACATATATATAAGAACATAGCGCTGGTTTTACTTTGTGTCAATTTCCATGAACATATTTCATAGGCAGTTAGCTTCTATAAAGACTTTGTCTGACAGTCTTTCTACTAAGTTCCACAAAAAAATGCAATTTATTTATTATTGTCTACAGTGACAGTGACAACAGTTACAGTGTCGACCCAACTTAATAGAAACTTGTTTTTTTCATGTTAGTGGAATTAACCCAGAAGCACATTCACACACACACACACACACACACACACACATAATATAACAGGTACAGACAGGTAATTATTATTACCTGTACAATGTCCTCATTACAGATATGACTTGGGTCCGCAGTGACACTGTCTTTCACTCTTGACTTTGGCTGTCTGACAGAAGCGTTTGATGTCTATGAGGACAAACAGAAGAGAATCAACATTTACATGTTGTTGCGACACACTTTATTAATGTTACAGTGTTTGGAGTATTAAGCATGCGATCAAGGCTTTTAATTTGCCTTAAGTTAACTTAGTCTTACCTGTGAACTGTCTGATACTACTTGGACACTGTCCTTTTCCTTCACTCTTGACTTTGGCTGTCTGACAGACGCTTTTGATGCCTATGAGGACAGACAGAAATGAAGGACATGATGCAATGTGTTCAAACTATTAACTTTTCTGTTAATAATAAAAATATTTTTATATTACATTGTGTTTGTATGGTCATGTATGTAATCCTACAAGTCATTTTATTTTAAAACTTAATCAATGGCCATAATACTCACTTTTTCTTTTGGAGAAGGCATAAGTTCAGGTGTATGAAAGTACTTTGTTTTCTTTTGTTTCCGGTCACCCACACTCTTCTTGGCCCATTTTTCTTCAAAGTCCTCCAAACTGCGTTTTTTGACATCGAAGCGCTTCTGTAACATTCTGTCTGGAAGGTCATGTTGAAGGATGTGTTCCCTGTACCTTCCCTGCAATGATGCATACATTTTTTGAATAAATTTTGCTGGTCGATGGTGCAGTTTTTGCTGTAGGATTTTGTGTTTGACGATACAGAACCAGTTTTCAGCATGACAGTTTGTGTCATGTGTTTTCTGTAGGTCACTGTCATCTCTGATAGACTCTCTGTCTTTGAATCTTTTCAAATCACCAAGCATTAGCCCTGACCAGAGTGGAAAAATTGGCATGTAGTCTTTCATCAGAATATCCAGGATCTCTGGACAACAATATTTGTTGTTGTCCATTTCAGTTTCCTTGTCAGGATGTTCTATAGCCATGACAGCCTCAAGTACATTCGCAAACTCTTTGGTAAATGGTGACCTGGCCAATATTGTGTTCACCTCTGGAGGGATGTAGTCGTCTACTACCTGCTTATCATCCAGTGTGTCTTCTGGAATTATTATTCCACGAATGCGGTCCTGAAGTTTTTGAAGTGACTGATTTACACAAGGTGTGTTTGATTTTGTGTAAAATACATGGCACATGCACTTGAAAATGTCTAATGCCCTCTGCAGACTTGTGGTGTTCATCAGTTGTGCCACACAATGAGTAGCGAACTCTTTCAAACCCTTGTCTGTTGTTTTTCTGCCAATAGCTCCTTGGACTGCCTTGATTATATGGGCAGAACATAGGTGAAGAACAGTCAGTCTCCTGAAGTCTGTCATGGTGTTGTTTCCTTTAATCACATTGTAGCTTTCCATTAGGTAGGTATGAATATCTTGTTTGTTGAACGACCAAAGGACACTCTGGATGAGTGCCCAACTATAGTCGGTTTCAACCTGGTTAATGTTGTACTGAGTGAGTTTCCGTATCTTTGTTACAGTTTGATGCAACCAGAAGGATACATTTGGAATGGTGTGGTCATTCGTTATCATTTCAGACACAGGAAGTGGAGGCTTGTCTTTTCCATGTCTGGGTAGATTTATACTGTAGTACAACACTCTCTTTGCCTGATTTGGAATTCGACTCACAACTCCTCCAGTAGCATCCAGATGCAAAGTAACAGGATGTCCTTTTCTTAGGTGTTGTACAAGAATGACTAGTCCTGTCTCAGTGTAAAGATGAACACCAAATGGATCCACCTGCAGATGTTGGACATATCCTGGGCAAAATTGGTATGAAAGATCTGTGTCTTTCATAATTCTCTGAGTCAATATCAGCTCCAGAATAACATCATCATGTAGTCTGCAGCTTTTTTGAATTTCACTAGAAATTACTTTCAGAATGTTTTTATTTAAACTTCTACTGATGTTTCCTGCCATCAACTCGGGAACTAGTGTTTCTCTGAGATTTTTATAGTACACATTACTCACTCCTTGTACCACTTCTTTGGCAATCTTGCCTCTCTTCTGGTAACTTGCGTGGCGGGACCTTGTCTCCCCTTTCAAATGTGTTACCTTACCAATTCTTGTCACCTGAATTGGAATTCGTTTGTCACTGCTCAATGGTTTGTGTCTCAGATGGAAAATATAATGTGCATTGCAAGTTTTGAAGGAGCATGATGCTTTAACTGTCATAAATGGACACCGATACTTTCGACTGTGAGCGACCTTTAAATGCTGGTATGTAAAAACTAGTGTGCAGCAGGGATTTTTTTTCCCGAAATTTTTCATACATTACATGTGTCCATGATTTCCGCAATTTTCTGCTACCAGGCAAAGGCCTTATGTTTTTCCATTTCCGTGTGGATATGTAAATTGTAAAAGACTTGGGTCCTGGCCTTGTGCTCCTATATAGTTTCTTTTGATGCTGCAGTTGGTCGCACTCTCCATCGCTATCCTTCTGGTCCATAGGTGAGAGATGGTCCGCAGGTGCCACATCGCGCTCTCCATCACTGTCCTTCTGGTCCATAGGTGAGAGATGGTCCGCAGGTGCCACATCGCGTTCTCCATCACTGTCCTTCTGGTCCATAGGTGAGAGATGGTCCGCAGGTGCCACATCGCGCTCTCCATCACTGTCTGTCAGCTCCACAGTTGAGAGATTGTCCACTGACTTTTCATCACTGTCTTTATCATCATAGTTTTTTCTTTTTATGACATGTGTTCTGATTCCTCTTCTATTTTCATTCCACACAACATAAAGCCATTTACGGTATTGTGAAGTATTGATTCCAAACACAGCTGTAGACAGGTCTGACCATACCTCTGAACTCCAATGTGTTTTCTTCTTCATTATGTTGACAGTCTGGAACTTGTTTATCAGTTGTTCAAATCCTCCACATGTACTCCATAAATCATGTTTTCTAATTTTTTGACCACTTTTCACTCTACCCATGTTGGCATGAAACACATTCAAAAGTAATATCTTAATAATAAAGCGTCAATAACCCACCGCGCAGGACAATCTGCATCCAACTTTAAATGATAGCTCCAAGGCACGTGCATAATGAGTGACTCATGAGTGACTCATGAGTGTCGTGTAATGGTGTAACAGTACAAGCCTATACATAAAATGTATTTTTTAAATTGAAAGACTCCTTACTAAATAAAACTAATAATTTTGTAATTTGTGCATAACTGTATAATGATCGTATTTATTTTAAAAAAATACAATTAAAAAGTAACAGGTAAGCTTCTGTTTAGGCGCTATTCCAAATAAGGCCAGTTGGTGTCGCCAACAGAACTATTAATGTACTTTATTTATTCTTCACACAAACATATGTTGCAATAAAATGTTATCACAAAATAGAAACTTCAGTTATAGGTTTCCAATTCCCATTTTAAATTTAAATAAAATAATAAAAAATGTAAAAAATTATATATATTGTAAAAGAAGAGTCAAGTCAGATTTCAAGAGCTTGGAAGTGAGAACATCGAACTGCCCACTAGGGGGCATAGTCTGTCATTTTCCACATATAGTGAGAATTTTTAATATTTGAAATGTTATGAACTTTATGATATAAAATAAACACATTGTAAGGTTAGATAAAAGTATGCAAACTTCAGCAATACACGTGTGCAAACAAAAACATACAATTGGGTGTAAAACAAATTATATAACTGATCTATTGACAGCATGTTTTTTATGGTAATAGTTTTATTTTATGGCACAGTTCTCTTTGTTGACTACTTGCTGATTAGCTTTGCATATTACTACAATGTCGGCTATTTATTGGTAATAGCAAAGCACATATTAATGCCTTCTTCTGCATTACCAAACTCTACATCCTTTAATCCTACCCCTTAGCTACACTTAAACGCTACAACAACTACCTTACAAACTATTAATTTGTGATCTAACTATTAAGCTGAAAATGTTGTAGTTAATCATGAGTATGATGTTATTACATTACTTTGGCTCAATAAGTTAAGCATATTTAGACTGTTTATACAAAGCCGCTCTTTTATAGTGAGATGATGAACATCGATTTAAAATGTTTGCATGTTCAAATAAAGAAATGAACAATTATGTACAACAATATCATTGTACAAAAATGTGACAAAATATATTATCACTAGCCACAGCATGAACTGAGTACAAGTACTGTGCTAAATTTGCTTACAAGCAGTAAAGCTTTTAAATACTTACTGTAAAAGAAATACTAATAATAAAAAAAAAAAATGTAATTCAACAAGGAGTGTGGCAGAACATGTTTTGGAGGGAGAAGGGGCTTTTATCAAGCATGATGGCATTAACTCACAATAAAGATTTTTTTCAGTTCAGATATCTCAGACAACACATTACTTCTTTTACCAGGTAAAGGAAAATTTTTTAGCTTGAACATGTTAGTTTATATGCTCAGTTTATATGGTCTGTGTAATGGTCTTTCTTTCTTTGTTTATGGGTTCCAAATACATCTATAATAGCAGTATAAAAATAACAATCATTTTTTGTCCCTATGAGGAAAGAACCTTACAAATCATACAGATTTATAATTTCTTAACATGTAAAAATGTAGAAAGTTTTGTATGATGGGTAGGTTTTTGACTATGGAATATTGCCAAATAACATGAAAACCAAAACTGTGTGAGTAAAATTGACTTAAACGCAACAAATTATTTCAAAATTTCATTTATTGTTTATTCATTGCAACAAAGTAGTACAGTAAACATTTGGCCCATATATTTGAGAGAAAGATCTCAGTATTGACAATATTAATGATGAATAGGTAGATGCAGTTAACACAATTAGAAATATTTAACTGCAAGAGGTGTCACTCAGAAAACACTCCTTAGACTCAATATAACCCAAATGTTTTTGAGTAAGATGGATAAAAATACCTATGCATAGTTTTAAAAAATGCCATAGTGAAAGTAATTACATAATTAAATAATTTTCTGGGTCATTAAATGTCATTTTTAATTAGTGGTGCATGATCCGGTTCTAATCTATATTTTAAAACAAATGATGATTTTTGTTTTTTAAATATGTTTGTAGAATTTGGATTGTTTACACATGCAGTTAAAAATAAAAGTACACTTACATATTGTAGCTATACAACTCCTGTATTTTTATTTTATCTCTTTTTGAAGAATGGCTGAGAAACATGTGAATGACACTGAATGACACTGGTTTGATAGATAGGTTGTAGGTTGTGAAAGTTGACCCTTGTCTCCCTCTATTGAATGAAACTGGTTTGATGTCTCTGTCTCCCTGCTGGACATAGCTATTACACAGATGAAGTTTATTTTGGACATACAATTCCCTTTCTCACCAGTAGGGGTCAAAAGCGAGGTTGTGAAAGTTTTCACTTGTCTCCCTGTACTGAATGGCACTGGTTTGATGTCTCTGTCTCCCTGCTGGACATAGCTATTACAAAAAGAATATTTTTTTTAGACATGCATTTCCCTTTCTCACCAGTAGGGGTCAAAAGTGAGGTTGTGAAAGTTGTCCCTTGTCTCCCTGTACTGAATGGCACTGGTTTGATGTCTCTGACTCCCTGCTGGACATAGCTATTACAAAAAGAATATTTTTTTAGACATGCATTTCCCTTTCTCACTAGTAGGGGTCAAAAGCGAGGTTGTGAAAGTTGTCCCTTGTCTCCCTGTACTGAATGGCACTGGTTTGATGTGTCTGTCTCCCTGCTGGACAAAGCTATTACAAAAAAATATATATTTTGGACATGCAATTCCCTTTGTCACCAGTAGGGGTCAAAAGCGAGGTTGTGAAAGTTGTCCCTTGTCTCCCTGTACTGAATGGCACTGGTTTGATGTCTCTGTCTCCCTGCTGGACATAGCTATTACAAAAAGAATATTTTTTTAGACATGCATTTCCCTTTCTCACCAGTAGGGGTCAAAAGCGAGGTTGTGAAAGTTGTCCCTTGTCTCCTTGTACTGAATGGCACTGGTTTGATGTGTCTGTCTCCCTGCTGTACAAAGCTATTACAAAAAGAAAGTTTATTTTGGACATGCAATTCCCTTTCTCACCAGTAGGGGTCAAAATCGAGGTTGTGAAAGTTGTCCCTTGTCTCCCTGTACTGAATGGCACTGGTTTGATGTGTCTGTCTCCCTGCTGGACAAAGCTATTACAAAAAGAAAGTGTATTTTGGACATGCAATTCCATTTCTCACCAGTAGGGGTCAAAAGCGAGGTTGTGAAAGTTGTCCCTTGTGTAAGGTTTGATTTTCCTGCTAAGATAAAGCTGAAATCAGGCATCCTGCAATAAAGCAATAAAACTCATCTGGAGAGAAGACTTCAAAGGAATAGGACCACACCCTGCCCAAATTGTCCTCCCTCAGCTATGTGACCAGCCCCCCTCTCTCCCCTCTCCCTTCTCCCCCCTGATTCAAATCACCGAAATTCTCTGAGAATGCATATATACTATGTATGATGTATCTTGTGAATCTATTATTTTCCAATTTCATGTTTGGTATCATTTTAAATGTCTCAGTGCGATTGGTAAAATGGTCTCAGTTTCACAGCAGTCACTAGTATTATGAGAAAGTTTGAAAACTTAGGAGAATTCTGTTGTCTTCAAGCAGACCACCTCCTCTTCCCCAAAGCCAGGTGTGGGGGCAATAAATATTTACAACTCTTTTGTTCTGGTCTGGCTACTTAGGGGAAAAGACACAGCAGCAAGACGGGACATTCTGTAAGAGAACCCCCACATAGAGATGGTGAATGTCTTTAAGACTTCCATCCACCATCTCTGTGTGTATGTATAACTTTTAAATACTCTTAAGAGAAATCTTTTGAGTAACTGATGTTATGTATTTATTATATTTGAATTGTGTAATTATGTAATTGGCATTGAAACATTTTTACCTGATGAATAAATTGTTACATCTTGATTTATTTCGAAATCGTCTGAAATCATTTGTTACCGGTAGATTTTATGAGGTCCTCTCGTTTCCGCAATGATTAGTTGTCAGGATAAGTCATACTGAAATCGTAGTATATGGAGCCGGGAAGCACAATATTAAGGTTTCAGATTTCTGACTATTATGACTTAACATGTTATAGTATTGTGACTAAATCGAACGGCGCTTTTATGAGAATAAGCAGGTTGGCGATTCCATAATTGTGTTTTTTAGTAAACGCTATAATTCCTCTGTTTTGATTCTAAACTGGCCATCTTGTGACCGTTGGGCGTGGTTTTTCAGCTGAACATAGTCCATGAGCGACGAGAACACCCGAATGAAAGGACAATTGAAATTAAGAGAAATCAAAGAAATCAAAGATCTAAATTAATTCACATTTAATTGCGCGATCAGCTATTAATGTTATATCAGGAACATTACCCATTAGGGATCGTTTACAATTGGAGTCAGATTGAGCGAGCAGCTAAAGTAAAACTTAAACTAAAATCATAAAAATGAATGTGAATTTAACGCGGCCGCTAAAAAGACTTACACGCACATTCCCTTCACCCGGGCTGACGGACACCTTCATTGGGCCGACAGGCGGAGCTTACACTTGTCTCCCTGTACTGAATGGCAGTGGTTTGATGTCTCTGTCTCCCTGCTGGACATAGCTATTACAAAAAGAATATTTTTTTAGACATGCATTTCCCTTTCTCACCAGTAGGGGTCATAAACGAGGTTGTGAAAGTTGTCTCTTGTCCCCCTCTACTGAATGGCACTGGTTTGATGTCTCGGTCTCCCTGCTGGACATAGCTATTACAAAAAGAAAGTATATTCTGAACATGCACTTCCCTTTATCACCAGTAGGGGTCAAAAGCGAGGTTGTGAAAGTTTCCCCTTGTCTCCCTGTACTGAATGACACTGGTTTGATGTCTCTGTCTCCCTGCTGGACAAAGCTATTACAAAAAGATTTTTTTTTTAAACATGCAATTCCCTTTGTCACCAGTAGGGGTCATAAACGAGGTTGTGAAAGTTGTCTCTTGTCCCCCTCTACTGAATGGCACTAGTTTGATGTCTCGGTCTCCCTGCTGGACATAGCTATTACAAAAAGAAAGTATATTTTGGACATGCACTTCCCTTTATCACCAGGAGGGGTCAAAAGCGAGGTTGTGAAAGTTGTCCCTTATCTCCCTTTACTGAATGGCACTGGTTTGATGTCTCGGTCTCCCTGCTGGACATAGCTATTACAAAAAGAAAGAATATTTTGGACATGCACTTCCCTTTTTCATCAGCAGGGGTCAAAAGCGAGGTTGTGAAAGTTGTCCCTTGTCTCCCTCTACTGAATGACACTGGTTTGATGTCTCTGTGTCCCTGTTGGACATAGCTATTACAAAAAGAATAATTTTTTAGAAATGCAATTCCCTCTGTCACCAGTAGGGGTCAAAAGCGAGACTGTGAAAGTTGTCTCTTGTCCCCCTCTACTGAATGACATTGTTTTGATGTCTCTGTCTCCCTGCTGGACATAGCTATTACAAAAAGAAAATTAATTTTAAGCATGCAATTCCCTTTTTCATCAGTAGGGGTAAAAAAGAGGCTGTGAAAGATTTCCACTGTCCTTTTCGCGGTGATACTGTTTAGATTTTTTTGAGCATGTCGTTTTGGAGTTATTGCCGTTTACTGCTGAATGTGTGACGAATATCCAAAACAAAACTAACTTTACTCCGCTCTCCGAGCGGTGGAACGAGCTGTCACCAAGACGCCTCTTGTTGAAATATTGCTTCAAAGGTTTGAAAAAGTAGAATGAAATTGAAGAAGGCAAAGCGAACCTGCAAGTGTTAATTCCAGGCCTTCCTTCTGCGAGCCTTTCAAACTGTCCGGTCAAAGAAAGGTAAAAGACTAAATTAATCTTCCCCGCGCTCTCCTAGACTTTAACCATCTGCCGCTACCTACATCTTTTTACTCCAAATGGGCTAATCACCCATTACTATTCTTTTATTTGGACACCTAATATCTTGTTTGATTTAATTTTGTTTTCTTATTTATTTACGTACATGGTGTATTCTTTTGGTGAGACTATTTTTTTGTTAGTTTAAACTGAACTTTGAAATTGATGCGAAGACGCACAAGGGAAAAAGTTATTTTCTAACTCTTAAGTTTTGGTCCTTGAGTGCGTTTATGAATGAATTTATTATTATTATTATTATTGTGTTTTATTTTATGATATTGTTTTCCATGGAAGTGGAACGGCCTTATAACATACATCAATTTGATGCAACCTGGACACATCATCAGTGATGTTACCTGGGGTCACGGAGTGTTTCGGGTCTTTCAAGCATCATACACTCTCACCCAGGCGACCCAGCTGGGGTTGATCAGGCCCCAGCTTGTGTCCAGGTAGCTCTACCCCACCCATGGATCTCCTCTCCTTATCCACAGCCACTTTGAGGCAAGTTCTGCTGCCTCTGTGACCTCCTTGATGGCCCTTCGCTTACTGGCTCCCATGATGCCCAGGATGCTGTAAACCCTGCAGAGAGAATGGCCAGCAAACCCTCTGCATCCCACCTCAATGGGCTCACACCGCGCTCGCCACTCATTGCTCCGGCACTCCTCCACTGGCTCAGCATACTTAGCCCTCTTCCTCTCATTGGCCTCCTCGATACGGTCCTCCCAGGGTACGGTGAGTTCCAGGAGAACAATCTGCTTGGAGGTTTCTGAGATTAGTAATATGTCCGGCCGCAACTTTGTGGTGGCAACAGTTCCTGGGAATTTCAGTTGCTTCTCCAGGTCAACCTTCAACTCCCAGTCTCTTGCTGTCGCTAGCAGGCCAGATGAGGTGGCCCTGGCAGTTGATGGTGGCTTCTCCCCAGCCCGGACAAAAGCAATGGTGTTCTTCACTGGGTGTAGGCGCTTACAGTGGCCAATTCCACAGCTGATGGTATTCGCTATTGCCTTCAGGACTTTGTCATGTCGCCAACGGTAGCGCCCCTCGCCCAGGGCCTTCGAACAGCAGCTAAGTATGTGCTCCAGGGTCCCCCTCTTCGAGCAGAGGTTGCAGGCTGGTGACTCCAGCAATCCCCAGCTGAACAGGTTGGATGGGCTCGGTAGTACATCATAGACAGCCTGGATCAGGAACCGTATGCGATGGCAGTCTGCTACGGTTCCTGATCCAGGCTGTCTATGATGTACTACCGAGCCCATCCAACCTGTTCAGCTGGGTCCGAAAATAAACATTGTTTGTCAGTTATGTAAACTGTCTGGCGCCCAACTTGAGTAATTAAACTTTCGGAGAAGCACCGTTACAGAATGGCGCCCAACGTGGGGCTCGAAGCACGAAATTTCCAAAGGCCGAACTCGAAATTCAGTCTTGCTTGACTTGCTTGTTTGTTGAACTGATGAACTTAGGAACTTTAACTTAACCACAAACTGAAAAGGACATGAGATTGCATTGTGGCACTGAAATTAATTTGAAATTGAAGAAAAGAAAAATGAACATGTAATGTTTTATTTTGAACCCCAGACTTGAATGTGAATGGAATTTATTTGATGATTTGATGATACATGTGTTTTGGATGTTGTGGTAATTGTGAAATATTGATGCTTTAACATTATTATTTATCATGTCTATTCACCATTCTTTTTCATATCCTTTACTGTCCCCTCCAGACATATCCACACCTTTGCCTCTACATGTTCCTCTTCTTAATGCCAGGGATAATAATGTAAACATACATGCCCAAAATCTCAGTGGCCACTCTCCTTCCCTCCTTGTGCAATTTGCAGACATGGACATGGTAACCCCTGCTTCTTCATCCCCTATTATAGAAACCCAAAATGACCCTTCTGGTGTATTTTCCAGCTGTGAGGCTGACTCAGAGAATCAGTGTGAACTTCCAATGATGCTTCCTACCCCGGTAGAGGATGGGGCCAACTTACTGAGCAAGTCCATGGCAATCTAAATAAACTGTATCAGGATCTAGATAAACAGGGTAAGCTTTTAAATGAGGTAAATAAGCAAGTACAAAGAAGTAGGTTTCATGTAGAGTCCAAGATAAACAAACTAGCAGAGCAAACAGACCAAAGTTTACGAAACTTGCATAGGATAGTGACTTCCAATAAGGATAAAACCGACAATGAGATGGATATAATAATGAAAGCCATCAAAACTGTAGTGTCAGAAGAAATAGATACAGTTAAAGTTTCTCTGGTGTCCGACCTTGGTTTTATGGTGGATCAGTTGCAAGTTGAAGTACAGCGGGACTTAAAAGAGATCCAGAGGGCTGTGCAAGAAAAAAACACGGACATAGTAAGCCATATTTCTGAATTCCCCTCATCATTCAAAAGTTTGTCAACAAAAGTGAATGAAATAAGTGGAAAACCTGACGCGATCGAAGAGAAAAGGGAACAGAATTCTCCTAAGCTTTCAAACTTTCTCATAATACTAGTGACTGCTGTGAAACTGAGACCATTTTACCAATCGCACTGAGACATTTAAAATGATACTAAACATGAAATTGGAAAATAATAGATTCACAAGATATATCATACATAGTACATATGCATTCTTGGAGAACTTCAGTGACTTGAGGGGGGCTGGTCACATAGATGAGTGAGGACAGTTTGGGCAGGGTGTTGTACTGTTCCTTTGAAATCTTCTCTCCAGATGAGTTTTATTGCTTTATTGCAGGATGCCTGATCTCAGCTTTATCTTAGCAGGAAAATCAAACCTTACAAAGGGGATACATTGAAAAAAACTATCCATATTTACATTCTGCTTGCATCATAAAGATATATTTATTCAAGTCAATAATTTTTTGTGAAGCGTATGAAAACAGTCCACAGGAAGATTCTGACTAGATTCTCCACTAGACAGCCCTCATGATGTTTCTCAAGGAGGCCCAAAATGCCAAAGGGCTAGTAATTTTGAAGGGCAACTTGATGGGGATGCTTGCAGAGAGGCCATGTCTTTGCTGAACCATACCAAAGACAAGTCCCTAATCTTCCAAAAGATGAGAGAGACCTTTCAGCATCGCCAGAAGCTTGTTAAAGATCCAGGCTCTAGTGCTGATATCCTCTCCACCTTCCCAAGATTCCTAAATACAAAAGGGCTGGTAAGTTTGGAATAACATGTTTTCAACGGCATGCAATTTGAGAATACTGTTTATAGTTTAATATCTTCTTAAAGGTGGATCAAGACTTCACTCTGCTGTTTGACGCTGAGACATCCTTGTTAGGACTGCTAGGGGTTCAGCCGTAACAGAAAGAAAGTGAGTCTCAATACCAGAGAGATTTCCAATAATAAGATTTTTATTTACCACAATAATATAGGGTTAACGTCAGGGGCAGACAAGGCCAAAATAACAAACAAAACAATCTTTTGTTTTAGAAACTAAATTACCTCAGAGGAAAATAAAGAAAACAAAATACAACTTAACTTACCTACCTCCCTACAACCGTAAAAATAGTGAAAATAATATCAAATAAATTGGCGTCACACCCCCCACCTCCCTTAAAGTGTAAATATCATTGTACAAAACTCTTGTAAATATTTTTCAGTTTTGGGCAAACAATATCAAATTCCGCATTCAAGTCATAGTTGTATTACAGGCAAGGATCAAGTAAACCAGGAAATCAGAATTAACAATAAACAAACAATCACAATCTTACTAAACACTCACAATCTCTCTGATACGACACTCTCAAACAAACGATGATGAAACGAACAATAGTAATCGAAATAACAAAAACACATCTCCACACATGGAGACAGGGAATAGACAGACAGATGAAAACAGACAGAATCTCTTGGGGTCTTAACATCCTCCAGGCTGCTTCAGAAGTGGGACACGTTCTTCAGGCCAAATGTCATTAAAGAGGCCAAGCAACTTACTTCAACAGCAGAGCTGAGTCAGTTATTGCTCTCAGCAGTTTTTCATTTACTTAATGTCTTAATTGAAAAACTCTAGTAATCTGTACTATTCAAATACTATGTCTTTTATTACTCATAAATCCCAAGTAATGGTGTATTGATTGGTTTGAGTACCACTTTGTCAAGCAAAAAAAAAAAAAGAGTTTTGAGGTGCGGCTTTTCTTAATAGACTTTTCCCTCATTTCCATTTAAATGTTTAATTGTCAATTCAACTGAAAAATTTGAGAGAACATCACATAAGCTGACTCCATAAATTGACATTGAAATGTTTTATTTTGGACTAATCATTATGGTGGATGGTGTTTCCAGACTCACAGTTCTGACATAATAACACATTTTGAAGTAATCATTACAATTTATTATGTTGTTCAGCAGTGTTTTTGCAGTTGGTGTTATTTATCTGCAAATGTATTTCACAGCATGTTTTATACTGAGTGTAACAGTTTCAATTTCTTTACAGGTAAACTTTGACAATTACGATGGTGCAGTGAGATTCATAAATATTCATGACAATCACTGGAAGTTTGTGGTGAGCAAAACCATTTATCAACTGAACATTTGATTAATTCCATAGTTTTAGTATTGTGAATTCAACGCACTATAGAAACAATGTTGAATATTGTAATTTTTTAGAATTATGTGGATATATGTTTGAAAACACTTTTTTTTTACAACTCTGTCCTGTAACTTACCTGAAAAAAAGAATTTATTGCTCCTTCATTCTCATGTCAGAACAAATATATGTTGCTGACCCTAATAATGTCTCAAATGACCTCGAGGACTCAAAACAAGCAGCCACATGTTTTCGGTGAGACAAATGAGATAAAATATCATAATACCTTATATTTCTTTCCATTTTTCTTTTAAAAAAAATAAAAACATTTTCCGTTGAGAATATATACATATTCATCAAACAAAGCTGACTAGTGACCACTGCAAACAGACTACAAGCTTTGGAACGTGAAAAAACCCTTTTGGTGAATTACTGTGAGGACTTTTCTAAAAATATTTGTGTACTGTACATACAGTCAGTGGCGGACTGGGACAGAAAATCAGGCCGGGAATTTGACTCCACCCCAGGCCAGCTCTGCTGCTGCAGTCTCACCCACCAAATTCATGTGTCCACCAGCTGCTAAACTTACAGGGTAACCCTGTTAGTTGATGGAACAGGTAGACGACCATTCATTATATGAATGGATAAATAAATAAACCCTCAAAAACTCACTAGAAATAGACCATCTATACTACCACACCAAAGACAAATATAAAATTGGCTTACACATATTAAGAAGGGAAAATAAAAGATACATATTCACATGTTAAAATATTTATATTTTATATATTTCCAATGCGCTATGTATCCCCATAGAGTATATAAAACAATGTGCTAGTTTGTCATTAAGATGCGCTTTTAGAACATCTATCATTATATATATATTTGTATTTTTTTTTTATAAAGAATAGATTTTATCTATTGTAAGTTGCTTCGGATGAAAGCGTCCATCTGCCAAATGATGAAGTAAATATTAGGGGTGGAACAGTTCAACTTTTTCCCGGTTCGCTGTTGTTGTAATGTCTGGGAACCCAGAATGTTCATCCATCAACAGAAAGATATATATACTGAACCCTGATTGAATTGTTATTTATAGTAAACCATATTACAGATGCTTTGTCAGATTTAAGTTGAACAGCGGACCGTCCGAGCGCGTGGAGAACCGAACGGATTAATTTTTTTTTTTTTCCACCCCTAGTAAATATTATGTAAATGTAATTCTGACCGACCTGCTCCCTTACCGGCGAACATGGCTGGGATTTTGCAGCAACTTGCTGCGTCTGTGGCCAGGGCTTTTCTCCTTTTTATGCGTTCCCTCTCTACTCCTCCTTTGCGTTTACGCTCCTTTTTTTTGCACTATTTTCCAAGATAAAGCCTGCCTCTGGATATAGCCAATTAGGCAGTGCTTCGCTGATGTTGGGTCATGTGGCCATCAGGCCACCGGGAAATCTTCCGGTGCTCCCGATGGCCAGTCCGCCCCTGCAACCATCACTTCTACCACTAAAAATTGCTTTATAAATAATCTTCCTGATCAGTTTCATCAACTTAGCAAACCAGATAGCTTAGAAGAACTCAATGTTGCAACAGAAACTATTGACGCTCTCTTTTCCAACACTCTAGACTCTGTCGCTCCTTTGCGTTTAAAAAAAGATTAAGGATATTAGTCCAACGCCATGGTATAATGAGCACACTCGGGCCCTTAAGAGAGCAGCAAGAAAAATGGAGCGCAGCTGGAAGAATTCAAAACTAGAAGTTTTTCGAATTTCATGGAGAGAGAAAATGGAGTACAGAAACGCCGTAAAAACCGCTAGATCTGCTTATTTTTCAAATCTTTTATAAGAAAATAAACACAACCCTAAGTATTTATTTAATACAGTGGCTAAATTAACGAGAAATACAGCCTCAACTTCTGATGTTTCCAAACAGCACAGCAGTAATGACTTTATGAACTTCTTTTCTTGCAAGATTGACAACATTAGAGAGAAAATTATGGCCATGCAACTGTCTACTACAGTATCACATCAGACAGTGGACTGTAGTATCCCTGAGGAAAAATTCCATTCATTCGCTGCTATAGGAAAGGAAGAATTGTCTAAACTTGTTAAATCATCAAAATCAACTACATGTATGTTAGACCCTATACCAACTAAGCTATTGAAAGAGATGCTTCCAGAGGTCATAGATCCTCTTCTTAAGATCATTAATTCATCTTTATCACTAGGTTACGTACCGAACAATTTTAAGCAGGCTATTATTAAACCTCTTATTAAAAAACCACAACTTGATCCTGGTGAATAAGTCAATTACAGACCGATTTCCAATCTACCTTTTCTGTCAAAAATACTAGAAAAGGCAGTATCATCTCAACTGTGTTCCTACTTGGAAAGAAATGGTATCTGTGAGGATTTCCAGTCAGGATTTAGACCGTACCTTAGTACTGAGACTGCTCTCATTAGAGTTACGAATGATTTGCTCTTACCATCAGATCGTGGTTGTATCTCTCTATTAGTGTTACTAGACCTCAGTGCTGCTTTTGACACTATTGACCACAATATTCTTTTGAATAGACTAGAAAATTATGCTGGAATTAGTGGAAATGCATTGGCATGGTTCAAATCATACTTATCTGACCGTTATCAGTTTGTAGTAGTAAATGAAGAGATGTCATAAGTTCGATCACAAGTTAAATATGGAGTACCACAAGGCTCAGTTCTAGGACCGTTGCTCTTCACTCTGTACATGCTACCCTTCGGAGATGTCATTAGGAAGCATGGCATTAGCTTTCACTGTTACGCTGATGATACTCAGCTCTATATTTCCTCGCGCCCTGACGAAACCTACCAATTCTCAAAAAAAAACAGAATGCGTAGCTGATATAAAAAATTGGATGACTAGTAATTTCCTACTACTAAATTCAGAAAAAACAGAGATTCTAATTATTGGACCAAAAACTTCAGCACATAAAAACCTAGAATACTGTCTAACACTTGATGGCTGCTCTGTTAAGTCGTCTTCGTCAGTTAGGAACCTGGGTGTGCTCTTTGATACCAATCTTTCATTTGAAAGCCACATTTCTAGCATATGTAAAACCGCATTCTTCCATCTTAAAAATATATCTAAATTGCGACATATGCTCTCAATGACAAATGCGGAACAGCTAGTTCATGCGTTTATGACCTCGAGACTAGATTACTGTAACGCTCTACTGGGTGGTTGCCCTGCTCGCGTGATAAACAAATTACAGCTGGTCCAAAACGCAGCAGCTAGAGTCCTTACTAGAACCAGGAAATATGAACATATTAGCCCGGTCCTGTCAAAACTGCACTGGCTCCCTATTAAGCATCGTATAGATTTTAAAATCTTGCTAATTACTTACAAAGCACTAAATGGCTTAGCTCCCCAGTACCTGAGTGAGCTCTTAATGTATTATAGTCCTTCGTGTCTATTACGATCTCAGAATTCTGGCCAGTTGTTAATACCTAGAATATCAAAATCAACCGCAGGCGGTAGATCCTTTTCCTATTTGGCACCTAAACTCTGGAACAATCTTCCGAGCATTGTTCGGGAAGCAGACACACTCTGTCAGTTTAAATCTAGACTAAAAACGCATCTATTTAACCTGGCATAGACATGACGCACTATAAACTTTTGTCTTCATATCCGTTAAAGGATTGTTAGGCTGCATAGATCAGGTCAGCCGGAACCGGGAACACTTCCTATAACACCAGATGTACTCGTTACATCAGAAGAAGAATGGCGTCTACGCTAATTTTTTGTCTCTCTGCTTATCCCGAGGTTTACCAATTAACGTGATTGCCTGGATCTGGGCTGTGTCCGGGTCGGGTCGGACGGGGAACCTGTGCCTGTGTGCGGCAGCAATGTGGCCCTGTGGTGTCGGCGGAGACTGTGTGAACGAGCTCATCCTTTGTTAAGACCTTACCGACTCATCAGCCGGTGGCACATATCCCAACAAACCGTCCCTTACCGGCGTGATCAAAAAGATCTTAAACTAGATGGAACTAGATTAAATATTTTGAACTGTTGCGATTCCAAATCGGTTTAATGACCCGTAACTCTGCCTGAGTATCGGACAAGTGTTCACTGTTGGCCAGAGGAGAAATGGCCCCCCGACTAAGCCTGGTTTCTCTCGAGGTTTTTTTCTCCATTTGTTGGAGTTTTGGTTCCTTGCCGCTGTCGCCTTAGGCTTGCTTAAGTTGGGGACACTTGCTTGATATTCAGCAGTGTTTTTGATATGCCTGCATTGGCGCCGTTGTATGTGAACTGAGCTGAGCCGGACGATTACATCACTGTTTTCTGCAGTGCTGATATACCTAAATTAACTAGACTAATAACTACTGATATTTGGAACGGAATGAATCAATAATATATAGAATAAGCTGCACAATGACACCATTTTCTTATTAATGTAAAGCTGCTTTGCCACAATTTGCATTGTAAAAAGCGCTATATAAATAAAGATGACTTGACTTGACTTGACTTAACTATTAGTGTTACTAGACCTCAGTGCTGCTTTTGACACTATCGACCACAATATTCCTTTGAATAGACTAGAAAATTATGCTGGAATTAGTGGAATTGCATTGGCATGGTTCAAATCATACTTATCTGACTGTTATCAGTTTGTAGTAGTAAATGAAGAGACGTCATTTCGATCACAAGTTAAATATGGAGTACAAGGCTCAGTTCTAGGACCGTTGCTTTTCACTCTGTACATGCTAGAATACTGTCTAACACTTGATGGCTGCTCTGTTAAGTCGTCTTTGTCAGTTAGGAACCTCGGTGTACTCTTTGATACCAATCTTTCATTTGAAAGCCACATTTCTAGCATATGTAAAACCGCATTCTTCCATCTTAAAAATATATCTAAATTGCGACATATGCTCTCAATGACAAATGCGGAACAGCTAGTTCATGCGTTTATGACCTCGAGACTAGATTACTGTAACGCTCTACTGGGTGTTTGCCCTGCTAGCGTGATAAACAAACTACAGCTAGTCCAAAACGCAGCTGCTAGAGTCCTTACTAGAACCAGGAAGTATGAACATATTAGCCCGTTTCTGTCAAAACTGCACTGGCTCCCTATTAAACATCGTATAGATTTTAAAATCTTGCTAATTACTTACAAAGCACTAAATGGCTTAGCTCCCCAGTACCTGAGTGAGCTCTTAATGCATTTTAGTCCTTCACGTCTATTACGATCTCAGAATTCTGGCCAGTTGTTAATACCTAGAATATCAAAATCAACCGCAGGCGGTAGATCCTTTTCCTATTTGGCACCTAAACTCTGGAACAATCTTCCTAGCATTGTTCGGGAAGCAGACACACTCTGTCAGTTTAAATCTAGACTAAAAACGCATCTATTTAACCTGGCATACACATGACGCACTATAAACTTTTGTCTTCATATCCGTTAAAGGATTGTTAGGCTGCATAGATCAGGTCAGCCGGAACCGGGAACACTTCCTATAACACCAGATGTACTCGTTACATCTGAAGAAGAATGGCGTACGCTAATTTTTGTATTATCCCGAGGTTTACGCATTAACGTGAGTAGTCTATAGGGGGGACACAATGTCAAAATGATTGATTATGACCTTTGACCTTTTGACCTCCACAGCCCCCATAGGGACCACCCACGATGTTACCCCACCCTCACGTTTGACCGTTCTATCACCTTTGACCTTTGACATCGATCTCCTCTGGGGAATTGTGAATAACGATGTTGTCCTATGGTTGTTTGTATGTCTTCTGGTGCTCAAATTGCAGATGGGTCGTTTATAAACTTTGGCAGGTTGTATTTGGTTGTGTTGAGGGTGAGACATGTGTAAAACACATCCGGCAACATCCGCATTCCATCTCATGAGTATTTAAATAGAGACCGAGATTCTGTGAAAACGAAAAAAATAGTTTAAAGTCAGACATTTTAACGATACATCTTACTGTTAAAGTTTGTTTTTAGGTAAAAAATAATGCTTACTCTGCTTTCCAGCATTCGCGAGGACATGTTTTCTCTTCGGAAGTGACTTCAGACAGGTGTGTAAGGGGGCACCCGAGTCTCTGCCCCTAACACACCCCTTACACATCTTATCAGGAAAATGTAATTAAGTTTGTCAACATCTTTTCACGTAATGAAAGATATCAGTAAAAGTTTAAAAAGAATTTTCTGAAACAACATTTTCAATCACATTAAGTATTAAGCATATCAAACAATAGTTTTAAAAACACATCATGCGAATAGTTTAAAGTCGGACATTTTACCTTACGTTTCACTGTTAAAGAATTGTTTTTGTTTTTTTAGAAAAAAATAATACTCACGCTACTTTTTGTACAAATATCCACTCTCTCTGGACGCAAAAAAACAAAATGAAGTCCAAGAGCCCTGTGAAGAGGCACCCGAGTCTCCACCCCCCTAACACTCCCCTAACACATGCATCCTCCCACCAAACACGCCCCCCAACACCGGAGGATAGACGCAAGAGATGTATATTTAAATGAGGGTAGAATCATTAAACAAAATAACCTTTAGAAATAAAGTTGTTTTAACAAAGTTTAACATTTTTTAGTACGTGGGAGGTAAACAGTTTTTCACACATGAAGTGATGCAGATCGTTAATAACAAAAACGTAGTATTCAGGCATAGAAAATGTTATAAGAAAAGGTGAAATGTGTTTCTGAAGACCATGTACAACATTAAAATGTTTAACAATGTAATGGGTGACAGTGACAAACATTGGGAGGTCAATGGAATGTTTATTAAAGAAAGGTTTGTTTTTCACATACATTTGAAGATGTTCCTTTACACACATCATTTAAAGACATTTAAAAAATGAATTGTACAGTTTAAACACAAAAAGTTTATACAGATATTTTAAAACGTTACCAGAAGAAATGTAAAAACAAGTATTTCCATCGCATTAAAAACGTTGAAAACAAAAGTCAATTTAAAAAACGTAATCGAAAAAAGTAAAACAATTAACAGAAAGCTTTTCCATCACATCAAAAACGTTAAAAAAAGTCAATGTTCAGTTATTTAAAAATGTAAAACAAGTTTTTTCACATACAGTTTTTAAAAAAACGATAAAAACAACAACAACAACAAATCAGTTACCAGGACGTTATAAGAATAAAAGTGCTTTAAGCTTTTAAAAAAGGTAAAACAAGCTAGAGAGTGTTTTCACATACATTTGAAGAAAGCTTCCTTCACAGTAGGAACTATGTAGGGTCTACAACTTTAATAACATCTAAAATGATGTAGGCTACACATCGTTAAAGCACAAAGGCCTATCCATTTTTAAAGTTATCAGAAAAATGTAAAACAAGTTGTAGACTGTTTCACACATGACCTTTACAAATAACAGAAATGGGTTCAAATATGCGTCTTCTGACACGTTTCAAACAGCGCGTTAGCGTCAAACATATCAAGCAACAGTTGTTAAAAACGCGAATCGTTTCAAGCAAAACATTTCAACTACAATTTGCTGCTAAAGTTTTTTTTCGTTTTTAGCAAAAAATAACTCAAAGCTGTTCCGTGCAAGACATGTTCAGTCACCAAAGATTACAGTAGAGAATCGATCTGCGCGTAAAGCCACGCCCCCCAGTACCAGAGGATAGACTCGAGCCGAGGTGTGCATTTAAATTGTAATGAAATAATTAAACAAAACGTTTTTTTAAAATAAAATTAACATTTTTAGTTCATTAACTTATTGATTTATTCACTCTTGGATAGCATCATTCACGTTTTGTATGTTAAACGTTTTGAGTTTATGTAGGCCTACCACTGTCTGAGAATGTGTTTTTGGAGTAAAGTATACTGAAACTATGTGCTTTAAACTTTAAAAACGTGAAACGCGGGAGGTAAACAGTTCTTCACATGCATGTAACACTTTCAACTAATACGTACAACTTTAAAGTGATGCAGATCGTTAAAAACAGAAATACAGGCATAGTAAAAATGTTATCAGTAAAGGTGTTTCTGAAAACCATAAACATTATGCATTAAAATTTAAGAATGCGAAACAATGTTTTGAGGTTAAATATTACAATCAAGGGTGTTTTTTTTTATTAAAAATCTTTTCACATATACATTTGAAAAGTGTTTCAACACACATATAACATTAAAAATGTTAAAAGCAACAAAAGATAATACGGTCACAAAGTTTTGTTTGTTTTTTCACGTGAAGTTAAACAATCTCAGAAGAGGTAAAATGTGTTTCTAAAACAATATGCCGTAACGCAAAGTTAAAATGTTCCATAGTCCAGGGAGAAAAAAAAAGTGTTTGTACCGCATGAAAAGATGACGTCGTATTCTCCCCGAGGTTTGATAGCTAAATTTGAACACCATCACACTCGTCCGCATACACGGGGATTAAGTGAGAAAAAAAAAAGTTGAAAGAAAACATTCAACTCAAACTCAACTCAAAGATCTCAAATAAAAAGAGGAAAATTAAAGCAAGTGACACGGCCATCGCTTCTGCAGCTCTCGCACTAAAGTTACATCTCCTAAGAAATATCATTTGTTTAGTCTTAAGCAGTGTCATGTAGAAGGGCGGTCTTTTAATTCCCTTTATGTTGAGTTTGTTCTGTTTTCATGAACTCCTATGAACACGTTTGACCATGCTCCGAGAGGAGTCTTTACAAACTGTTCAACTGTACAAAAACAAAGAAACAAAATTTTAACAGCATCATCGATTAGTGGGGGGAAAAATGTCATTTATAAAACCATATTTACAAACTTCCACTATAGACCAGGAGAGAGGAGTTCTGTATTACTTATTTGTAGCTATAATTGGCTATTTTCAAAGATTTTAGCACAACTATTTACACACATATGAAGCAGGAGTATCTCTAACTGTACACTGTGTGACACTTTAAACAAACCGTTACCTGTTTACTTGTGGTCAGATAAGTTCCTCAGCTCATTCATCTCTGTAATCTGTGGGGATGTTGAAAGAAATGTTTCTGCGGACATTAAATACCTTATGGAAAAATCATTTGAAATGCTGATTTGTAGTTGTAAAACAAAGCACAGAAATGTGTACCACTTCATCTGCTACCTGAACAAGATGACTAAATCTAAATATCAATTTAGTCAAACACTCTCAAACTATCACTTAAATTCTTAATTTTCATTCATTCCTGTAAACGCTGAATGTGGACAGCTCTCAATGAATCCTCACCTAAAAACATACAGTGCAACAAACAAAATATGAATAGTGTCATCTGAAGAAGATGACTAAAACTAGTGGAGTAATAAAACATCATTTACAAAACCATATTTACAAACTTTCACAATTGCTCACAACTGGATTTTGTGTGTTTATTATAAACGGCATCACAGCGGTGTGCCATAGCTATGCCAAAATATGTCGGCGTGTGCAAATATGATTTTAGCACAGCTATCAGTCAGATGACTGCATTGTTCAAACGGAGCGCTTTCACAAGAGGGGCACTTCCTTACATCTTCATGCCGCCTACCTGACACTCTTTCTGGCTTGAGCAGAGACACACACCGCGCGGTTCACACGGAGGAACGGAGCACAACATAAGAAATGCACTCGTTGCGTTTCTGTGTATATAAAAATATGTAAAGACCAAAGGGCATATTTTGAATAAATTAGTGCTCAAACATGAACTTTCTGTTACTTTTTATTCTTTTTCAACAACTTTCCTCATTGACTCAATCTGATGATATACAGCAGTCATACAGCAGTCAGATGACTGCATTGTTCAAACGGAGCGCTTTCAAGTCAAGTCAAGTCAAGTCATCTTTATTTATATAGCGCTTTTTACAAAGCAAATTGTGGCAAAGCAGCTTTACATTAATAAGAAAATGGTGTCATTGTGCAGCTTATTCTATATATTATTGATTCATTCCGTTGCAAATATCAATAGTTATTAGTCTAGTTAATTTAGGTATATCAGCACTGCAGAAAACAGTGACGTAATCGTCCGGCTCAGCTCAGTTTGTATACAATGGCGCCAATGCAGGCATATCAAAAACACTGCTGAATATCAAGCAAGTGTCCCCAACTTAAGCAAGCCAAAGGCAACAGCGGCAAGGAACCAAAACTCCAACAAATGGAGAAAAAAACCTCGGGAGAAACCAGGCTTAGTCGGGGGGCCAGTTCTCCTCTGGCCAACAGTGAACACTTGTCTGATTCTCAGGCAGAGTTACGGGTCATTAAACCGATTTGGAATCGCAACAGTCAAAATATTTAATCTAGTTCCATCTAGTTTAAGATCTTTTTGATCACGCCGGTATGGGACGGTTTGTTGGGATATGTGCCACTGGCTGATGAGTCGGTAAGGTCTTAACAAAGGATGAGCTAGTTAACACAGTCTCTGCCGACACCACAGGGCCACATTGCTGCCGCACACAGGCACAGGTTCCCTGTCCGACCCGGACACGGCCCAGATCCAGCCGATCACGTTAATTGGTAAACCTCGGGATAAGCAGAGAGACAAAAAATTAGCGTAGACGCCATTCTTCTTCTGATGTAACGAGTACATCTGGTGTTATAGGAAGTGTTCCCGGTTCTGGCTGACCTGATCTATGCAGCCTAACAATCCTTTAACGGATATGAAGACAAAAGTTTATAGTGCGTCATGTGTATGCCAGGTTAAATAGATGCGTTTTTAGTCTAGATTTAAACTGACAGAGTGTGTCTGCTTCCCGAACAATGCTAGGAAGATTGTTCCAGAGTTTAGGTGCCAAATAGGAAAAGGATCTACCGCCTGCGGTTGATTTTGATATTCTAGGTATTAACAACTGGCCAGAATTCTGAGATCGTAATAGACGTGAAGGACTATAATGCATTAAGAGCTCACTCAGGTACTGGGGAGCTAAGCCATTTAGTGCTTTGTAAGTAATTAGCAAGATTTTAAAATCTATACAATGTTTAATAGGGAGCCAATGCAGTTTTGACAGAACCGGGCTAATATGTTCATATTTCCTGGTTCTAGTAAGGACTCTAGCTGCTGCGTTTTGGACCAGCTGTAATTTGTTTATCACGCGAGCAGGGCAACCACCCAATAGAGCTTTACAGTAATCTAGTCTCGAGGTCATAAACGCATGAACTAGCTGTTCCGCATTTGTCATTGAGAGCATATGTCGCAATTTAGATATATTTTTAAGATGGAAGAATGCGGTTTTACATATGCTAGAAATGTGGCTTTCAAATGAAAGATTGGTAAGATAGGTATTGGTACCTAACTGACGAAGACGACTTAACAGAGCAGCCATCAAGTGTTAGACAGTATTCTAGGTTTTTATGTGCTGAAGCGTTTGGTCCAATAATTAGAATCTCTGTTTTTTCTGAATTTAGTAGTAGGAAATTACTAGTCATCCAATTTTTTATATCAGCTACGCATTCTGTTAATTTTGAGAATTGGTAGGTTTCGTCAGGGCGCGAGGAAATATAGAGCTGAGTATCATCAGCTTTCACAAGAGGGGCACTTCCTTACACCTTCTTGCCGCCTACCTGACACTCTCTCCGGCTTGAGCAGAGACACACACCGCGCGGTTCACACGGAGGAACGGAGCACAACATAAGAAATGCACTCGTTGCGTTTCAGTGTATATAAAAATATGTAAAGACCAAAGGGCATATTTTGAATAAATTAGTGCTCAAACATGAACTTTCTGTTACTTTTTATTCTTTTTCAACAACTTTCCTCATTGACTCAATCTGATGATATACAGCAGTCATACAGCAGTCAGATGACTGCATTGTTCAAACGGAGCGCTTTCACAAGAGGGGCACTTCCTTACACCTTCATGCCGCCTACCTGACACTCTCTCCGGCTTGAGCAGAGACACACACCGCGCGGTTCGCACGGTGGAACGGAGCACAACATAAGAAATGCACTCGTTGCGTTTTGTGTATTTCACGAGTTCACATTTACATATAATTAAGAAGAGTAAAGGTTTAAGCGTATTTGGCGTGCTGTCCAGGGGGAGGGCTCCGAGCTCGGAATTTTGGCCCGAACCCAGAGTACTCCCCCCGGTTGTGGTATAACTAGATGGAACTATAAGTGAGGAGATGGGGTGGAGGAGGGAAGCTGGTAAACTCTCAGAGGGAAGCTGGTAAACTCTCAGACGAACAGAGGTAAGTCTGCTGTATTTATACCTCCTGTCATTGAATGAGTTGATTAAGTGATTGCTCTCCACTTGTGCTGATGAGGTTAATTATCTGCATCTGATCCTCCCGAACTTTGTTAATTAAACATCATTTCACGAGTTCACATTTACATATAATTAAGAAGAGTAAAGGTTTAAGCGTATTTGGCGTGCTGTCCAGGGGGAGGGCTCCGAGCTCGGAATTTTGGCCCGAACCCAGAGTACTCCCCCAAAAGCAGAAAAGCAAAGGACAGCCGCCAGACTAAAACCCCCCCCAAACGGCGCCGAGAAATGGCGGCTGGCATTTCGGGGAGCCTGGTTGGATCAGGAAACCTATGTTGCCTCTGTTTGGAATGACCAATCGAAAGAATTCTCACATCATCTGATGGGAGACCAATGCTCACTGCATCAGGCGGTGTGAGTGTGTGATTGGAGCATCCGATCGGGAGGGCTCTGGCGACTTCCAACAGGAGACCAATGCTCACGGAGTTGAAAGGTTGAGCCCTACCGACCAAGGATGAGGGTTGGCGTGGTTTAAGAATGACTGACCGCAGGGACCCACTCAGCTTCCAACGGGGGCGACTCCTGGCAACGGATGAGTGGGCCCCATTGGCCACTGGCGGTGTGAAGGAATTAGAAAAGCCCTGTCAAGAGAGCACTTGAGGCGACCGATGGGAGACCAATGCTCTGGGGAGACCAATGCTCCGGGGAGACCAATGCTCGGAGGAGACCAATGCTCGGGGGAGACCAATGCTCCGGAGTGTAGTGCCTGGACTGGATCATGAACGACCAATTCATTTTAGGTTTTAAGAAAAACTTTTAACTCTTTGAGTCGCATAAGTAAATCTTAGTCGGCTCCGAATGTCCTGGTCCCCCCCACGGACAAGTGACACTTTAAGTGGCGAGGTGTGAGGCAAGGCAGAATCCCTTTGGAGGTCTCCCATCTTCAAAGAGATACTAATCAGCTCACACCAAATTCCTTGTCCCTCACAAGACCAAGGAAATGAATTCCACGCACACACATAGAGACATTCATCAAAATATGAATATTCCCTAAGTGTTTTTCCTGTGCTTTTCTTTTGTATGCATGTCTATATTACTCCCACTTAGTTACATCTTGTAGTTGTGTTAGTTTCACTGTAAAATGCTTATATTTGAACGTAAGAACATTTACTCCCTAAAAGGGAGTCAGAAACATGCGTTTCTTGGATTCAAAACGTTCCTCTGTTAATTTCATACCTAGATATTGGTGTCTTATTGTGATAATATGGATTATTCTACTTTTAAGGTACTTTGGAGGGAAAAGAACCCAGCTTAAGCACCTCTGTAGATAATGCAAATTAGGCCATAAAAACAGACAAAGGAAAGTTTTCCCGCAAAAAGTCCATGTTCCCTATTGGTCCGTACGGCCCAGAATGGGTGTGACTGGAGTTACCTTTATAACACCTAAACACAAGCGGAACCACGCTCAGTCGTTTTCATCTTAGACGAGACACCCTTCTTTCTTTTATTTTCTGGCATTTTACAAACAGTTAATTCCGTTTTGAAATTCCCGCCGAAGAATCACCTCAGGAAGAGACCAATAGAAACTCCAGCTCCGCACGGAAGTTTGAACGGCATTCACCACAGCACAAAGTACAAATGCAAGTATCCGAATTAATTTCGATGCGCTTTAACTTTATTGTCTGAAGTGATTTCGTTGCTGGCTCTCAAAAGGTTGAACTGTTTGTAATCTTGCCTTCTTTGATCAACTCTTTCTTTCTTTCCTTTCGTTATCTTACTGTATGCTTTGCTTAGATTTAGTTATATGTATTTGTATATATATATCATATATTCATATATTAAACATCTTGTATTCACGCAATTCATTGTCTCTGGGTAACTCATACATGAACCAAGTCACTTTAACGTTTGATTTCGCTAGCTTTATGCTTTTTAAATACTAGAATAAGTTTCCTTTTTGTGGCCAGAGAAGAAAACTTCCTTTCTAGAATTGATAAGAAAATCGGACTGATAGTTTTGCTGGATAAAACAAACCAGTCTTTCTAAATTAATTCTAAACTTAGAAATAATTTTAGATCATATATGTTCATGATTAATTATAATTCGTTGTAATTGATTATCGATATATACCTAATTCCCTTCGTGGTTGATTCATATTCACGATTAATCATAACGTGTTGTGATTCGGTTGTGAATATGTTTCATCCATTTGAGCAAGTTGCTACATATATTTTTGGTGGAGAACGCGGCAACGTTTTAAACTTGGTTTTGTGTTGAGCGACACAGTTTCAATCTTTGTGTTTATTAATGTGTTCATGCGCGTTTTCATGCAGTGAGAGTCGCAACGCGCGTCTCACCATTGCCCCGCGGTAACAACGGCTATATTTGTCTAACATTGTAGCTACTGTTAACCGTCTAGAATTAACTGCAGTTCACAATATTAAAATTGTTCCTGTAAAGAGGATCAAATCTCTTCACAGCACATTTTAATATTAGTTTTTCCGCCTGTTAGAACGAAGAAACCTTCTTTCAGCGCGAAGACAGATTGATTTGAGCGATGTTCCTCTTATCTTTCTAAAAGGCCTTTATTTGTATCGCTAGATTTGATTCATTGCGTATATCCAGTGTTATTCAACTAAGCGATTAGACTCGGTTAGGTCAAACCACTTGCTTAGCTACCCAGTGTTCGCCTAATGCAAATCTATTTAGAAGAACACAGTTATCTGAATTGTTTGTAAATCGGAGTCATTTATTTTAACACATTGATCAAGTGTTAATTTGTAACAGCAGCAAAGAAATCCTGCAAAGTTACACATTCTTGTGCTGTAAACTAGCGCAAAAGGATCTGCTGAGATCTAAAACATTGTATGCGTGCACGAACGCATAATTATTTAATTCACTCACGACTGAGTTGAGGGTAGGTCACAGTACCTCTGACTAACCACCAGAGGGCGACCCGTGTAAGCGTGGGACACACCCCACTTTCGTGACGTCATTGTTGTGTGGGCTCACTGACGCCATCTCGTGGGCATTCTCCGTTAGGTCTGCTGCTTTTCTTTCCTCTTGTTTATTCCATTGTGGTCATTCCAATTTTTCCCTTTGGCTATTCTCAATCCTGTTTCTGTTATTTTATTGACTGCTATTATTTGGAACTTGGCATACTTATTTGGAATTTGGTTTAACAAGTTTTAATTCAAATTTAAATTAAGTTTCCCCTTCCAACACCGGGAATTCACTTACTGGAGGCACGCCACCTAGTGGGCCTTCCCCAGATAAGTCAATTTCCTTCCTCTCTCTCCTTTTATTTTTAGTTTATATCATTTTACTGCAATTTCTTCCTTTTCAGCTATTTTATTAATTCTATTAGTGTTTCACCTGCATTCCTTATTATTTGAGTTAAGCCTCTCTTGTTTTGCACACTTGTTTAAATTTAATTAAACACAGTTTTAATTTGAATTTAAATTAAGTTTTTCTGTGCCATCCATTGGCTTTTGTTCATTTTGTTGCACTCCCCCTAGCGGGCAGTCCCAGACAAAGAAGGCTTTCTCTCTTTTCTCTTGAGATTTTCACTTTGAGTTGTGTTATTTCTGCTTTTCAGATGGTTTATTCTGTTTAATATCATTATAAGCTCCATTCTTTTACCCCATATACTTAATGATTTAAATTTGGTTTAAGCAAGAATTTAAATCTAAATTAACATTAAGTTGCAGTTGTTCAGCCATTTTGTGTACTTGCGGATAGTACTCCCCCTAGTGCTCTGTAGTGAAGTGACGGTTGTTTTCAGATTGAGTGCCAGTGAGCAGAGGCGCCTGGTCTGCCGGACACAACGCTGGCTGTGTGTGAATCTCGGACATTTCTGTTCTCGTGCTATTGGTGCTGACACGCAGCCGACATCAGCAATTGGACACTTCAGGTGTAGGAGTCAACGAGTCCAGCTGTCCACAAGGCCAATTTTGGTTAATTACCCTGATTAGGCGTCCGCACCGACGGAACCGCCCGATTTGTAGCAGTACACCACTGCGGTGACTGACTCCAAAGGGGGTTATCAGGCGAAACCCAATTTTGACTCGGCAGTCTGGCCGTTGACACGCCTCACTTGAGTGTTGTCCAATTGTGCTAAAAGTCATTGCTGTTTAAGCGGTCGCACCGTGACACAAGGGGAGCAGGGTGCCCGAGGACACCGTAGTCTAGTGGTTGGAGCCGTCGGGGAGGTTAGCCCTGCCACTGAGTTCTCACCTGAACAATCCCAATTCACTCCAGGCATAGTTAAATGGTATACTGCCCATTCACTTCAAGTAATCCATAGAATATTAGATATTCTGTGAGCATTTAAGTGTTTGGCTTATCCTTCTGTTCTTAAGCCATACCATCCCCCTAGGGTTTATAACTCGACAGCGCCCTCGTCAGGCCTGCCATAAACCCCAGCAGTGATAGCAAGCTTAAGCCTTCTTCCTCCCCTCTATCTTTTCCTGTTCCTATTTTGTTTCTATTTGTTTTTCTTTTCTCTTTAATCATTTGGTATCTTTTGTTCAGTTTTCTGTTGCTGTTCTCGTGTTTTTTTTTTTCTTTCTTCTTTCAGTTCACGTAAAAGCAGAACCTATGAGAGCCATCAAGGAAAGCTGAATAATAGATCGACGACCCAAGCAGCCAGAGTCATTATATGACCAACTAAGCTACCTGTCGAAATCTTTATTTAGACCCGGTGCTCACCCACACAAATCGGCCCCACCTGGCCATTCACGGCCAAAGACGTTAAGTGTCTGGCCTATATTCCACAAACTGTCCACCCCAGTTTGTCAAAATCACACTTCGTGCACAGAATTACATATTACCGTAGCTCGATTAATTTTGCACGGACTTGCATTGGTCTCTTTGTGCTGTCTTTCTCTCGCCAACAGTGAGCCACTATGTCCCGATCATCCAGCCCTGGCACCCACTGGGATCATCTCGAGACCTGGCTGAGTGACTTGACTAACACGTTCCTGCCCAACGCCGCTGGGGACCTACAGCAACTGAGCAGAGAACAACTGGACGACGACTTGAACAGGCTGATGGCCCACGATCAGACGCAGAGCTACAACCACAAAGAATGGGCCAAGATCGTCGGTGGACTCGCCCACAACCTCATCGTCCAGGCACGTCTCAGCGAACAGAGCAACATCCAACTGGAGCAAGAAGCAACAGCGCTCAAGCTCCAGGCCGAGGAGGCCAGGAGGAACCAGGCCACTGCTCAACAGCGCCTAGACCAGCTACTCCTCGAGACCCAGAACCAGCACGGGACAGCGGATGAAAAGGACCCAGAGCTACAGGAGAAGGTGGAAAAACTCCAAAAAGCCCTGGCAGAGCTCCATCTAGAGACAGAGCATAAAGAGCAGTTGGAGAACGAATCCAGAGAGGAACTTACTGAAAAACTCCAACACAGTGGTGCTCTCCTAGCAAGAATAGAGACCGAACTAAAAGAAATTGATGCTAAGGCCAAGGCCTGTGAAAACCACCTGCAGGCGGCCCGAGCTGAAATCCTTTCTTTAGTACAACAAAGAGACTATTTAAAAGATGAACTTGACATTGTTCACAGAGAATTGAAATATTCTTATAACCTGCAAAGCTACCAGGGAAGGGAAACACCCATCACACAGTTTTCCCTGGCCCGTGAGCCCAGGCCTCCCAGTCAAGAGTCCCTTGTGCAAAAAGGGGGTGAAAGCTCACCGTTCAGGATGCCACCCTCCGGCATCCCAGAACCTTCATCGGCAACAAAGGGGTGGGAGCCTTTCCAGAAAGTCCGTGCCACAAGTCACAGCATGGCTCCCAAAGAACTTGACAAGTTGGCCAGAAACATTCCCACATTCACCCCAAACCCTGCAGGAGGCCACGATGTGCACGCCTACTTGCAGGACATAGACTTTCTTTTGCAAAATGTGCCCAACGTGAATGCATGGGACAGATTGTATTTGCTCAGAATCACGTCCAGCCGTGATGTGCGAAGTTTCCTAGATCGGCAATCAGAAACTGTCAAATCAGACTACCAGAAGCTGAGACAGGCTCTGATCAGAGAGTTTTCTGACCCTGAATCGGACCAAGGGCTCATCGCTGCTATGGACCTTAAACAGGGCCGACTTGAAACTCCACAGGCTTACTACAACAGGCTGCGACGGGCCTACCTCGGAGCACGCAATGAGCCAGGCATGGAGGAGGACTTCAACTTCAGAACTCTGTTCCTCCGAAACCTGCATCCTGCGGTGAGTCATCACCTAGGAGTCCTGGCCTGTCCGCGCAGCATGTCTACCCAACAGCTGCGAGACTTAGTCCATAAAGCTTATGTCAAGCAAAAGACTGTTTCTGAAAAGACTGTAAAAAACCCAACCATCTACCCTGTCTCTGCTCACTTTCAAACTGAAGTGGCCCTAGAGGGTGCACAGCCACCCCACGGTGACAGAGTGTATAACAGGCCGTCAAAGCCGTTCCCAGCCAGCAGAGGGCAGCCTCACACTGAGGGTGCCCGTCCCAAGCACCCGGCCGGACGCTCTGAAAGAACCTGGGACTACTCAGGTCCATCCAACAACCCAAAGGGTGATGCGGCGAGGAATGCCAGCCGACGGTCCAGAAATGGCAGACACTCATCTGCCAGAGCATCAAGTCCCAACAGCCAGCAGCGGAATGCCTCTCGACAGGTCCCTAACAAGCCCACGTCTGAGCCCTCGCAAGAGCAGAACAGAGCAGCAGCGTCTGAGTCTGCGGAGATCCTGAGGATTCTCAAAGAACTGATCCAACAGAAACCCCACAAGGGAGACAAGACAGAGAAGCCAGACTCCTTATGACTAGGAGTAAGGCCTGTCTTCAAGATCAGCTCTGACATTCCTCAGACAGAACCTAAACCCCAGATCCCTGCTGACCAGCCACTGACCACAGAAACAGCTCACGCATCACTAAATGACAGCATCTCTCAATCACCTCAGCTGATGGTTGCACACCCGGAGCAGACCAACACATTTCATCACGCTGTCAACAAAGACTCCAAGGTACCAGAAAGTGCTGTTTTGGTTGTCTGCCTCCCTAACGAACTGCAAGAGACCGGCCCCAACTGCCTATTGGTCAGCACACAAGCCCCAGTACCAAGACTCCTGAGAAATCTGATCGAAAAGGGGGTGGCCCGGAAGCTCTACCTTACCATCACTGTGGAAAATGATGTGAAAATTGAGGCCCTGGTAGACACCGGCGCAGATCTCACTTTGATGTCATCAGACCTCTTTGAAAGACTCAGAGCTGAAGCTAAGAGACAGAATTGAACTCTTAAATCACAAAAATGTGGGTTGAATGTGCAGTCATACAGTCAAGATGAGGTCCAACTTGAACAGATAGCTCCCATTCACCTGACCATCGGTCCAATGAGCCTGATACATCCTGTGTACATATCACAAATGGACACATTCCCCCTTCTCATTGGCAAAGATCTGCTAGATCGCTTTGAGCCCTTATTGGACTTCAGAAAGCTGAAAATTTGGGCTCAAGTACGAGAACCTCTGTCTCTCCAGTCACCCAGATCACCTGAGCCAGACTGTCAGGTCACCAAGGTCACCGAGGTCACGGGAAATCTCACAGCTAGGCGTGAGAACATCATCTCAGCACCAGAGCAAAGTTCAAGTTCGCTACTCTGCACTCTGCAACTTACCAGAGACTCTGACTCCTACTGCCCTAAGGTCATGGCAGACCTGCAACTGATTGATGTAAAGACAACAGACATTGTTCTCGCACTGTGGGCTGACAACTCAGCCATCAGTCACACACTCTTCAATGCTCTCATTGAGGACACACCTGACCTTCCGTCTGCCAAAAAGCGCACACGCTTCCCTTTGGACCCTCATCCGTCAACCATGACAACTGCCAAGGGCATCTGCGTTTTGAACTTGAAATGGAACGGCCGGTGTTTGACTCATTACTTCCTGGTTCTTCGGGACCTGCCACATGATGTCTACATTGGAGCGGACGTTTTGATTCGCCTCAAGGCTCATGTAGACTTTATTGACGAGGTGGTGTGGGCCCCAATGACCTCACAGCCCCCTGTTACGCCCGTCGACACTGAGAACCTCCTGTCAGGCCAGACCATTCCAGAGGTCTGCACCCTGGTCAGTGAACAGGGAACTGTAGTACCAGCTTACACCAAAGGGGTTGCTGTTCGGCTCAACATGCGACGTGGGCAAACCCTAAACCACACACTGGGTTTCTTTCAACAGTCACCTGAATGCGTGGAACTTGGACTCACTCTGGAAGCCACTCCCCTCACGGAAGTGTCATCCCGCGTAGTCTACATCCTGTTCAACAACTGCACGGCAACAGACATTGGAATTCCCAAGGGCTACCGCTTGGGTTGGCTAGTGAGTCACAATTTCCATGACTTTGATCTCACTTTACCAGTCATTGGTTCAATCCCATCTGTAATGATACCAGAAGGGAGCTTGGACTATACAGTGTTCACAGCACCCTTCAAGATCATCTCCATAACGTCTGTCATGCCAGTGGCCACAGAACAAGTATGCAGAACGGAGCTGACAGAGGACCGACACCTTACAGTGTACACAGTCTCTAACCAGCCTGCTTGTGAGAGTGATGAAATTGCTTCACCATTGACTGCTGACTTGACCAGTGACACAACAACAGAGGAGCCATTTCCAGGATTTGAGACTCAGGTCCAACAAATTCTGAAAGACGCAGACGCCTTAAAGAACAATGCAGACCGTCAAAAACTCAGACAGGTCCTGTACAAGTTCAAAGCATCATTTGCCAAAGACTCTTTAGACTGTGGCCTCACTAACCTTCACACGGCAATACAAGATTCCCATCGCCTCACATGAACCAGTGCAGGAAATCATCGACTCCATGCATGACAAAGGTGTCATCCGTCCATGCAACAGCATCTATTCTGCCCCCATATGGCCCGTTCTCAAGCCAAACGGCAAGTGGCGACCTACAATCGACTACAGGAAGTTGAACCAGCAAGTGCCGCTGTCACGATGGCCCATGACACAGCTGGAGCAGGAACTACCTAGAATCAAAGGGGCCAGAATCTTTTCTACACTCGATGTAGCCTCGGGATTCTGGACCATACCCGTGCATCCAGGGGATCAACACAAGCTGGCTTTCACCTTCTGCAACCGACAGTACACTTTCACAAGGTGCCCGTTCGGCTATGCCAACTCACCAGCTGAGTTCAACATCTTCCTGAACAAAGCATGTCCAGATGCCAGAATTAGAGGGAATTTAATTTATGTGGACGATGTTTTGATGAAAAGCACAACTGTGGCTGACCACCTGAAAGAGATAGACCATGTTCTAACGCAGTTAACGGCTGCTGGCGCAAAGATTGCCCTCCATAAAGGACAGTGGTGCCGAACCAAGGTCAATTATGTGGGTCTACTCATCGGATCCCAGGGTATTGAACCACAGTCCAGCCGTGTCCAAGCCATTCAGAACATCAAGCCTCCCACCAATGTCTCAGAGCTGCGCAGTTTTCTAGGTGTCTGCAACTACTCACGGCAGTTCATTGAGAACTACTCGGACATTGCACGACCTCTAACTGCCCTGCTGAAAAAGGATTGCCCGTTCGTCTGGACAGAAGCTCAAGCAACTGCCATGAATGAACTGAAACGACATTTGTGTACAGCTCCATGTCTGGCTTATCCTGATCCACAGAAGGAGTTCTACTTGGATGCTGGATTCTCCAACGACTGTCTTAGTGCTGGTCTTTACCAACGATACGACCAGGACAAAAGAGTGGTTGCATATGCCAGTAAAACACTTCTGTCACCAGAGTGTAAATATTCAGACTGTGAAAAGGCTTTGCTCTGCACTGTATGGGCTATCCAAAGATTCTCCAACTACATTGGAGCACAGAAGGTTATTATAGAGACTTGTCACCAGCCTGTCACGTTCCTCAACAGCCAACGCATCCGAGATGGTGTGGTCACCAATTCACGCATAGCCACATGGTTGATGGCCCTCCAGGGGCGCAGCGTAGAGGCACGATACGCTCAAAATCACAAGTCTGTGCTGGGCAACGGCTTGGCCGCCTGCCAAAACTGCTCTGATGACACACCAGCTGCGACGCTGGACGTAGAGAGGCCCCAACAACAACCACTGTCTTGTCACAGGTACTTCGAAGAGAATGCGTGCCGGGGCATGCCCACTGCCTACGTCGATGGATGCTCCTACAACCATGAGGGCACCTTAAAGGCAGGTGCAGGGGTGCTATGGTTAAACGACCTACCGTGCTCACCACGACACTTCAAGTTGGGTCTCCAGTCATCGCAGTATGCTGAGGTTGCAGCCATCCTCATAACCCTTCAAATCGCCTCAGCCCATAACATCAGAGAACTCCTCATTTGCACAGACTCAAACTATGCCAGACTCAGTTTCACATGCCACCTTCCGGGCTGGAAACAAAATGGCTTTAAGACCGCAAACAACAAGCCGGTGAAACACCAACACCTGTTCCAAGCATGTGATGACATCACTCGAACACACGACATGATCATCTACTGGAAAAAGGTGAAAGGTCACTCAAAGCAACCAGGCCTTGACAAAGACTTGAATGACCAAACTGATGCCCTTGCCAAGACTGGCGCATCACATGGCAAACCATGGTTACCTCCAACCCAGCCGCCCACCCATAGTGTGGCAGCAATAACTCGCAGTCAGCGAACAGTTCCTGCAACAGTGCCTGCCTCACAGCCACTGTCGCTGGCCCCACAAATTTCCAGCAATGACATAGCTGATCTACAAGCTTCTGACTCTTCCATACAGGCTATGATAAACCACCTCTCAGACCCCTCCAACCACCCGATCGCAGCGTCTGAACACACTGCGGCCCATGGCCTCAAACGGTTGTTAGAGAAGAAGGACATGCTGCGTGTGGACAAAAACATTCTGTGGTATGTCCCTGACGCCCTCACCGCGCCAAGGCTTGTGGTGCCACAGTGCCAAAAGGGGGTCATGCTAATGTACGCCCACGACGCACCATTTGCTGGACACCATGGTACCAAAGCAACTTATGAGACTTTGAAACAAAAGGCATACTGGCCCGGCATGCAGCAAGATGTGGCAGAGTATGTCAGAGCTTGTCTGGTTTGCTGTCAATTCCAACCAGCAAACCCAAATCACAGAGCTCCACTGCAACGCAGAGGAGTCACATTCCCATGGTCGGACCTCCAAATAGACTGGGTGGGACCTCTGCCCAGGTCGACAAGAGGTAACAAGTACTTCCTCACGGTGGTGTGCCAATTCACCAAGTGGGTAGAGTGTCTTCCAGCACCTAACGACACTGCCCAGACCACGGCATACCTCCTGATGAACCACATCTTCTCCAGGTTCGGACTGCCACTGAGAGTCAACTCTGACAGAGGCACTCACTTTACAGCTGACATCATGCAGCATATGTGGAAACTCCTGGGTATACAAGCTCAACTGCACATCAGCCACCATCCCATCTCATCAGGGCAAGTGGAACGAACCAATCGAACTGTGGTCAGCATGCTGAGGAAATATGTGTCGGCTAACCAGAAAGACTGGGATGTGAAACTTCCTCTGGTGCTTATGGCCATCAGAGCTACACCGCAGGAGTCAACACGTGTGTCTCCCTTTGAACTAATGACAGGCCGGCAGATGACACTGCCGCTGCACCTGCTGTATCAACCGGGAGACTCCAGCCTTGTCACAGCCTACACCACTCACCAGTACCTGGACGAACTACACAGACACCTGAGAACAACATTTCCTTTTGCCCAACAACAGCTTCAAAAGAGTGCTGAGGGCCAGAAAGCATATTATGACCGGAAAGCATCACACCAGGAACTGACGGTGGGTGACAGGGTCTGGTACTACCGTTTCATCCAGCCACCCAAGACAGCCTCCAAGCGGCTGTCAAAGAAACTTCTGCCTCACTGGATGGGACCTTATGAGATTGTAGACAAACTTTCCCCTGTTGCGTACCGAATCCAACTGAGCCGGGGACAGAAAGACCCAATTTTCAAGTGGGTCCACCGTAACCAAATCAAAAGACATGTGGCTGCTGACAGAGACAGGCAGGGAGGGGACAATGCAAGCTAAACTCTGTTGCAATCCTCGGAGCTAAAAGACTGTCCTCACCAACAAAGGACATCCCTCGCTGACCTACCAATCCCCCCCCTGCTCTCTCTCTTTCTCTCTCTCTCTCTCTCTCTTCTGTGCCAGGATGCCGCTGTGGCTCACCCTCCTGTGCCTCCAGGCAACCAGAGGACAGCTGTCTGACCTAACATCACCAGGTCCAGCATCTGACATTGAACTGAGGGGACAAGCTGGACTTCTGATCACAACTGCCAGACCTACACCCAGAAAGTGTATGTTCGGCTCGACCCTCAAAGTGTCTACAAGGCACACAAACCTGCAAAGGCGCACAATACAGCTGGACGTGTGCCCGGTGGACAAAGAACTCAGCCAGAGGGAACAAAGGCTGAGGACAACTGAAACCCACCTGCTGCCCGACCATCATGATCCACTTGCCAGAGGAACGTCCCACGATGTTACAAACATGAACGTCGTCGGCCGAAAGGGGGACTGTAGTGCCTGGACTGGATCATGAACGACCAATTCATTTTAGGTTTTAAGAAAAACTTTTAACTCTTTGAGTCGCATAAGTAAATCTTAGTCGGCTCCGAATGTCCTGGTCCCCCCCACGGACAAGTGACACTTTAAGTGGCGAGGTGTGAGGCAAGGCAGAATCCCTTTGGAGGTCTCCCATCTTCAAAGAGATACTAATCAGCTCACACCAAATTCCTTGTCCCTCACAAGACCAAGGAAATGAATTCCACGCACACACATAGAGACATTCATCAAAATATGAATATTCCCTAAGTGTTTTTCCTGTGCTTTTCTTTTGTATGCATGTCTATATTACTCCCACTTAGTTACATCTTGTAGTTGTGTTAGTTTCACTGTAAAATGCTTATATTTGAACGTAAGAACATTTACTCCCTAAAAGGGAGTCAGAAACATGCGTTTCTTGGATTCAAAACGTTCCTCTGTTAATTTCATACCTAGATATTGGTGTCTTATTGTGATAATATGGATTATTCTACTTTTAAGGTACTTTGGAGGGAAAAGAACCCAGCTTAAGCACCTCTGTAGATAATGCAAATTAGGCCATAAAAACAGACAAAGGAAAGTTTTCCCGCAAAAAGTCCATGTTCCCTATTGGTCCGTACGGCCCAGAATGGGTGTGTGACTGGAGTTACCTTTATAACACCTAAACACAAGCGGAACCACGCTCAGTCGTTTTCATCTTAGACGAGACACCCTTCTTTCTTTTATTTTCTGGCATTTTACAAACAGTTAATTCCGTTTTGAAATTCCCGCCGAAGAATCACCTCAGGAAGAGACCAATAGAAACTCCAGCTCCGCACGGAAGTTTGAACGGCATTCACCACAGCACAAAGTACAAATGCAAGTATCCGAATTAATTTCGATGCGCTTTAACTTTATTGTCTGAAGTGATTTCGTTGCTGGCTCTCAAAAGGTTGAACTGTTTGTAATCTTGCCTTCTTTGATCAACTCTTTCTTTCTTTCCTTTCGTTATCTTACTGTATGCTTTGCTTAGATTTAGTTATATGTATTTGTATATATATATCATATATTCATATATTAAACATCTTGTATTCACGCAATTCATTGTCTCTGGGTAACTCATACATGAACCAAGTCACTTTAACGTTTGATTTCGCTAGCTTTATGCTTTTTAAATACTAGAATAAGTTTCCTTTTTGTGGCCAGAGAAGAAAACTTCCTTTCTAGAATTGATAAGAAAATCGGACTGATAGTTTTGCTGGATAAAACAAACCAGTCTTTCTAAATTAATTCTAAACTTAGAAATAATTTTAGATCATATATGTTCATGATTAATTATAATTCGTTGTAATTGATTATCGATATATACCTAATTCCCTTCGTGGTTGATTCATATTCACGATTAATCATAACGTGTTGTGATTCGGTTGTGAATATGTTTCATCCATTTGAGCAAGTTGCTACATATATTTTTGGTGGAGAACGCGGCAACGTTTTAAACTTGGTTTTGTGTTGAGCGACACAGTTTCAATCTTTGTGTTTATTAATGTGTTCATGCGCGTTTTCATGCAGTGAGAGTCGCAACGCGCGTCTCACCATTGCCCCGCGGTAACAACGGCTATATTTGTCTAACATTGTAGCTACTGTTAACCGTCTAGAATTAACTGCAGTTCACAATATTAAAATTGTTCCTGTAAAGAGGATCAAATCTCTTCACAGCACATTTTAATATTAGTTTTTCCGCCTGTTAGAACGAAGAAACCTTCTTTCAGCGCGAAGACAGATTGATTTGAGCGATGTTCCTCTTATCTTTCTAAAAGGCCTTTATTTGTATCGCTAGATTTGATTCATTGCGTATATCCAGTGTTATTCAACTAAGCGATTAGACTCGGTTAGGTCAAACCACTTGCTTAGCTACCCAGTGTTCGCCTAATGCAAATCTATTTAGAAGAACACAGTTATCTGAATTGTTTGTAAATCGGAGTCATTTATTTTAACACATTGATCAAGTGTTAATTTGTAACAGCAGCAAAGAAATCCTGCAAAGTTACACATTCTTGTGCTGTAAACTAGCGCAAAAGGATCTGCTGAGATCTAAAACATTGTATGCGTGCACGAACGCATCATTATTTAATTCACTCACGACTGAGTTGAGGGTAGGTCACAGTACCTCTGACTAACCACCAGAGGGCGACCCGTGTAAGCGTGGGACACACCCCACTTTCGTGACGTCATTGTTGTGTGGGCTCACTGACGCCATCTCGTGGGCATTCTCCGTTAGGTCTGCTGCTTTTCTTTCCTCTTGTTTATTCCATTGTGGTCATTCCAATTTTTCCCTTTGGCTATTCTCAATCCTGTTTCTGTTATTTTATTGACTGCTATTATTTGGAACTTGGCATACTTATTTGGAATTTGGTTTAACAAGTTTTAATTCAAATTTAAATTAAGTTTCCCCTTCCAACACCGGGAATTCACTTACTGGAGGCACGCCACCTAGTGGGCCTTCCCCAGATAAGTCAATTTCCTTCCTCTCTCTCCTTTTATTTTTAGTTTATATCATTTTACTGCAATTTCTTCCTTTTCAGCTATTTTATTAATTCTATTAGTGTTTCACCTGCATTCCTTATTATTTGAGTTAAGCCTCTCTTGTTTTGCACACTTGTTTAAATTTAATTAAACACAGTTTTAATTTGAATTTAAATTAAGTTTTTCTGTGCCATCCATTGGCTTTTGTTCATTTTGTTGCACTCCCCCTAGCGGGCAGTCCCAGACAAAGAAGGCTTTCTCTCTTTTCTCTTGAGATTTTCACTTTGAGTTGTGTTATTTCTGCTTTTCAGATGGTTTATTCTGTTTAATATCATTATAAGCTCCATTCTTTTACCCCATATACTTAATGATTTAAATTTGGTTTAAGCAAGAATTTAAATCTAAATTAACATTAAGTTGCAGTTGTTCAGCCATTTTGTGTACTTGCGGATAGTACTCCCCCTAGTGCTCTGTAGTGAAGTGACGGTTGTTTTCAGATTGAGTGCCAGTGAGCAGAGGCGCCTGGTCTGCCGGACACAACGCTGGCTGTGTGTGAATCTCGGACATTTCTGTTCTCGTGCTATTGGTGCTGACACGCAGCCGACATCAGCAATTGGACACTTCAGGTGTAGGAGTCAACGAGTCCAGCTGTCCACAAGGCCAATTTTGGTTAATTACCCTGATTAGGCGTCCGCACCGACGGAACCGCCCGATTTGTAGCAGTACACCACTGCGGTGACTGACTCCAAAGGGGGTTATCAGGCGAAACCCAATTTTGACTCGGCAGTCTGGCCGTTGACACGCCTCACTTGAGTGTTGTCCAATTGTGCTAAAAGTCATTGCTGTTTAAGCGGTCGCACCGTGACACAAGGGGAGCAGGGTGCCCGAGGACACCGTAGTCTAGTGGTTGGAGCCGTCGGGGAGGTTAGCCCTGCCACTGAGTTCTCACCTGAACAATCCCAATTCACTCCAGGCATAGTTAAATGGTATACTGCCCATTCACTTCAAGTAATCCATAGAATATTAGATATTCTGTGAACATTTAAGTGTTTGGCTTATCCTTCTGTTCTTAAGCCATACCATCCCCCTAGGGTTTATAACTCGACAGCGCCCTCGTCAGGCCTGCCATAAACCCCAGCAGTGATAGCAAGCTTAAGCCTTCTTCCTCCCCTCTATCTTTTCCTGTTCCTATTTTGTTTCTATTTGTTTTTCTTTTCTCTTTAATCATTTGGTATCTTTTGTTCAGTTTTCTGTTGCTGTTCTCGTGTTTTTTTTTTTTCTTTCTTCTTTCAGTTCACGTAAAAGCAGAACCTATGAGAGCCATCAAGGAAAGCTGAATAATAGATCGACGACCCAAGCAGCCAGAGTCATTATATGACCAACTAAGCTACCTGTCGAAATCTTTATTTAGACCCGGTGCTCACCCACACAAATCGGCCCCACCTGGCCATTCACGGCCAAAGACGTTAAGTGTCTGGCCTATATTCCACAAGCTGTCCACCCCAGTTTGTCAAAATCACACTTCGTGCACAGAATTACATATTACCGTAGCTCGATTAATTTTGCACGGACTTGCATTGGTCTCTTTGTGCTGTCTTTCTCTCGCCAACAGTGAGCCACTATGTCCCGATCATCCAGCCCTGGCACCCACTGGGATCATCTCGAGACCTGGCTGAGTGACTTGACTAACACGTTCCTGCCCAACGCCGCTGGGGACCTACAGCAACTGAGCAGAGAACAACTGGACGACGACTTGAACAGGCTGATGGCCCACGATCAGACGCAGAGCTACAACCACAAAGAATGGGCCAAGATCGTCGGTGGACTCGCCCACAACCTCATCGTCCAGGCACGTCTCAGCGAACAGAGCAACATCCAACTGGAGCAAGAAGCAACAGCGCTCAAGCTCCAGGCCGAGGAGGCCAGGAGGAACCAGGCCACTGCTCAACAGCGCCTAGACCAGCTACTCCTCGAGACCCAGAACCAGCACGGGACAGCGGATGAAAAGGACCCAGAGCTACAGGAGAAGGTGGAAAGACTCCAAAAAGCCCTGGCAGAGCTCCATCTAGAGACAGAGCATAAAGAGCAGTTGGAGAACGAATCCAGAGAGGAACTTACTGAAAAACTCCAACACAGTGGTGCTCTCCTAGCAAGAATAGAGACCGAACTAAAAGAAATTGATGCTAAGGCCAAGGCCTGTGAAAACCACCTGCAGGCGGCCCGAGCTGAAATCCTTTCTTTAGTACAACAAAGAGACTATTTAAAAGATGAACTTGACATTGTTCACAGAGAATTGAAATATTCTTATAACCTGCAAAGCTACCAGGGAAGGGAAACACCCATCACACAGTTTTCCCTGGCCCGTGAGCCCAGGCCTCCCAGTCAAGAGTCCCTTGTGCAAAAAGGGGGTGAAAGCTCACCGTTCAGGATGCCACCCTCCGGCATCCCAGAACCTTCATCGGCAACAAAGGGGTGGGAGCCTTTCCAGAAAGTCCGTGCCACAAGTCACAGCATGGCTCCCAAAGAACTTGACAAGTTGGCCAGAAACATTCCCACATTCACCCCAAACCCTGCAGGAGGCCACGATGTGCACGCCTACTTGCAGGACATAGACTTTCTTTTGCAAAATGTGCCCAACGTGAATGCATGGGACAGATTGTATTTGCTCAGAATCACGTCCAGCCGTGATGTGCGAAGTTTCCTAGATCGGCAATCAGAAACTGTCAAATCAGACTACCAGAAGCTGAGACAGGCTCTGATCAGAGAGTTTTCTGACCCTGAATCGGACCAAGGGCTCATCGCTGCTATGGACCTTAAACAGGGCCGACTTGAAACTCCACAGGCTTACTACAACAGGCTGCGACGGGCCTACCTCGGAGCACGCAATGAGCCAGGCATGGAGGAGGACTTCAACTTCAGAACTCTGTTCCTCCGAAACCTGCATCCTGCGGTGAGTCATCACCTAGGAGTCCTGGCCTGTCCGCGCAGCATGTCTACCCAACAGCTGCGAGACTTAGTCCATAAAGCTTATGTCAAGCAAAAGACTGTTTCTGAAAAGACTGTAAAAAACCCAACCATCTACCCTGTCTCTGCTCACTTTCAAACTGAAGTGGCCCTAGAGGGTGCACAGCCACCCCACGGTGACAGAGTGTATAACAGGCCGTCAAAGCCGTTCCCAGCCAGCAGAGGGCAGCCTCACACTGAGGGTGCCCGTCCCAAGCACCCGGCCGGACGCTCTGAAAGAACCTGGGACTACTCAGGTCCATCCAACAACCCAAAGGGTGATGCGGCGAGGAATGCCAGCCGACGGTCCAGAAATGGCAGACACTCATCTGCCAGAGCATCAAGTCCCAACAGCCAGCAGCGGAATGCCTCTCGACAGGTCCCTAACAAGCCCACGTCTGAGCCCTCGCAAGAGCAGAACAGAGCAGCAGCGTCTGAGTCTGCGGAGATCCTGAGGATTCTCAAAGAACTGATCCAACAGAAACCCCACAAGGGAGACAAGACAGAGAAGCCAGACTCCTTATGACTAGGAGTAAGGCCTGTCTTCAAGATCAGCTCTGACATTCCTCAGACAGAACCTAAACCCCAGATCCCTGCTGACCAGCCACTGACCACAGAAACAGCTCACGCATCACTAAATGACAGCATCTCTCAATCACCTCAGCTGATGGTTGCACACCCGGAGCAGACCAACACATTTCATCACGCTGTCAACAAAGACTCCAAGGTACCAGAAAGTGCTGTTTTGGTTGTCTGCCTCCCTAACGAACTGCAAGAGACCGGCCCCAACTGCCTATTGGTCAGCACACAAGCCCCAGTACCAAGACTCCTGAGAAATCTGATCGAAAAGGGGGTGGCCCGGAAGCTCTACCTTACCATCACTGTGGAAAATGATGTGAAAATTGAGGCCCTGGTAGACACCGGCGCAGATCTCACTTTGATGTCATCAGACCTCTTTGAAAGACTCAGAGCTGAAGCTAAGAGACAGAATTGAACTCTTAAATCACAAAAATGTGGGTTGAATGTGCAGTCATACAGTCAAGATGAGGTCCAACTTGAACAGATAGCTCCCATTCACCTGACCATCGGTCCAATGAGCCTGATACATCCTGTGTACATATCACAAATGGACACATTCCCCCTTCTCATTGGCAAAGATCTGCTAGATCGCTTTGAGCCCTTATTGGACTTCAGAAAGCTGAAAATTTGGGCTCAAGTACGAGAACCTCTGTCTCTCCAGTCACCCAGATCACCTGAGCCAGACTGTCAGGTCACCAAGGTCACCGAGGTCACGGGAAATCTCACAGCTAGGCGTGAGAACATCATCTCAGCACCAGAGCAAAGTTCAAGTTCGCTACTCTGCACTCTGCAACTTACCAGAGACTCTGACTCCTACTGCCCTAAGGTCATGGCAGACCTGCAACTGATTGATGTAAAGACAACAGACATTGTTCTCGCACTGTGGGCTGACAACTCAGCCATCAGTCACACACTCTTCAATGCTCTCATTGAGGACACACCTGACCTTCCGTCTGCCAAAAAGCGCACACGCTTCCCTTTGGACCCTCATCCGTCAACCATGACAACTGCCAAGGGCATCTGCGTTTTGAACTTGAAATGGAACGGCCGGTGTTTGACTCATTACTTCCTGGTTCTTCGGGACCTGCCACATGATGTCTACATTGGAGCGGACGTTTTGATTCGCCTCAAGGCTCATGTAGACTTTATTGACGAGGTGGTGTGGGCCCCAATGACCTCACAGCCCCCTGTTACGCCCGTCGACACTGAGAACCTCCTGTCAGGCCAGACCATTCCAGAGGTCTGCACCCTGGTCAGTGAACAGGGAACTGTAGTACCAGCTTACACCAAAGGGGTTGCTGTTCGGCTCAACATGCGACGTGGGCAAACCCTAAACCACACACTGGGTTTCTTTCAACAGTCACCTGAATGCGTGGAACTTGGACTCACTCTGGAAGCCACTCCCCTCACGGAAGTGTCATCCCGCGTAGTCTACATCCTGTTCAACAACTGCACGGCAACAGACATTGGAATTCCCAAGGGCTACCGCTTGGGTTGGCTAGTGAGTCACAATTTCCATGACTTTGATCTCACTTTACCAGTCATTGGTTCAATCCCATCTGTAATGATACCAGAAGGGAGCTTGGACTATACAGTGTTCACAGCACCCTTCAAGATCATCTCCATAACGTCTGTCATGCCAGTGGCCACAGAACAAGTATGCAGAACGGAGCTGACAGAGGACCGACACCTTACAGTGTACACAGTCTCTAACCAGCCTGCTTGTGAGAGTGATGAAATTGCTTCACCATTGACTGCTGACTTGACCAGTGACACAACAACAGAGGAGCCATTTCCAGGATTTGAGACTCAGGTCCAACAAATTCTGAAAGACGCAGACGCCTTAAAGAACAATGCAGACCGTCAAAAACTCAGACAGGTCCTGTACAAGTTCAAAGCATCATTTGCCAAAGACTCTTTAGACTGTGGCCTCACTAACCTTCACACGGCAATACAAGATTCCCATCGCCTCACATGAACCAGTGCAGGAAATCATCGACTCCATGCATGACAAAGGTGTCATCCGTCCATGCAACAGCATCTATTCTGCCCCCATATGGCCCGTTCTCAAGCCAAACGGCAAGTGGCGACCTACAATCGACTACAGGAAGTTGAACCAGCAAGTGCCGCTGTCACGATGGCCCATGACACAGCTGGAGCAGGAACTACCTAGAATCAAAGGGGCCAGAATCTTTTCTACACTCGATGTAGCCTCGGGATTCTGGACCATACCCGTGCATCCAGGGGATCAACACAAGCTGGCTTTCACCTTCTGCAACCGACAGTACACTTTCACAAGGTGCCCGTTCGGCTATGCCAACTCACCAGCTGAGTTCAACATCTTCCTGAACAAAGCATGTCCAGATGCCAGAATTAGAGGGAATTTAATTTATGTGGACGATGTTTTGATGAAAAGCACAACTGTGGCTGACCACCTGAAAGAGATAGACCATGTTCTAACGCAGTTAACGGCTGCTGGCGCAAAGATTGCCCTCCATAAAGGACAGTGGTGCCGAACCAAGGTCAATTATGTGGGTCTACTCATCGGATCCCAGGGTATTGAACCACAGTCCAGCCGTGTCCAAGCCATTCAGAACATCAAGCCTCCCACCAATGTCTCAGAGCTGCGCAGTTTTCTAGGTGTCTGCAACTACTCACGGCAGTTCATTGAGAACTACTCGGACATTGCACGACCTCTAACTGCCCTGCTGAAAAAGGATTGCCCGTTCGTCTGGACAGAAGCTCAAGCAACTGCCATGAATGAACTGAAACGACATTTGTGTACAGCTCCATGTCTGGCTTATCCTGATCCACAGAAGGAGTTCTACTTGGATGCTGGATTCTCCAACGACTGTCTTAGTGCTGGTCTTTACCAACGATACGACCAGGACAAAAGAGTGGTTGCATATGCCAGTAAAACACTTCTGTCACCAGAGTGTAAATATTCAGACTGTGAAAAGGCTTTGCTCTGCACTGTATGGGCTATCCAAAGATTCTCCAACTACATTGGAGCACAGAAGGTTATTATAGAGACTTGTCACCAGCCTGTCACGTTCCTCAACAGCCAACGCATCCGAGATGGTGTGGTCACCAATTCACGCATAGCCACATGGTTGATGGCCCTCCAGGGGCGCAGCGTAGAGGCACGATACGCTCAAAATCACAAGTCTGTGCTGGGCAACGGCTTGGCCGCCTGCCAAAACTGCTCTGATGACACACCAGCTGCGACGCTGGACGTAGAGTAGAGAGGCCCCAACAACAACCACTGTCTTGTCACAGGTACTTCGAAGAGAATGCGTGCCGGGCATGCCCACTGCCTACGTCGATGGATGCTCCTACAACCATGAGGGCACCTTAAAGGCAGGTGCAGGGGTGCTATGGTTAAACGACCTACCGTGCTCACCACGACACTTCAAGTTGGGTCTCCAGTCATCGCAGTATGCTGAGGTTGCAGCCATCCTCATAACCCTTCAAATCGCCTCAGCCCATAACATCAGAGAACTCCTCATTTGCACAGACTCAAACTATGCCAGACTCAGTTTCACATGCCACCTTCCGGGCTGGAAACAAAATGGCTTTAAGACCGCAAACAACAAGCCGGTGAAACACCAACACCTGTTCCAAGCATGTGATGACATCACTCGAACACACGACATGATCATCTACTGGAAAAAGGTGAAAGGTCACTCAAAGCAACCAGGCCTTGACAAAGACTTGAATGACCAAACTGATGCCCTTGCCAAGACTGGCGCATCACATGGCAAACCATGGTTACCTCCAACCCAGCCGCCCACCCATAGTGTGGCAGCAATAACTCGCAGTCAGCGAACAGTTCCTGCAACAGTGCCTGCCTCACAGCCACTGTCGCTGGCCCCACAAATTTCCAGCAATGACATAGCTGATCTACAAGCTTCTGACTCTTCCATACAGGCTATGATAAACCACCTCTCAGACCCCTCCAACCACCCGATCGCAGCGTCTGAACACACTGCGCTGCCCATGGCCTCAAACGGTTGTTAGAGAAGAAGGACATGCTGCGTGTGGACAAAAACATTCTGTGGTATGTCCCTGACGCCCTCACCGCGCCAAGGCTTGTGGTGCCACAGTGCCAAAAGGGGGTCATGCTAATGTACGCCCACGACGCACCATTTGCTGGACACCATGGTACCAAAGCAACTTATGAGACTTTGAAACAAAAGGCATACTGGCCCGGCATGCAGCAAGATGTGGCAGAGTATGTCAGAGCTTGTCTGGTTTGCTGTCAATTCCAACCAGCAAACCCAAATCACAGAGCTCCACTGCAACGCAGAGGAGTCACATTCCCATGGTCGGACCTCCAAATAGACTGGGTGGGACCTCTGCCCAGGTCGACAAGAGGTAACAAGTACTTCCTCACGGTGGTGTGCCAATTCACCAAGTGGGTAGAGTGTCTTCCAGCACCTAACGACACTGCCCAGACCACGGCATACCTCCTGATGAACCACATCTTCTCCAGGTTCGGACTGCCACTGAGAGTCAACTCTGACAGAGGCACTCACTTTACAGCTGACATCATGCAGCATATGTGGAAACTCCTGGGTATACAAGCTCAACTGCACATCAGCCACCATCCCATCTCATCAGGGCAAGTGGAACGAACCAATCGAACTGTGGTCAGCATGCTGAGGAAATATGTGTCGGCTAACCAGAAAGACTGGGATGTGAAACTTCCTCTGGTGCTTATGGCCATCAGAGCTACACCGCAGGAGTCAACACGTGTGTCTCCCTTTGAACTAATGACAGGCCGGCAGATGACACTGCCGCTGCACCTGCTGTATCAACCGGGAGACTCCAGCCTTGTCACAGCCTACACCACTCACCAGTACCTGGACGAACTACACAGACACCTGAGAACAACATTTGCTTTTGCCCAACAACAGCTTCAAAAGAGTGCTGAGGGCCAGAAAGCATATTATGACCGGAAAGCATCACACCAGGAACTGACGGTGGGTGACAGGGTCTGGTACTACCGTTTCATCCAGCCACCCAAGACAGCCTCCAAGCGGCTGTCAAAGAAACTTCTGCCTCACTGGATGGGACCTTATGAGATTGTAGACAAACTTTCCCCTGTTGCGTACCGAATCCAACTGAGCCGGGGACAGAAAGACCCAATTTTCAAGTGGGTCCACCGTAACCAAATCAAAAGACATGTGGCTGCTGACAGAGACAGGCAGGGAGGGGACAATGCAAGCTAAACTCTGTTGCAATCCTCGGAGCTAAAAGACTGTCCTCACCAACAAAGGACATCCCTCGCTGACCTACCAATCCCCCCCCTGCTCTCTCTCTTTCTCTCTCTCTCTCTCTCTCTCTTCTGTGCCAGGATGCCGCTGTGGCTCACCCTCCTGTGCCTCCAGGCAACCAGAGGACAGCTGTCTGACCTAACATCACCAGGTCCAGCATCTGACATTGAACTGAGGGGACAAGCTGGACTTCTGATCACAACTGCCAGACCTACACCCAGAAAGTGTATGTTCGGCTCGACCCTCAAAGTGTCTACAAGGCACACAAACCTGCAAAGGCGCACAATACAGCTGGACGTGTGCCCGGTGGACAAAGAACTCAGCCAGAGGGAACAAAGGCTGAGGACAACTGAAACCCACCTGCTGCCCGACCATCATTATCCACTTGCCAGAGGAACGTCCCACGATGTTACAAACATGAACGTCGTCGGCCGAAAGGGGGACTGTAGTGCCTGGACTGGATCATGAACGACCAATTCATTTTAGGTTTTAAGAAAAACTTTTAACTCTTTGAGTCGCATAAGTAAATCTTAGTCGGCTCCGAATGTCCTGGTCCCCCCCACGGACAAGTGACACTTTAAGTGGCGAGGTGTGAGGCAAGGCAGAATCCCTTTGGAGGTCTCCCATCTTCAAAGAGATACTAATCAGCTCACACCAAATTCCTTGTCCCTCACAAGACCAAGGAAATGAATTCCACGCACACACATAGAGACATTCATCAAAATATGAATATTCCCTAAGTGTTTTTCCTGTGCTTTTCTTTTGTATGCATGTCTATATTACTCCCACTTAGTTACATCTTGTAGTTGTGTTAGTTTCACTGTAAAATGCTTATATTTGAACGTAAGAACATTTACTCCCTAAAAGGGAGTCAGAAACATGCGTTTCTTGGATTCAAAACGTTCCTCTGTTAATTTCATACCTAGATATTGGTGTCTTATTGTGATAATATGGATTATTCTACTTTTAAGGTACTTTGGAGGGAAAAGAACCCAGCTTAAGCACCTCTGTAGATAATGCAAATTAGGCCATAAAAACAGACAAAGGAAAGTTTTCCCGCAAAAAGTCCATGTTCCCTATTGGTCCGTACGGCCCAGAATGGGTGTGACTGGAGTTACCTTTATAACACCTAAACACAAGCGGAACCACGCTCAGTCGTTTTCATCTTACACGAGACACCCTTCTTTCTTTTATTTTCCGGCGTTTTACAAACAGTTAATTCCGTTTTGAAATTCCCGCCGAAGAATCACCTCAGGAAGAGACCAATAGAAACTCCAGCTCCGCACGGAAGTTTGAACGGCATTCACCACAGCACAAAGTACAAATGCAAGTATCCGAATTAATTTCGATGCACTTTAACTTTATTGTCTGAAGTGATTTCGTTGCTGGCTCTCAAAAGGTTGAACTGTTTGTAATCTTGCCTTCTTTGATCAACTCTTTCTTTCTTTCCTTTCGTTATCTTACTGTATGCTTTGCTTAGATTTAGTTATATGTATTTGTATATATATATCATATATTCATATATTAAACACCTTGTATTCACGCAATTCATTGTCTCTGGGTAACTCATACATGAACCAAGTCACTTTAACGTTTGATTTCGCTAGCTTTATGCTTTTTAAATACTAGAATAAGTTTCCTTTTTGTGGCCAGAGAAGAAAACTTCCTTTCTAGAATTGATAAGAAAATCCGACTGATAGTTTTGCTGGACAAAACAAACCAGTCTTTCTAAATTAATTCTAAACTTAGAAATAATTTTAGATCATATATGTTCATGATTAATTATAATTCGTTGTAATTGATTATCGATATATACCTAATTCCCTTCGTGGTTTATTCATATTCACGATTAATCATAACGTGTTGTGATTCGGTTGTGAATATGTTTCATCCATTTGAGCAAGTTGCTACAGGGGAGACCAATGCTCGGGGGAGACCAATGCTAGGGGGAGACCAATGCTCGGGAGAGACCAATGCTCCGGGGAGACCAATGCTCCGGGGAGACCAATGCTCGGAGGAGACCAATGCTCGGGGGAGACCAATGCTCCGGGGAGACCAATGCTCGAGGAGACCAATGCTCGGGGGAGACCAATGCTCGGAGGAGACCAATGCTCCGGGGAGACCAATGCTCGGAGGAGACCAATGCTCGGGGGAGACCAATGCTCGGAGGAGACCAATGCTCCGGGGACACCAATGCTCGTTTTTTTTTTATAACCGATGAGAGCTTGATGGGCTTTTTTGATGTGGAGCCAGTTGGTCCTGATGTAGCTTTGGAAAGCCTCTGAGGACCATCTCCCTAGAGCTTGGATCTGCTGCTGGAAGAGGCCTTTTTGGGCTGCTGAGGTTGCTGCCCGATACGAAAAGAATGACTGGAATAATTCTTTGCTGGGATGCCTGACTGTTGAAGGACGGATTTGAGGTGCTTTTGGAACCAAAAGCGTGTGATGGGTTTGTGGGAGTCATCGATAAAAAGAGGTTCGTGAGGGGAATTAGCCTGGGAACCTCTTAATTGGAGGTACGACAAAACTGACTGGTATGGTTGGATCGGTGATGGGAGGTTGAAAATATATATGAGGTGTCCTTTTTTGGTTTGGTCTGTCTTGCTTTGTTTAATCCTGTAAGAAATTGTTTCGTTATCCAGTACCGATAAGTCTGCTATGGTAGGGTGGATGTTTGGGTCGAATTTGGCAGTGATGGTAATTTCGGAGCATCTAAGAAAACCAAAAAAGGCTAAAATAAACATGGCGTCAAGCGTGCGAGCGGTATTAAGGGGCTGATAGCCTGTGCGTAGAGTATAAATGCATTTTGTGAGGATGTCTAGAGTTATGGGTTGCCTAGTGTCAGAAGGGGTGGGCTGGGCCCTTTGGATCCCTTTGATCAGGAGGGAGGTTTGAGAATTATTTATTTCCGAGGAGGGAGCGCCATATATCAATTTATGAAAAAATTGTAAGCCACTCAGGTAGCCTTTGATGGACCCGACTTGGAGGCCTTTGACACTGTTAAGGAAGGAGATGAAAGAGGTGATTGAGAGGAGAGAAAAATCGGGGAACGGCATATTATGTAAAAAATGGAATGTTTTAAAACATCTCCACGCAGTTATATATGATTGAATCGTTCTTGGAGAAAGTGCTTGGAGAATATAGTCGAGCGACGCATTGAGGAAGGGTTTTAACGGGTGGGTTAGGGGAATATTAATTCTGAAAAGAGAGGAACTGGAGTTGGGAATTTGTCTGCCTGTGGAGCCAACATCCTGAATTTCTGAAAAAGAAAACGAGAGAGAGAGTCAGCTATTTGGTTTTCAGAACCTGGGACATGTTTAGCAATTATGATGAATTGATCACATGCTGAAATCCAAATTAAGCGTCTTTAAAAAAGCATTAGAGCGGGTGAATTGGAACGGCCTTTATTAATGCAATGGACAGTTGCTTCGTTGTCGCAATGCACTACAATACTGCTCGCAGTCCATTCTTTCCCCCACAGAAGGCTGCTACTATGAGAGGGTAGAGCTCAAATAGGGCTGAGGACTGAGACGAGTCCTGCAGCTGGGGGGGCCATGGAGACGCGAACCAGCGTCCTTGGTAAAACCCCCCAAAGCCTATTGAAGGGGCTGCATCTGTAAACAGTTGGATATCCACGGGGGACGAGACGAGATTGTTATAGAAAAATGATAGGCCATTCCACTGTTTGAGGAATGTTATCCATAACCTAAGTTCATCGCAACACGCCTGAGTTATGGAAATTACCTCCTCTAGCGCGTGAGCCGAAGAGGCGAGTGAGAGGAGATGCGCGATGAAAGGGCGACCTTGTGGAATAATGCGCATGGCGAAGTTTAAGTGGCCGAGCAGGGACAGAAGTTCACGTTTAGAACAATTTGAACTGTCTAGGAGAGAAGAAGATACCAGGATTATCCTGTCGATTTTTTCCTTGGGCAAGGAAGCCTGGTATTTTACTGAATCCAAATTAATTCCGAGGAATTCGATGGATGTGGCGGGAGCCATGGTTTTTTCCCGGGCGATGGGAATTCCGAGATCTGAAAAGACGTTTTGAACTGTGAGGAGATGAGCGGCTGGGATAGCGTCGGGCGGAGAGATGACTAAAAAATCGTCTAGCAAGTGAATGAGGTGAGGAATAGCGTAATTATTCGACAAGATCCAGCAGACGGCTTCTGATAACATGTCGAAAATTTTAGGGCTGCTTTTGCATCCGAATGTTAGACGAACAGCAAAATAAAATTTCTCATGCCAGCGCACCCCGAACAGGTGCCACGAACCTGGATGAATGGGCATCACTTTGAAGGCAGACGTGATGTCAACTTTGGCAAGCCACGCACCCCGCCCCACGATTTTAATCATCTCGATCGCCTGATCTATGTCGTGGTATTTGAGAGAGAATTCCTCGAGTGGAATCAAGCTGTTTATGCTTGGGAACGGGGAATTATGTGGAGCTGACAGATCAATTATGTTTTTTGCCCGAGAATTTTCTCGTAGCCACTCCAATAGGGCTGATGCGAAAAACTTTGAATGGGGGTTCGTCAAACGGGCAAATCATGAAACCTGACTCGACTTCTTTTGCAATGAGGTTGTTTACGACATCGGGCTCAGCGAGAGCAGATTGGAGATTATTACAGATGATATTTTCGGAGAGCGGGCATTCTACTCCGGGTCTAAAACCGTGTTCGAGGCCAGACAGTAGATAATCAGTGAAATCGATGTCCGGGTGTTGGGCTAGTTCCAAAGAAAGGCGAGAAGTATTCACAGGAGTCGATAAATAATTTTTAGGGTTTTTATTAGCAGCTTTAAATACAGGGCATACTGGGCGGGCATGAGCGCCGCCGCAGAAATTACATATGTGCAAAAATCTGCACCGCTGTCTGTTGCAGCTGCCAATGTTAAAACTGTTGCACTTCTGTCTGTCCGCGGAGGAAGATGCTCTGCGTCTGAAGTCATTATTTTGTGGGTTTGGGATGACCGTTGCAGGTCTTGGTACGTAGCTGGTTGACTTAAGAGATGCGGTGTCCGAGCCGGGGGTGGTGGAGAGTTAATTTGTGGGCACGCCACGGTGGAGTGTGTCACTGACCTGCAGACTGCGCATGAGATATTCCTACAGCCTAGGAAAACTCTATTGTGCAAGTCGGGGTCAAGTGCGCCCCAATATGGGCACTGGTTCCACTGAGCAACCCTGACGGCGCATTTTGCGGAGAAAAGTTTATGATAAGTGTAAAAATGTCCTCCCCCATAAGACAGCGCGAGCTCGGCCATAAGTGTTAAATAATCGTTGAGCTCGCGTCGCCTATGGGGGAAGGCTGCGCAGTTAATTTCTGTGTAACGGCTGAAAGCAATTGTAAATTCTGAAAAAGAAAGTAAATGTGACGAATGTGTGGACTGATTTTTTAGAGTGACTGAAAAAACCCCGCAGTCTATCTGGCGGTTACAATCATTCACCGGAATTTGTGAGAGTAAATTTGCTAGATCAACATCCGCACCTGATAAAATTTGCGCTCGGATGTTGTGGGCCACCGGGGGTGGTTCCGAGGCGACAGCGTTTGTTGGGATGGGCATTGGAGTTGCTGTGAACAGAGAATATGGTGACTTTGCATTTAAAAGAGAGGAATGAGGAAAAGAAGCCGAAGCCACGACTGTCGGCGGAGGCAGCCTCGCGCTAAAGTCGGCATTTGGGGCTTGAGAAGGGAGATTGACAGGCATGCAAGATGGAAATGGAGGGAAGGACTGAAGTGAGGAGGGTTGTGTTGCATGCGAAGGCAGCCTCACGCTTGCTTGCGCTGCAGGAGCTGCAGGCCACGGAAAAGGAAAGGGATTGATGATAGGCGCAGAAAGATGAGATGCCTGACATGCTAGCGGAGGCAGCCTCACGCTAGCATCTGCTGCGGGAGCTGGAGGCCACTGCGGAAGAAAGGGGTTAGAAACAGTAGGAGGAAAATTTTGTGAACTTAAGAGAGGGCCAGCGGGCCCAGCTGTGTATAGTGCTGCGGCAGGAGAAGCCGCGGTAAAAGGCTGCACTGAAGCAGAAAGCGCGTGCGACCCTGTGGCAGGGGAATCTGGGGCGCGGCCAAGGCTCGCTGAAGGTCTTCCCCTGCGGCCTGATGCTCTTAAGATGCCGGATCTTGTGCGGGAGGACAGTGGTGGTGTTGGGCGAGGAGAATTTGCGGCCCCGCGGGATTTGGTCTGCCTATTGACCCCCTTGGAGGCTGGGGTGGACTTAGGAGTGAGGTTTGCTGATTGCAGAGTGACGTAAAGCTTATATAATTCCGCTTTGTTCATCCTGCGCGAAGGCTGAACATCGGAATTAATCAGCGCTTGCCTCAAACTTAAAACGGTCCACTTCCCGATAGGCGGAATCGTTGGCACGGCCGAACGATATGACGATGCCGGGGAGGAAACTGGAAACCTCGCTGGTGGTGGCGAGGGTAGGCCTCGGCGTCTTGGTGAACGAGTGGCTGCGCGGGCAGGCCGGCATCCGCGTGGTGAAGCCTGGGGCTCTGTGGCTGTGTCGGGCGGAGAAGGAGTAGTACTGGGACCGACAGATTGCGGTGGAGGATCCAGAGAGGAGTTGGATTCTTCATCAGAAGGAAAAAGTTGGATTTGAGACATGTTTGCAAGTCAAAGCCAAATGCTGGTAAACTCTCAGACGAACAGAGGTAAGTCTGCTGTATTTATACCTCCTGTCATTGAATGAGGATTGCTCTCCACTTGTGCTGATGAGGTTAATTATCTGCATCTGATCCTCCCGAACTTTGTTAATTAAACATCATATAAAAATATGTAAAGACCAAAGGGCATATTTTGAATAAATTAATGCTCAAACATGAACTTTCTGTTACTTTTTATTATTTTTCAACAACTTTCCTCATTGACTCAATCTGATGATATACAGCAGTCATACAGCAGTCAGATGACTGCATTGTTCAAACGGAGCGCTTTCACAAGAGGGGCACTTCCTTACACCTTCATGCCGCCTACCTGACACTCTCTCCGGCTTGAGCAGAGACACACACCGCGCGGTTCACACGGAGGAACGGAGCACAACATAAGAAATGCACTCGTTGCGTTTCTGTGTATATAAAAATATGTAAAGACCAAAGGGCATATTTTGAATAAATTAGTGCTCAAACATGAACTTTCTGTTACTTTTTATTCTTTTTCAACAACTTTCCTCATTGACTCAATCTGATGATATACAGCAGTCATACAGCAGTCAGATGACTGCATTGTTCAAACGGAGCGCTTTCACAAGAGGGGCACTTCCTTACACCTTCATGCCGCCTACCTGACACTCTCTCCGGCTTGAGCAGAGACACACACCGCGCGGTTCACACGGGGGAATTTTGACACTTAGTCGTTTTTCTGCACTTGCACCATTTCACAGTAAAACGACTAAGTGTAAAAAATTCCTCCGTTTCTCAGAAAAATTTAAAATTGAAAAAAATGTAATTTTAATACATTACTGCTCAAACATGATCTTTCAGTTACTTTTTAGTTTCTTGGTTCATTTGGAGCGAATTCACAGAGGGGCACTTCCTCACACATTCAGTCCGCCTACCTAACACTCTCTCCCGGCTTGCGCAGAGACACACACCGCACGGTTCACACGGGGGAATTTTGACACTTAGTCGTTTTTTCTGAGCGTGCATCATTTCTCAAAAAACGTCTAAATGTCAAAATTCCTCACTGTACTTCATATCAGAAAAATCACTAAAAGTATCAAGATTCTTCCAGACTGTGTGTTTGTGTCTGTCCTCAAGCCGGAGAGAGTTTGAGTTGAGCGGGTTCACCTTACAATTTCAAGCCGCCTACCTGACACTCTCTCCGGCTTGAGCAGAGACGCACAGTGCACGGCTCACAGGGAGGAACAGAGCACAAGATAAAGATATGCACTTGTTGCGATTCAGTGTATATAAAAATATATAAAGACCAAAGGGCATATTTTTGATAAATTAGTCCTCGAACATGAATTTACTGTTACTTTTTAATTCTTTTTCAATAACTCTCCGAATCGACTTAATCTGATGTTACATCAGCCTTACAGCAGTGAGATTACTGCATTGTTCATTTGGAGCGAATTCACAGAGGGGCGCTTCCTTACACCTTCAGGCCGCCTACATGACACTCTCTCCGGCTTGAGCAGACACACACACCACACGGTTCACACGGGGAATTTTGACACTTAGTCGTTTTTCTGCACTTGCACCATTTCACAGTAACACGACTAAGTGTAAAAAATTCCTCCGTTTCTCAGAAAAATTTAAAATTGAAAAAAATGGAATTTTAATAAATTACTGCTCAAACATGACCTTTCTGTTACTTTTTAGTTTCTTGGTTCATTTGGAGCGAATTCACAGAGGGGCACTTCCTCACACATTCAGTCCGCCTACCTAACACTCTCTCCGGCTTGCGCAGAGACACACACCGCACGGTTCACACGGGGGAATTTTGACACTTAGTCGTTTTTCTGAGCGTGCATCATTTCTCAAAAAACGTCTAAATGTCAAAATTCCTCCCTGTACTTCATATCAGAAAAATCACTAAAAGTATCAAGATTCTTCCAGACTGTGTGTTTGTGTCTGTCCTCAAGCCGGAGAGAGTTTGAGTTGAGCGGGTTCACCTTACAATTTTAAGCCGCCTACCTGACACTCTCTCCGGCTTGAGCAGAGACGCACAGTGCACGGCTCACAGGGAGGAACAGAGCACAAGATAAAGATATGCACTTGTTGCGATTCAGTGTATATAAAAATATGTAAAGACCAAAAGGCATATTTTTGATAAATTAGTCCTCAAACATGAATTTACTGTTACTTTTTAATTCTTTTTCAATAACTCTCCGTATCGTCTTAATCTGATGTTACATCAGCCTTACAGCAGTGAGATTACTGCATTGTTCATTTGGAGCGAATTCACAGAGGGGCGCTTCCTTACACCTTCAGGCCGCCTACATGACACTCTCTCCGGCTTGAGCAGAGACACACACCGCACGCTTCACACAGAGGAATTTTGACACTTAGTCATTTTTCTGCACTTGCACCATTTCACAGTAAAACGACTAAGTGTAAAAAATTCCTCCGTTTCTCAGAAAAATTTAAAATTGAAAAAAATGTAATTTTTTTGGCTGATGTAACAACATAGAGTCAATACGTATACATAGAAATTTCAAGATCCATGACTGAAACATGTTTAATGGGTCAAATATTGGCTACTCTATGGCTAATTTATCACCAGAAGGAGTCAACTTGGTAGAAATAGAAACTTCAAATTCGATGACTCTTTGGCCCGATATTAGTCCATTTTGTCAAATATGGACTTGTGAATGACTGATATAATATCAGAAAGAGTCAATGAGTAGGTATAGAAATTTCAAGATCCATGACTGAAACATGTCCAGTGAGTAAAATATTTGCTAAAATATTTGAAGGAGTAAATGGTTAGAAATAAAAACTTCAAAATGGATGAATCTTCGGCTACATAGTAGTATTTTATGTCAAACACAGACTTCTGAATGGCAGTTGTACCAACAGAAGGAGTCAATGAGTAGGTATAGAAAATTTAAAGATCCAAGAATGAAACATTTTCAATGGGTCAAATATTATCTATTCTATGAATAAAGTATCACCAGAAGGAATCAATTGGGATGAAACAGAAAGTTCAAAATTGATGACTCTCAGGCCATATATTAGTATTTTAGATCAAATATGGACTCTGAATGGCTGTTGTAACAACAGATTGAGTCAATAAGTTTACATAGAAATTTCAAGATCCATGACTTAAACATGTCCAGTGAGTAAAATATTTGCTAAAATATTTGAAGGAGTAAATGTTTAGAAATAAAAGCTTCAAAATGGATGAATCTTCGGCTACTCTATGGCTAATTTATCACCAGAAGGAGTCAATTTGGTAGAAATCGAAACTTCAAATTCGACGACTCTTTGGCCCGATATTAGTCCATTTTGTCAAATATGGACTTGTGAATGACTGATATAATATCAGAAAGAGTCAATGAGTAGGTATAGAAATTTCAAGATCCTTGACTGAAACTTGTCCAATGGGTACAATATTGGCTACTCTATGGCTAATGCATCACAAGAAGGAGTCAATTAGGTAGAAACAGAAAGTTCCATATCAAGAACTGAAATATGTTATGAAGGTCAAAAATTGGCTGAACTATCACCAGAAGGAGTAAACAGGTAGCAATAGAAAGTTCAAGATCAAGGACTGAAATGTATTCAGTAGGTCAAATATTGGCTGAACTTTCAACACAAGGAGTCAATGGGTAGAACTTATGGAACATCAGAAAGCGTCAATAAGTAGGTATAAAAATTTTAAAGATCCATAACTGAAACATGTTCAATGGGTCAAACATTGGCTACTTTATGACTAATTTATCACCAGAAGGAGTCAATTGGGAAGAAGTAGAAAGTTCAAAATCGATGACTCTTGGGCCCGATATTAGTCCATTTGGTCAAATATGGATTTCTGAATGACCGATGTAACATCAGATAGAGTCAATGAGTAGGTATAGAAATTTCAAGATCCTTGACTGAAACTTGCCCAATGGGTTGAATATTGGCTACTCTATGGCTAATGTATCATCAGAAAGAGTCAATTAGTAGGCATAGAAATTTCAAGATCCACCACGACTGAAACAAGTTCAATGGGTCAAATATTGGCTACTCTATGACTATTTGATCACCAGAAGGAGTCTATGGGGTAGAAGTAGAAAGTTCAAAATTGATGACTCTTGGGCCCGATATAAGTCCATTCGGTCAAATATGGACTTCTGATTGGCTGATGTATCATCATTCGGATTCTATGAGTATGTATAAAAAGTTCAAGATCAAGGACTGAAACATGTTCAATGGGTTAAATATTGGCTACTCTAAAGCTAATTTATCACCAGAAGGAGTCAATGGGTAGAACTAAAAAGTTCAAAATCAACGACTCTTGGGCCTGTTGGATCTTGAAATTTTCATACCTACTCATTGACTCCTTCTGGTGATAAATTAGCCATACAGTAGTCAATTTTTGAGCCATTTATTACTTTTCAGTCCTTGATCTTGAACTTTCTGTTCCTACCCAATTGACTCCTTCTGTTGATAAATTAGCCATAGAGTAGCCATTATTTGACCCATTGAACATGTTTCAGTCATCAATCTTGAAATTTCTCTATACACTCATTGAATCCTTCTGATGTTAGAAAGTTCAAAATTGATGAATTATGGGCCCGATATTAATCCATTTAGTCAAATATGGATTTCTGAATGACCAATGTAACATCAGAAAGAGTAACAGAAAGGTCATGTTTGAGCAGTAATTTATTAAAATTACATTTTTTTCAATTTTAAACTTTTCTGAGAAACGGAGGAATTTTTTACACTTAGTCGTTTTACTGTGAAATGGTGCAAGTGCAGAAAAACGACTAAGTGTCATAATTCCCCCATGTGAACCGTGCGTTGTGTGTCTCTGCTCAAGCCGGAGAGAGTGTTAGGTAGGCGGACTGAATGTGTGAGGAAGTGCCCCTCTGTGAATTCGCTCCAAATGAACCAAGAAACTAAAAAGTAACAGAAAGGTCATGTTTGAGCAGTAATTTATTAAAATTACATTTTTTTCAATTTTAAATTTTTCTGAGAAACGGAGGAATTTTTTACACTTAGTCGTTTTACTGTGAAATGGTGCAAGTTCAGAAAAACGACTAAGTGTCAAAATTCCTCCGTGTGAAGCGTGCGGTGTGTGTCTCTGCTCAAGCCGGAGAGAGTGTCATGTAGGCGGCCTGAAGGTGTAAGGAAGCGCCCCTCTGAATTCGCTCCAAATGAACAATGGAGTAATCTCACTGCTGTAAGGCTGATGTAACATCAGATTAAGACGATACGGAGAGTTATTGAAAAAGAATTAAAAAGTAACAGTAAATTCATGTTTGAGGACTAATTTATCAAAAATATGCCCTTTGGTCTTTACATATTTTTATATACACTGAATCGCAACAAGTGCATATCTTTATCTTGTGCTCTGTTCCTCCCTGTGAGCCGTGCACTGTGCGTCTCTGCTCAAGCCGGAGAGAGTGTCAGGTAGGCGGCTTGAAATTTTAAGGTGAACCCGCTCAACTCAAACTCTCTCCGGCTTGAGGACAGACACAAACACACAGTCTGGAAGAATCTTGATACTTTTAGTGATTTTTCTGATATGAAGTACAGGGAGGAATTTTGACATTTAGACGTTTTTTGAGAAATGATGCACGCTCAGAAAAACGACTAAGTGTCAAAATTCCCCCGTGTGAACCGTGCGGTGTGTGTCTCTGCGCAAGGCGGAGAGAGTGTTAGGTAGGCGGACTGAATGTGTGAGGAAGTGCCCCTCTGTGAATTCGCTCCAAATGAACCAAGAAATTAAAAAGTAGCAGAAAGTTCATGTTTGAGCAGTAATTTATTAAAAATAAATTTTTTTCCATTTTAAATTTTTCTGAGAAACGGAGGTATTTTTTACACTTAGTCGTGTTACTGTGAAATGGTGCGCGTGCAGAAAAACGACTAAGTGTCAAAATTCCCCCGTGTGAACCGTGCGGTGTGTGTCTCTGCTCAAGCCGGAGAGAGTGTCAGGGAGGCGGCCTGAAGTTGTGAGGAAGTGCCCCTCTGTGAATTCGCTCCAAATGAACCATGCAGTAATCTCACTGCTGTAAGGCTGATGTAACATCAGATTAAGACGATACGGAGAGTTATTGAAAAAGAATTAAAAAGTAACAGTAAATTCATGTTCGAGGACTAATTTATCAAAAATATGCCCTTTGGTCTTTATATATTTTTATATACACTGAATCGCAACAAGTGCATATCTTTATCTTGTGCTCTGTTCCTCCCTGTGAGCCGTGCACTGTGCGTCTCTGCTCAAGCCGGAGAGAGTGTCAGGTAGGCGGCTTGAAATTGTAAGCTGATCCCGCTCAACTCAAACTCTCTCCGGCTTGAGGACAGACACAAACACACAGTCTGGAAGAATCTTGATACTTTTAGTGATTTTTCTGATATGAAGTACAGGGAGAAATTTTGACATTTAGACGTTTTTTGAGAAATGATGCACGCTCAGAAAAACGACTAAGTGTCAAAATTCCCCCGTGTGAACCGTGCGGTGTGTGTCTCTGCGCAAGCCGGAGAGAGTGTTAGGTAGGCGGACTAAATGTGTGAGGAAGTGCCCCTCTGTGAATTCGCTCCAAATGAACCAAGAAACTAAAAAGTAACAGAAAGTTCATGTTTGAGCAGTAATTTATTAAAAATACATTTTTTTCCATTTCAAATTTTTCTGAGGAATGGAGGAAAAAAATTTCAAACAGAATTTCAGCTCAAAAAATCATTCATGAGTTGACTTGTTCTCATAATCTTTGTGTTGGATAGGAAATAACATACTTGCTGTCCTTGGTGGAGGGCTTGAGCCGAAGCCTGAAGTCCAACCCCAACCTGACAGGGAACTCCGAGCCCGTCCATGTCCGAGCAAGAACACGAGAGACTGCAAGACTGGAAAGAAGTCGTCACAGCCACATTTGTGTTGTTTTAAAAGTTATTTTTTCACTTTGTTTTTAAAAGTCAAGACAAGTAATCTTTATTTGCATAGTGCTTTCTATATGACCAATCTGTATATATGTATATATCATTTGAATAAATGAAATGCTTTTAAACAGTCCCGGCCTGTGAGAAACCTTTGAAGTGAAAAGGCAAAGACCTGTTTTTGTGCTTCCCGCAATAACGCTTCATAAAATTGTAAATAAAAATCTAAGTGGTTGCAAACTTCAGTGCATTGTAGAGTCTGTCTAAAACATAATCCTACAATAAATAAAAAGAGAAAGAGTAGACAACAAATTTAGAGGCAGTAGAATTAGAGTTATGAGAAGTAATCGACACAAGTTGGCAGGATATAAGCTAACTATATTATATAAAGGGGTACAAAATGTTCCTTATGAGTTTCTTTTGAACTGGTGTTTTATGGCAAACAGGAATCAGTTCTCCTGTTTAGATATTGAAAAAAGGGGACCAGGTTTGTTTGAAAGAATCAATATTATGTGCAAATGCAATTAATTACTCCAAGTTTGAGTGTACTAATAATAATTTGAGCCACTGGTTTATTGAGAGTGCTTGTAACGCGCTCGCGTTGGTGAGTGCAGGAAGCACGGCAAGGCAGGACAGAAGATTAACGTATTTATTCAAACAAGACAAGGTTCAGGACAGGTAAAAACGAGCAACGTAACTTTAAAGACGAACAAGGACAGGACAGGACTGATACAGAGGGTATTTATACAGAGAGAACAAGAGGATAATTGATGGGGAACAGGTGATGACAACACTGATTGACGAGACACAGGTGGTTACGATGAACTAATGAAGATGATGAAAGAAAACAAAGAGCACATGACTAAACTGACAGGACCAAAACAACAGAACATGTGACAGATGACAGACTAAATAAAAACAAGGAACATGTGACAGGGACAGGACCGGGGAACAGGATAAACAGATAAACAGACAGACGGAAAACAGGCATGATTATGACATTACACCCCCCTCCCGGAAGGCGCGACCTCGCGCCGTGAAAGAACAGATCCGGGAGGGGGGGCGGGCACCCTGGAGGCCGTGGTCAGGTTCAGGCAGTTCAGGTGGCCTCCAGGGTGTCTCCAGAACCTCCAGGAGGTCAGGTGGCCATGGAGGAGTCCGGGGCAGGGTCCTGGCGGGTGCCAGGAGGTCAGGCGGCCATGGAGGAGTCCGGGGCAGGGACCTGGCGGGTGCCAGGAGGTCAGGCGGCCATGGAGGAGTCCGGGGCAGGGTCCTGGCGGGTGCCAGGAGGTCAGGCGGCCATGGAGGAGTCCACGGCAGAGTCCCAGCAGGTGCCAGGAGGTCAGGTGGCCAAGGTGGAGTCCAGGGCATGGCCTCCCTCCCTCTGGCTGCCGTGGGCAGGGACACTGGGCGCCCCCCCAAAATTTTCAGGGGAGGATTCCCCCATCTCCGTGCGCTGGGCGGCGCCAGGACAGTCGCTGGCCCCGGCGGTGGAAGATCTGGGAGGTCTGGGAGCCCAGGAGGCTCTGGCGGGTCAGGGAGCCCAGGAGGCTCTGGCGGGTCAGGGAGCCCAGGAGGCTCTGGTGGGTCAGGGAGCCCAGGAGGCTCTGGCGGGTCAGGGAAGTCTGGAAGCTCAGGAGGAGGAAGGTCTAGGAGCTCAGGGTCTGTGAGCTCAGGAGGCTCGGGCCAATCTGGGAGCTCGGGCCAGTCTGGGAGCTCGGGCCAGTCTGGGAGCTCGGGCCAGTCCGGGAGCTCGGGCCAGTCCGGGAGCTCGGGCCAGTCCGGGAGCTCGGGCCAGTCCGGGAGCTCGAACAGTTTCGGGGTGGTGAGCACAGGCGACGGCCCTGGGGAAGCGTGCACAGGAGACGGTTCAGGGACGGCGAGCACAGGAGACGGCTCTGGGACGGCGAGCACAGGAGACGGCTCAGGGAAGGCGAGCACAGGAGACGGCTCAGGGAAGGCGAGCACTGGAGACGGCTCAGGGAAGACGAGCACTGGAGAAGGCTCAGGGTAGGCGAGCACTGGAGACGGCTCAGGGAAGGCGAGCGCAGGAGACGGCTCTGGGACGGCGAGCACAGGAGACGGCTCAGGGAAGGCGAGCACTGGAGACGGCTCAGGGAAGGCGAGCACTGGAGACGGCTCAGGGAAGGCGAGCACTGGAGACGGCTCAGGGAAGGTGAGCACTGGAGACGGCTCAGGGAAGGCGAGCACTGGAGACGGCTCAGGGAAGGCGAGCACAGGAGAAGGTTCAGGGCTGACGAGCGCAGGAGACGGCTCTGGGACGGCGAGCACAGGAAACGGCTCGCGGTGCACTAGAGCGGGCTCGCAGAGCGGTGGAGCGGGCTTGCGGTGCGATGCAGCGGGCTCGTGGTGCGATCGAGCGGGCTCGTGGACAGGACAGAGGAGTTCTGGCACTTCCGCGTACTCACACCAGGACGGGCGAGACGGACTGACAGGTAACGCACCGCTAAAGAGAGATGCGGGGAGAGACGGAGAGAGATGGGCTGGCGGAGCGGGCGCTTTGGCTGGAACCGGACGAGAAACACACTCCTCTACTTCCCACATGGATCCATTCAACTCCAGGACAGCATTAATGATGTCGACTAGAGTGAAGGTACCCATGGGTTCTCGAGGGCGAATGGTGATCTCGTCCAGCCCCAACCAAAACACCGCAACAAGGGAAGCATCCGGCCAGCCCACCAGATGGGCGAGCTCCACGAACTCCCCCACATACCTCTCCAGTGGCCGTCCCCGCTGCCGGATGCTCCAGAGATGATCGACCACCTCGGCGGAATCCATCATCCTTTTAGTTGTTGTTATGGTTCGTCTTTCTGTAACGCGCTGCGTTAACGAGTGCAGGAAGCACGGCAAGGCAGGACAGAAGATTAACGTATTTATTCAAACAAGACAAGGTTCAGGACAGGTTAAAAACGAGCAACGTAACTTTAAAGACGAACAAGGACAGGACTGATACAGAGGGAATTTATACAGAGAGAACAAGAGGATAATTGATGGGGAACAGGTGATGACAACACTGATTGACGAGACACAGGTGGTTACGATGAACTAATGAAGATGATGAAAGAAAACAAAGAGCACATGACTAAACTGACAGGACCAAAACAACAGAACATGTGACAGATGACAGACTAAATAAAAACAAGGAACATGTGACAGGGACAGGACCGGGGAACAGGATAAACAGATAAACAGACAGACAGAAAACAGGCATGATTATGACAGTACTGTTCTGTCTTGTCAATTTAGTAAAATATGTTTCTTTGCTATGGAAAGCGAGATTAATAGAATGGTTTGAGATTATTAGGAATTTGTAAAGCATATGTCTCCCAGTAAGGCTATTATGGGATGAACTGGGATGCTGAGCCCAAGGATGTCTGACAGTCTGCTCATAACCTCCGACTAGAATGACTGAAAAAAGTGGATACTGCCAGAATGCATGAAAGTAATCATCAGTTGAGGCTGGACAGTATGAACAGTTATTATTATTATTATTTTTTAGATATTCCTCTTCTTCCTCTTATTATTAGTATTATTGTTAATATTACTTTTATTATTATTATTACTACTGCTGCCTCTACTACTTCTGCCATTATAACTATTACTATTGCTGATAATATTATTATTATTGTTAATACAACTATTATTGTCACTATTAGGATTGTTTCAAGTTGTTTATAACAATTTACCATTCAGTGAGTACATATTCTTATATATACACTCGTGCATACATAAGGGCAACAAAGGAAAAGAAACGTCCCACAAAAGATATGTCAGTGGTCAATAAAAATAAATAAATAAAAATAAAATAAAACATAACCCTACAATAAATCAGACTAGAGCCTGTGGACAATCATAACATAATTTTGTGCACGGCACCACAATTGACTATTTAGGTTAAAGAAACTATTTGTGTATTAGAAAGATTTAGGTCAGTCTTGAAGCTTATTGGAATAGTTACCCCAAAACAAAGTTATGAAAATCTAGATGGTGCACACTGATAAGTCCTTAACTCAACCTGCCCGTAATCACGTCATTGTTTTTAGGGCACAGCTGATTGGTTCCTGCTGTATCAGTAGCCAATGAGCTTGCGTGCTCCACTTTCAAATACTTTGTTACCATTTGCTGTAGTTGCAGCATACTTTCAGAAACCCTCCACCTTCCCCAGCTCCACCTGTATTAACTAAAACGATGTTTATATGAAAACCTACGGTGAATATAACTACGATACTGTAGATCATATCCTCCTGAGGCCCAGGAATAGACTTTATTTATATATTTATTTTTGTATATTTTTTTATAATTTATTTATTCATGGATTTAATTATCCACAAATTTGTTTTGTTTTTGCAGGTTTCGTCCTCCATACTTTTATGGTGTATTACATATAACATATGAGCAAAGTGTGATAATGTAATATATCCCTCATTGTTCATTGTTTTGTCTTATTCTCTTCATCTTGCAAAGGGGGGGGGGGGGGCAGCTTGTGATGTCAAAGCAAGTGATGTGTCATTCTCATCCAGACCCCAAGAGGCAGTAAAGAGACACTTTTTTTTGCTTGTTAGTATATACAAAATACCAAATAAACAACAGTAACTCTTAATACAATTACAAAAAGTCCAAATAGCAGCATAACAAAAATATATATAAACTAGATAAACACACTACAACAACAACAAAAACATAAATAAGAAGTATAAGGGGCTTATTCATCAAAAATACCTTCAAAAGATTACATAGGCTGATTTAAGGGCTTTTTTTTTACTTTTCGCATGACTTTTAAGGATTTAAAGAATACCATTAAATCTTGAAATTTGGAAAGTTGCTTTTTGCTTAATTCATCTCTCAAATTATTTCAGTAAAACTAGCGCTGGACACAATTCTGACATCAGTGTTGCAGTGTATTTCTACATTAGCCTTTAGGATTAGTGTACATCGGAGTGTCCCCTTAAGGAAAATAGTTTTTTTTTTTTTTATGGTCCCAAAATGTATGAAGAGCAGACAATATGTTGATTTTTTTAATTCATGCATGAACAATCCTTTAGAGCTAAAGTAATCATTTAGTAAACACAATGTCATATTCCACCTACAGCTTTGTCATGTTACCAGAAATACATACATAAAGTGCCAAAGCAGATTCAAAGCAACACGCTAGACTACCTTTGTTAGTTGCTGTCTACAAAATTTACATTACATCACTTTTGTCAAGAATATTCAGACAATAATATGACTCAGTTTTAGTGAAGATTTGACAACAGTGGTAAGAAGATTATTTCTGGTGTCACATTTAACAGTACTATGACTACTGTACTTTGAGAGTACATTACAATGAACATAAAGTCTTTTTAATAAATGTACCTCTTCGTGTTTATGTTATCTTTTCATTGTCACCCCTCAGCTTTAGTTTGCTTTAGCTTAGCTTAGTTTAGTTTGGTTTTGTTTTATTTAAAGTTTGACAAGGCAGGATATTGCAGCACAAAGCCCTGAAATGTGTCACAGATAACACATATTCAGAAACAGCCATTAAATTCCTGATTAAATTAAAATAAAATAATTCAGACATATAATAGTATCATTCATTTCTGTGAGGTAATACATGACCAATATACAGACAAGTGAAAGTAGAAATAGACTTCATGCATAAGTTATTTATAAAGCAATTTAAGAGCACGTGGAATAAAAGAAAGTTCATGTCTTTTTGTTTTACTCTAGGCGTGGCGAATTTCCTGCTTTGAGTCGGTTTGGTTCCTATGTCTTCGCACTGCCTGTTCTAGCTGTATGTGTGCCGAGTCCCACACCCTCTCGCTCTGGTGGAACCAGTCTTGAACAGCTGGAACCGGGGGTGGTTGGTATCCTAATACACACTGGAACGGAGTTAGTCCGGTGGTGGATTGTCTCAGGGAATTCTGGGCATACTCCACCCAGGGTACGAACAGGCTCCAGCTGTTCTGGTTCTGGTGACAGTATGACCTCAGGTGCCTCCCGATTTCTTGGATCTTTCACTCAGTCTGGCTGTTGGTTTGTGGATGATAACCGGAAGAGAGGCTGACGAATATTCACAGAAGTTTAAAGAATGATTGCCAGACTCGGGAGATGAATTGGGGACCATGGTCGGAGACCGTGAGGGTCACCCTGCCGCTGTGAGAGGACATCGAGGCATCTACCTCGACGATGAAGGGAAGGTCAGGATAAGGGTGGCGAAGGACTGGAGCGGAGCTGTAGGCTTCTTTTAGTTCTTGAAATGCTTGTGCAGCCGATGGAGTCCAGGACAGAGACTTGGGCCAGTGATGTAAGTGCAGATCTGGTCTGGCTGTAATTCTTTATGAATTTATGGTAGAAATTGGAGAAACCAAGGAATCTTTGCAGTTCCTTGATGGAGTTCGGTAAGGGCCAGTTCTGTATCGTGTCCACCTTCATGCCGTGGTGGTCAATGACGTAACCGAGGAACTAGACTGATGGGATATGGAACTCGTACTTCTCGAGCTTCAGGAAAAGCTGTTGTTCATGGAGACATTGAAGGTCCTGACTTACATTGATCTTGTGTTCAGCAAAGGACTTGGAGTAGATGAGTATGTCATCTATATAGACGATGACGAATTGCTTGAGAAGATCTCTGAAGATCTTGTTCATATAGTTTTGGAATACTGCCGGTGTCACACCCATGAACTGTCTTGTTTAGTTTAGTCCTGTCTAGTGATGTCATTCTCTGTTCATTTGCCCTCCAAGTGTTTGCCTGTTTAGTTAATCACGCGCACCTGTTTCAGTTCTCCCTAATTACGTTCTCCCCTATATATTCTCCTTGTGTTTGTTCAGTCGCTGTCGGTTCTCGTCAATGTTACCTGTGTGTCACCTGCCTGCCTGTATGTATTCCTGTGGAACTGTTTGAATTAAATCTATGTTTATATTATCTTTGATGTTATCGTCATTGGATCTGCACACAGCCTGACAGCCGGAGAGTTTGATAGGCCATACGGCATAACTCATAGTGGTCTGAAGGGATGATAAAGGCTGTGTTCCACTCGTGTCCCTTACGGATGTGAATCAAGTTGTACACACTCCTCAAATCCAGGTTCGAGAAGATGTGAGCTCCACGCAGTTGTCCTAGGGCTGCAGGGACCAGAGGAAGGGGAGAGCGGAACTTGACAGTTTGGGAATTGAGTGCCCGGGAATCAATACACAGCAGCAAGCCTCCGTCCGAATTGTTCACGCGGCCCAGCGGCTTTCTGAGCATAGTTTGAATCTTTAAGGGTTGAAAACAGCATTTCCTGGAGAGCTGGAGTGTCCGGAGGAACTGGCAAGAGATAGCCCACTCTGGACTGCTGATTTCGCTTACGGCCGTACCACTCTGAGCATGCCCGATCTCGTCTGATCTCGGAAGCTAAGCAGAGTCGGGCCTGGTTAGTACTTGGATGGGAGACCGCCTGGGAATACCAGGTGCTGTAAGCGTTTTGGTTTATCAAAAAAAAAATAAGAGTGTCTTAATGTCTCAAATAGCCCACTCTGGACTGCTGATTTCGCTTACGGCCATACCACTCTGAGGGCGCTAGAGAGCTTACAGGAAGTGAGTTGGCAGTAGTTGGGAGAGGAAGGCTCTCCCTCACCTATTTGTTTGTTTTTGTAGTTTTGTTATTTTTGTTTTTTGTGAAGTGTTTGTTTGTTTTTCGTTGCTTTGTTTTTTAAACCACCTAACAGCAGCTTTTGCTGACTGGAGGGTGGTTTCTTTTTCCTTTTTTTTCTCACTTTTACCAAAATGGACGGATTAACGGCAAATGACACTGGACTGGCAGGAGGAACACGAAAGGCAAACGACACTGGACTGGCTGGAGGAACACGAAAGGCAAACGACACTGGACTGGCTGGAGAAACACGAAAGGCAAACGACACTGGACTGGCAGGAGAAACACGCACGGCAAACGACACTGGACTGGCTGGAGGAACACGAAAGGCAAACGACACTGGACTGGATAAACTACTAAGATTAAGAGATGGAAAGCAACAAGACGCAAGAGAAAAGTTTTTTGAAAGAAAATATCTGAAGGAAGCTACAGTAATTGTGAATGTGGAAAATGTAATCGACCTGAGAGCGGAAGACATAATTAAAGCGGTAACGGAGCAATGTGGACATGGTAAAATTTTAGCACTTCGACCAAGACAAGGTAAAGAATATGAACTGACAATTGAAAAAGAAGAAATGTGTGACAAACTCATTGATGGACTGTGAATAAAAGGAGTAAACTGTGAGGTGAAAAAATTGCAAAACAGGGACTATGTTGTTTCCTTCATGCACCTGCCCGTCTACCTAGAGGACAAAGAGATTTTACAAAAATTGGAGGGATGGGGAGTTAATCCCATAACGAAAATAAAAAGAAGGTGTTATCCGGGCACCGACATAGAAGATGGAACAAGGTTCCTAAAGGTGAGGTTCCCCAAAGAAGTGGCGTCGCTGCCATATAGCACAAGGCTGGAAACAGCAGAAGGGCCGCTCAATGGACAGACATGGAAGTGACAGACAGTTTTAAAAATTTTATGGATAACGTGGAAAGAGATGATCAAGGAAGGAACAATCAAAACAAAGAAACAGACAGCGAAGAAGAAATAAAGATGGACAGCATGGACAATGATAGAGGGAGTAGAGGACAAATAAGAAGAAGAGCACTGAAGGTAAAACCAAACTTGGAAGCTTCAAGAAAAAAGATTATGAAAAAGACAAACAGATATGAAGTGTTAAGGGGACTGGAGGGAGATAATGATGAATAATGTTTTTTAAGTATTTATTATTCTCTCTTTTAATGGTTTTAAGTTGTGTTGCTTTTAATAAAAGGGGACTGATGGACATGGGAAATTTGAAAGAATCATAGAAAAATGTAAAAAGGAAGACATTATTGCATTACAAGAAACAAACTGGAGAGAAAATGTAATGTGTAGCAACTTGCTCAAATGGATGAAATATATTCACAACCGAATCACAACACGTTATGACTAATCGTGAATATGAATCAACCACGAAGGGAATTAGGTATATATCGATAATCAATTACAACGAATTATAATTAATCATGAACATATATGATCTAAAATTATTTCTAAGTTTAGAATTAATTTAGAAAGACTGGTTTGTTTTGTCCAGCAAAACTATCAGTCCGATTTTCTTATCAATTCTAGAAATGAAGTTTTCTTCTCTGGCCACGAAAAGGAAACTTATTTTAGTATTTAAAAAGCATAAAGCTAGCGAAATCAAACGTTAAAGTGACTTGGTTCATGTATGAGTTACCCAGAGACAATGAATTGCGTGAATACAAGGTGTTTAATATATGAATATATGATATATATACACAAATACATAGAACTAAATCTAAGCAGAGCATACAATAAAATAACGAAAGGAAAGAAAGGAAGAGTTGATCAAAGAAAGCAAGATTACAAACAGTTCAACCTTTTGAGAGCCAGCAACGAAATCACTTCAGACAATAAAGTTAAAGCGCATCGAAATTAATTCAGATACTTGCATTTGTACTTTGTGCTGTGGTGAATGCCGTTCAAACATCCGTGCGGGGCTGGAGTTTCTATTGGTCTCTTCCTGAGGTGATTCTTCAGCGGGAATTTCAAAACGGAATTAACTGTTTGTAAAATGCCGGAAAATAAAAGAAAGAAGGATGTCTCGTCTAAGATGAAACGACTGAGCGTGGATCCGCTCGTGTTTAGGTGTTATAAAGGTAACTCCAGTCACACCCATTCTGGGCCGTACGGACCAATAGGGAACATGGACTTTTAGTGGGAGAACTTTCCTTTGTTTGTTTTTATGGCCTAATTTGCATTATCTACAGAGGTGCTTAAACTGGGTTCTTTCTCCTCCAAAGTACCTTAAAAGTAGAATAATGCATATTATCATGATATGACACCAATATCTAGGTATGAAATTAACAGAGGAACGTTTTGAATCCAAAAATCTCATGTTTCGGACCCTCTTTTAGGGAGTAAATGTTCTTACATTCAAATATAAGCATTTTACAGTGAAACTAACACAACTACAATATGTAACTAAGTGGGAGTAATATAGACATGCATACAAAAAGAAAAGCACAGGAAATACACTTAGGGAATATTCATATTTTCATATATTCATATATTCACATACAGGTCTAAGATGGCGCCGCGGATGGCAGCCTCAGTGCTTAGCTCTCCAGTGTTTGTACTGTTTTTGTTAGTTTTTCCTGTTTTTTGTTTTTCAAACTCAATCAGCTACACCAGAGATGAACTGCTGAGCATTCAGCAGTTCACACCACAAACTCTTTTCCCGGATTTCAATTACTCAGACGTTTTGTTGAATGTTGTAGTCGGCGGAGCGGCAGCGCTGTTTAGACGCTTCAGGACGCGCAGACGGGGAAAGCGCGCCGGCGTCCTCGTGAAGCTCAGACAGCGCGGATTGAGAACGGCGCTGCCTAGCATCCATCTGGCGAACCTCCGCTCTCTATCCAACAAAACGGACGAACTCCTTCTGCTCGCCCGGACAAACAAGGACTTTTCAAACTCGGCTGCTCTATGCTTCACAGAAACCTGGCTGAACGACGCCATTCCGGACAGCGTGTTAAGTCTACCAGGCTTTCGGCTGTTTAGATCTGATCGCGACGCTGAATCAACGGGGAAATCGCGCGGCGGCGGGACGTGCTTTTACATCAACGAAAGGTGGTGTTCAGATGTAACTGTGTTAAAGAAGATGTGCTGTCCAGATCTTGAAACACTCTTCATTAACTGCAAGCCGTTCTATTCGCCGCGGGAGTTTTGTTCGTTCATTCTGGCGAGCGTCTACATTCCACCGCAAGCGCACGTGAGTTCAGCTTTACAGTTACTCGCTGATATGATCACGGAGAACGAGCAGCAACACCCGGACTCTGTTCTGATCATTCTCGGGGACTTTAATAAAGCGATTCTCTCACGTGAACTTCCAAAATACAGACAGCATGTTACTTGTCCCACCAGGGACAGTAATACACTGGATCACTGTTACACAGTAATAAAGGATGCATATCACTCTGTCCCACGGGCAGCTTTGGGGCTCTCTGATCACTGTCTAGTTCATCTCATACCGACTTACAGGCAGAAACTGAAATCAGCTAAACCTGTAGCAAAGACTGTAAGGAGATGGACCACCGAAACAGAGCGGGCCTTACAAGCCTGTTTCGAATGGACCGATTGGAGTGTTTTTGAAGCTGCTGCCACCGATCTGGACGAGCTCACAGAGACTGTTACATCATATATCAGTTTCTGTGAGGATTTGTGCATTCCTACAAGGACTCACTTAACCTACAACAACGACAAACCCTGGTTCACTGCAAAACTCAGCCAGCTCCGTCAGGCCAAAGAAGATGCTCGCAGAAATGGGGACAGAGTCCTGTACAAACAGGCCAAATACACACTGGAAAAGGAGATCAGAGTGGCTAGGAGGAATTATTCCGAAAAGCTTCGGAATCAGTTCTCTTCTAATGACACAGCTTCAGTGTGGAAAGGTCTGAGGGCCATCACCAACTACAGGACACCATCCCCCAGCTCTGTGGTGAATCAACATCTGGCAGACGATCTGAACGAGTTCTACTGCAGGTTTGAAAGACCACCATTAGCACCTCCAACTACCCCCCTCTCCCCCACCCCTCCACTTCAGTTCAGTGAAGATGACGTGCGCCAGGTCTTCAGAAAGAACAAAAGGAGAAAGGCACCAGGCCCAGACAGTGTCTCACCAGCCTGTCTGAAAACCTGCGCTGACCAGCTGGCCCCCATCTTCACACAGATCTTCAACAGATCACTGGAGCTGTGCGAAGTCCCCTCATGCTTCAAACGCTCCACCATCATCCCCGTCCCAAAGAAATCCAAAATCACTGGACTCAATGACTACAGACCTGTGGCTCTAACGTCTGTGGCCATGAAGTCATTTGAAAGACTGATTCTGGCTTATCTGAAGGACATCACTGGACCCTTACTGGACCCCCTGCAGTTTGCTTACCGAGCAAACAGGTCTGTGGATGATGCAGTCAACATGGGACTGCATTATGTTCTCCAGCATCTGGACAGACCAGGGACCTATGTGAGGATCCTGTTTGTGGACTTCAGCTCTGCCTTTAACACCATCATCCCATCACTTCTCCACCCCAAATTAACTCAGCTCTCTGTGCCCACCTCTGTCTGTCAGTGGATCACCAGCTTCCTGACAGACAGACAGCAGTTAGTGAGACTGGGAAAGTTCTCATCCTGCACCCGCTCCATCAGCACCGGCGCCCCTCAGGGCTGTGTTCTCTCCCCACTGCTCTTCTCTCTCTACACCAACGACTGCACCTCTAAAGACCCCTCTGTCAAGCTCCTGAAGTTCGCAGACGACACCACACTGATCGGACTCATCCAGGATGGTGACGAGTCTGCTTACAGACTGGAGGTTGAACAGCTGACTGTCTGGTGCAGTCTTAACAACCTGGAGCTCAACACGCTCAAGACGGTAGAGATGATCGTGGACTTCAGGAGAAACCCCCCTGCTCTCCCCCCACTCACCATCATGAACAGCACTGTGGCTGCAGTGGAGTCATTCAGGTTTCTGGGCACCACAATCTCCCAGGACCTGAAGTGGGACAACCACATTGAGTCCATTGTGAAAAAGGCCCAGCAGAGGTTGTACTTCCTTCGCCAGCTGAGGAAGTTCAACCTACCACAGGAGCTGTTGAAACAGTTTTACTCTGCCATCATCCAATCCATCCTCTGCACTTCAATTACCGTCTGGTTCAGCTCAGCTACCAAATATGACCTCAGAAAACTACAGAGGGTGGTCCGGTCTGCTGAGCGAATCATTGGTACAACCCTCCCCACTCTCCAAGAACTGTACACATCCAGAGTGAGAAAAAGGGCAAAGAAGATCACTCTGGACCCCTCACACCCAGCACACTCCACCTTTGAACTGTTGCCATCTGGTCGACGCTACAGAGCCCTGAGCACCAGAACGACCAGACACAAGAACAGTTTCTTCCCCCAAGCAATTCATCTCATGAACAGTTGATAAACACGGAACACACAAAACTATTACACACCATTCACTTAAAACACTTATTTATATTTCATTTGCACTCATCACAACTGTACATAGAATCTGTTTATATCTTAACTGTACATTGTCTATTTTGTATATTTTGTATATTTGTATTTTTATTCTTTTTTATCATCTGTGTCTTGTCACTGTCACTCTGTTGCACTGTAAAGCTTTTGTCACTAAAACAAATTCCTAGTATGTGTAAACATACCTGGCAATAAAGCTCTTTCTGATTCTGATTCTGATTCTGATTCTGATATTTTGATGAATGTCTCTATGTGTGTGCGTGGAATTCATTTCCCTGGTCTTGTGAGGGACAAAGAATTTGGTGTGAGCTGATTAGTATCTTTTTGAAGTCGGGGAGACTTCAAAGAGATTCTGCCTTGCCTCACACCTAGCCACTTAAAGTGTCACTTGTCCGTGGGGGGGACCAGGACATTCGGAGCCGACTATGATTTACTTGTGCGAGTCAAAGAGTTAAAAGCTTTTCTTAAAACCTAAAATGAATTGGTCATCCATGATCCAGTCCAGACGCTACAAATGAATGATTTTAAAAAGGGATGGAAAGGAGGTATTTTATATAATAATGGAGATGGGAGGCTTGGGAGAGGAGTGGCTTTTTTAATGAAGGATGATGTTTTTACAACGAGCAAAATTATATTCAAAGACAAGATGGGGAAATGTATGGCAGTTGAAACAAAATATGAAGGAAAGGATTTGATTTGAGTTAATGTACATGCACCAGTGGAGGAGAAGGAAAAGAAAGAGTTTTTTAATGTTTTAAGAAATATTTTAAAGAAGTATAAAGAAATAATAATGATAGGGGATTTTAACACTGTTTTTAGCAAGCAAGACATGGCAGAAGGAATGGTTTTTAAATCTGATACGGGAAGAAAAGAATTAAAAGCATTAATGGAAGAAAATAATATGATCGATGTGTGGAGAGAAAGAAATGAGAAGAAAAAAGAATTTTCAAGGAGACAAATAGTGGGGAATTTTGTATGCCAAACCAGAACTGACTTTGTTTTATGTACAAGAAATGTGGAGAATTTTATAGAAAAGATTAAGTATGAAGAAACAAGTTTTAGTGATCACAAGTTTTTATATTTTAAGTTGGACTGGAGTAAAATGCAAAGAGGGCCTGGAGTATGGATTTTAAATACACAGATTTTAAAGAATGAAGACTATGTTTTAAAGGTGAAAGAAATTATAGAAAAAGAAAAAGAAAAAGAAAATGGAATGTATGAAGAGGACAAGAGAATATGGTGGGAGAATGTAAAGTTTTTAATTAAAAAATTCTCGATCAAATATTGTAGTTTAATACAGAAAAGCAAAAGATATAAAGAAAGAGAAATAAAAGAAAGTTTGGAAATAGAATTGAATAAAAAAAATAAAGACATACAAAAAATAAAGGAAATGGAGGCTGTAAGGCTGGAGTCGAATTGTCTGGACTGAAGGACAACTTTTGTTGACAAATCAACATTTGAATGTTCTTCTGCATAAGTAACAGAACCATCCGAGACGCCCCACGCCGAGCAGTTCACACCTCACCAATACACTCTCCCGACTAACCTCTGAGTTTTACGTGAAGGAGAAGGATGGGAAACAATCCAAATCTGAATATGTACAACCAATGAATATACATGTTTGGTATCATTTGAAATGTCTCAGTGCGCCTGGCAAAATGGTCTCATTCTCTTAGACATAGTACGAACTTCCAAGAAGTTCTAGAAAACAAGTAATATTGCGCACCACTAAAAGGTGTGCCGGCCCTCAGAACCTCCATTCAAACTACCTCCTGTATGTAAATGAGTGCCCCCTTCTACAGGTACCAATAACCCATTCAACCTGATTGCCCATTTGTGACCCCCTGAACAGGGGACCAAACCTAATTACAATTACAAACACCACCATTTGGTCTTATTGAATTATCTGGGTATTTAGAGAGAACTGGCAAAAGGTTCGGGGAGTCTGTAGGCAGACCTCCCGCACAATCACTGTGTGTAGTCTATTTCACTGCCAGGTAAATGCTTCTGTTCTTTTACTATTGATTGGATGTATGTTTTATTCTTTGAATTGGATTTGAATTATTGTTCTATTACCTGGTTAATAAATTGTTGTTTGAATTTATTCTGATTGACCCTGAAATTACTAAACTCTAGTAGGTGACGTTAACTCCACAAATCTACGCTCAGGTTAGTAACGGACCAAAACTTGGAGCTCCGACTAACACATTGGCATTAGTCACGTGTACTTAGGCTGTAGAGGCTAATATGGGTTTTTCCGTTCAGAACAACAAAAGGGTTGTCAGACCAATCTGAATTCGGGTCAGCCTCAACCTCTGATTATTGTAATATTATTCTAACTAAGTGTACGTGGGAAACTACGGCATGATTATGTAAAGTTATCTTAGAGGAAGTTAGGTTGGTCAACTTTGTTCTAAGATAATGGTCATGACCTCTGGCTAGATATAGTGTTATTCTAATTAAGTGTTTACAGACCTATGGGGACTGAATCACATATTTTTAGAAATATGCAAGCATGGTGCGGCGTCTAAAAGTATCAGTCAATTTGCCTCTGTCTAGATGACCAAGACTGACGAGTTTGTGATTAGAGATCGTATTCCGATCGGTACGAGACTCAGAGGGTTATAGGAATCCGAACGAACGAGTATGAAGGGTTAAAAGGAATAATCAAACATTTATTCAAATTTATAGCTAATCAAATATGATTGAAACCTTTTTTCATAATTGGAGTCAGATGAAAATATCGAGGTAATGTATATAAAGAAATATATTTAATTCAGTTGATGTCGCGTTGTATAAAGGAAGACAGCAACACGCAGATACCTTCACCCGCCATATTGGAAACCATCATTGGACCAGTGGGCGGGCCCTACAGAGGCAAACTTGAAAGAAACAGAAGAAAAACAATATGAGGGGGCGAGGCTGAGAAGCAAAGCAAAATATGTGGTGGAGGGAGAAAAATGCAAAGTTCTTTTTTGATCTGGAAAAAAAGAAAGGGAAAGCTGAAATAATAAAAGAAATAAGAGGGAAAAATGGGGAGATTGTTGAAGGGAATGAAAAGGTTTTAGAAGAAATAAAGAATTTTTTATGAAGATCTGTTTAGTGCAAGGGGTGTGGAAGAGGAGGATAAAAAGAAACTGTTGAATCAGATAAAAGCAAAAGTATGTGAGGAAGATAAAAAAGAATGTGACCAAGAAATTGAAAGAGCAATAAATCAACTGAATAAAAAGAAAAGTCCAGGAATAGATGGTCTGGGAGCTGAATTTTACGTATGTTTTAAAGAAGTTTTAACAAAGATTTTAAATGAGATTTTTAAAGATATCTTTGAGAAAAACGGAATTAATGAAAGAACGAGCATGGGGTTAATGAAACTGATATATAAAAGAAAAGGAGAAAAAGTAGATTTAAAAAACTACAGACCAATCACAATGTTGAACACGGATTTTAAGATTTTAGCAAAGGTTTTAGCAAATAGATTAAAGGAGGTAATGCCAAGTATAATTAAAACAAACCAAGCCTATGGAGTGAAAGGAAGAGATATAGCGGACATAACGTTAAGTATAAGAGACACAATATGGTACATGAAAGAAACAAATGAAGAGGGGTATGTAATCAGTTTAGACTTTGAGAAAGCTTTTGATAGGGTTGAACACGGGTATTTATTTGAGGTTTTAAGAAGTTTTGGGTTTGGGCAGAATTTTATCAAATGGATTGAGATTTTATATAAAGGTGCACTAACAAGAATAAAATGTAATGGGTTTTTAACAGATTGTTTTAAAATAACACGGTCAATTAGACAGGGTTGTCCACTATCATCTTTACTGTACTCACTTGTATCTGAACCTTTGGGACTGTCTTTTAAACAAAATGAAGCAATAATAGGGATAGAAATTGAGGAAAAGAAAGCTGAAGGAAAAGTTTTTCAATACGCTGATGACACAACAATAATTGTAAAGGGAAAAGAAAGTGTTAAAGAAGTAATGAAGGTTGTAAAAGAATATTGTAGAGGATCTGGGAGTAAAGTAAATGAGGATAAAACAGTATATATGCGATTTGGTAAAGCTATGGTTTTAATGGATTGTTTTAATTTCCAGGAAGTGAAAGAAATGAGGATTTTAGGAGTTTTAATGGGGAAAAACGAGAAAAAAGCAAGGGATGATATGTGGGAGGAAATAGTGACGAATATAGAGAGAAGGTTAAATTTTTGGAAATTGAGAACTTTAAACTTGAAGGGGAAGGTTTTAATATTGAATGTTTTAATGGTTTCTAAACTTTGGTATGTTTTATATGTATCTGAGATGCCATTATGGACGGAACAGAGGTTGAAGAAATGTTTTCTTAACTTTTTATGGGAAGGGAAACCAGCAAGGATTGCGCACAACACGATTTTAGGGGAGGTAGAGAAGGGGGGCTTAGGTTTAATGGATATAGAACAGAGAAAAAATGCTTTGAGAGTAAAAAATAGTCAAGAAATACCTGCAAGAAGAGAACAAAACTGAATGGAAAAAAACAATGAAATATTTTTTAAACAAATGTGGAGATTTTAACATGGGGGATGGAATTTTATGGATGAAAACAAAAAATTGGATGACAGAAGGATTACCTGAGTTTTACCGAGAAATTTTTAGTGCCTGGGGAAAATTTTTAAACAAAATTGAATATGATCCACATGGGAGAGAAAATATTTTAAATCAACCTCTGTTTTTAAATAACAACATTTTAAAACAAGAGAAAGAAATATTTTTTAAGAAATGGATGGTAGTGGGGATAACAAGAGTGAGGGATGTTTTATATGAATTTAAAGAGGGGTTTTTACCAACACAATGTATTGTAGATGCAATGGAAGTAGGAAAAGAAGAATACAGCAGACAAGAAATAATAAACAAATATGAAATCATTAAAAAAGCAATACCGACAGAGTGGATTAAAAGAATAGAGTGTATGGAAGAAGAGCGAATGGAAAGAAATTTGTATGTGAGAATAGGGGAAAGATTGTATGATTTTAAAGAATGTTCTGTAAAAATGTTTTATTGTGTTTTTAGAGACAGTGTTTTTAAAAAGCCAATTGTGAACAAGTACTGGGTGGAAAAATTCAAAGACTTAAAGGAAGAACATATATGGAGAAACATGAGGGGGAGATGTGTGGAAACAAAATTGGAATGTTTGGAGTATTTTATAAGACACAAAGTGGTTTTTACAGAGTCTCTTTTAAACAAAATTGGAATGGAACAAAGTGCCATGTGTAAAGTGTGCCAAGAAAAGGAAGAAGGGATTTTACATATGTTTTTATATTGTAAAGAACTGGAGGCTTTTTTAAAGAAATGCAAATGTGTTTTTAAAGACTTGATTGTGGACTGGAATGAAAACATAACAGAATGGAACAGAGTGGTGATGTTTGGATGGGAAAAGAAGAGCCAAAACAAAAAGTTTATTAATCTGTGGGTAATGTTAATGAAAAGTGCAATATGGGAAAGAAGGACGGTGGCTAAAAAGGAGAAAATTGTGTTGGATGTTTGGGATGTATTTAAAAGGAAAACAGAATTTTACATGAAAAGACTGTATGTGTATTTTAAATGTGAAAATATGTTGGATGCTTTTTATCAGGTTTTTACACCAAATGTTTGCTGTGTTTTAAAAGATTTTAAGTGGAAGCTACCGGGGGGTGAAGGATGTTTTTAAACGGAATATGTAATGTATGTGATAAAAAAGAATTTTATGAGAAAATCTGTAATCTTAATCATGTTTTTTTAATGTATTGTATTTTAACTGATTGAAATATTCACAATAAAAAAAAAAAAAAAAAAAAAAAAAAAAAAAAAAAAAAAGCATGCCAGATCTCGTCTGATCTCGGAAGCTAAGCAGGGTCGGGCCTGGTTAGTACTTGGATGGGAGACCGCCTGGGAATACCAGGTGCTGTAAGCGTTTTGGTTTATTAAAAAAAAAAAAACAGTGTCTGAATGTCTCAAATAGCCCACTCTGGACTGCTGATTTCGCTTACGGCCATACCAATCTGAGCATGCCCGATCTCGTCTCATCTCGAAAGCTAAGCAGGGTCGCGCCTGGTTAGTATTTGGATGGGAGACCGCCTGGGAATACCAGGTGCTGTAAGCGTTTTGGTTTATTAAAAAAAAAAAAAAAAAAAGAGTGTCTGAATGTCTCAAATAGCCCACTCTGGACTGCTGATTTCGCTTACGGCCATACCACTCTGAGCATGCCCGATCTCGTCTGATCTTGGAAGCTAAGCAGGGTCAGGCCTGGTTAGTACTTGGATGGGAGACCGCCTGGGAATACCAGGTGCTGTAAGCGTTTTGGTTTATTAAAAAAAAATAAAAGAGTGTCTGAATGTCTCAAATAGCCCACTCTGGACTGTTGATTTCGCTTACGGCCATACCACTCTGAGCATGCCTGATGTCGGAAGCTAAGCAGGGTCGGGCCTGGTTAGTACTTGGATGGGAGACCGCCTGGGAATACCAGGTGCTGTAAGCGTTTTGGTTTATTAAAAAAAAATTAAAGAGTGTCTGAATGTCTCAAATAGCCCACTCTGGACTGCTGATTTAGCTTACGGCCATACCACTCTGAGCATGCCCGATCTCGTCTGATCTCGGAAGCTAAGCAGGGTCGGACCTGGTTAGTACTTGGATGGGAGACCGCCTGGGAATACCAGGTGCTGTAAGCGTTTTGGTTTATTTAAAAAAAAAAAAGAGTGTCTGAATGTCTCAAATAGCCCACTCTGGACTGCTGATTTCGCTTACGGCCATACCACTCTGAGCATGCCCGATCTCGTCTGATCTTGGAAGCTAAGCAGGGTCGGGCCTGGTTAGTACTTGGATGGGAGACCGCCTGGGAATACCAGGTGCTGTAAGCGTTTTGGTTTATTAAAAAAAAAAAAAGAGTGTCTGAATGTCTCAAATAGCCCACTCTGGACTGCTGATTTCGCTTACGGCCATACCACTCTGAGGGCGCTAGAGAGCTTACAGGAAGTGAGTTGGCAGTAGTTGGGAGAGGAAGGCTCTCCCTCACCTATTTGTTTGTTTTTGTAGTTTTGCTATTTTTTGTTTTTGTGAAGTTTTTGTTTGTTTTTCGTTGTTTTGTTATTTAAACCACCTAACAGCAGCTTTGCTGGCTGGAGGGTGGTTTTTTTCCTTTTTTTCCTTTTACCAAAATGGACGGATTAACGGCAAATGACACTGGACTGGCAGGAGAAACACGCACGGCAAACGACACTGGACTGGCTGGAGGAACACGAAAGGCAAACGACACTGGACTGGCTGGAGGAACACGCACGGCAAACGACAATGGACTGGCTGGAGGAACACGAAAGGCAAACGACACTGGACTGGCTGGAGGAACACGAAAAGCAAACAACAATGGACTGGCAGGAGAAACACGGACGGCAAACGACAATGGACTGGCTGGAGGAACACGCAAGGCAAACGACACTGGACTGGCTGGAGAAACACAAAAGGTACACGACACTGGACTGGATAAACGACTAAGATTAAGAGATGGAAAGCAACAAGACGCAAGAGAAAAGTTTGTTGAAAGAAAATACCTGAAGGAAGCTACAGTAATTGTAAATGTGGAAAATGTAATCGACTTGAGAGCGGAAGACATAATTAAAGCGGTAACGGAGCAATGTGGACATGGTAAAATTTTAGCACTACGACCAAGACAAGGAAAAGAATATGAACTGACAATGGAAAAAGAAGAAACGTGTGACAAACTCATTGATGGACTGACAATAAAAGGAGTAAACTGTGAGGTGAAAAACTTGCAAAACAGGGACTATGTTGTTTCCTTCATGCACCTGCCCGTCTACCTGGAGGACAAGGAGATTTTACAAAAATTGGAGGGATGGGGAGTTAATCCCATAACAAAAATAAAAAGAAGGCGTTATCCGGGCACCGACATTGAAGACGGAACAAGGTTCCTAAAGGTGAGGTTCCCCAAAGAAGTGGCGTCGCTGCCATATAGCACGAGGCTGGAAACAGCAGAAGGGCCGCAGTACTTTCGGGTGATGCACAGCCATCAGGTGAAGACCTGTAGGCTGTGCATGAGCCCAGAACACCTACTGAAAGACTGCCCGAATTTCACGTGCTATAAATGCGAGGAAAGGGGACATTTTGCACGGGATTGCAATGCTGTCAGGTGCCCGGAATGCCAAGAAATTTTAAATAAATGTGAATGTTGGATGGAGGAAGAGGAAGGAGGAAGGGAAAAACAGGTGGACGGGCAGGTGCATGAAGGAAACAACGAGGAGGAAAGACAAAGTAATGAAGGACAAGAAGAAGAAGGACTACAACAAAAAGAAATGGAAGGAGGAACGAGCGAAAGAGGAAAAGAGAACGGGAATGAAGAGGAACAAACAATGGAGCAGGTCACTCAATGGACAGATATAGAAGTAACAGACAGTTTTAAAAATTTTATGGATAACGTGGAAACAGATGGGCAAGGAAGGAGCAATCAAAACAAGGAAACAGACAGCGAAGAAGAAATAAAGATGGACAGCATGGACAATGATAGAGGAGGTAAAGGACAAATAAGAAGAAGAGCACTGAAGGTAAAACCAAACTTGGAAGCTTCCAGAAAAAAGTTTATGAAAAACAGATATGAAGTGTTAAGGGGACTGGAGGGAGACAATGATGAATAATGTTTTTTAAGTATTTATTATTCTCTCTTTTAATGGTTTTAAGTTGTGTTGCTTTTAATGCAAGGGGACTGATGGACATGGGGAAATATGAAAGAATCATAGAAAAATGTAAAAAAGAAGACATTATTGCATTACAAGAAACAAATTGGAGAGAAAATGTAATGAATGATTTTAAAAAGGGATGGAAAGGAGGTATTTTATATAATAATGGAGATGGGAGGTTTGGGAGAGGAGTGGCTTTTTTAATGAAGGATGATGTTTTTACAACGAGCAAAATTATATTCAAAGACAAGATGGGTAAATGTATGGCAGTTGAAACTAAATATGAAGGAAAGGATTTGATTTTAGTTAATGTACATGCACCAGTGGAGGAGAAGGAAAAGAAAGAGTTTTTTAATGTTTTAAGAAATATTTTAAAGAAGTATAAAGAAATAATAATGATGGGGGATTTTAACACAGTTTTTAATAAGCAGGACATGGCAGAAGGAATGGTTTTTAATCTGATACGGGAAGAAAAGAATTAAAAGCATTAATGGAAGAAAATAATATGATCGATGTGTGGAGAGAAAGAAATGAGAAGAAAAAAGAATTTTCAAGGAGACAAATAGTGGGGAATTTTGTATGCCAAACCAGAATTGACTTTGTTTTATGTACAAGAAATGTGGAGAATTTTATAGAAAAGATTAAGTATGAGGAAACAAGTTTTAGTGATCACAAGTTTTTATATTTTAAGTTGGACTGGAGTAAAATGCAAAGAGGGCCTGGAGTATGGATTTTAAATACACAGATTTTAAAGAATGAAGACTATGTTTTAAAGGTGAAAGAAATTATAGAAAAAGAAAAGGAAAATGCAATGTATGAAGAGGACAAGAGAATATGGTGGGAGAATGTAAAGTTTTTAATTAAACAATTCTCGATCAAATACTGTAGTTTAATACAGAAAAGCAAAAGATGTAAAGAAAGAAAAATAAAAGAAAGTCTGGAAATAGAATTGAATAAAAAGAATAAAGACATACAAAGGGTAAAGGAAATGGAGGCAAACTTGAAAGAAATAGAAGAAAAACAATATGAGGGGGCGAGGCTGAGAAGCAAAGCAAAATATGTGGTGGAGGGAGAAAAATGCACAAAGTTCTTTTTTGATCTGGAAAAAAAGAAAGGGAAAGCTGAAATAATAAAAGAAATAAGAGGGAAAAATGGGGAAATTGTAGAAGGGAATGAAAAGGTTTTAGAAGAAATAAAGAATTTTTATGAAGATCTGTTTAGTGCAAGGGGTGTGGAAGAGGAGGATACAAAGAAACTGTTGAATCAGATAAAAGCAAAAGTAAGTGAGGAAGATAAAAAAGAATGTGACCAAGAAATCAGCGAAGAAGAGATTGAAAGAGCAATAAATCAACTGAATAAAAAGAAAAGTCCAGGAATAGATGGTCTGGGAACTGAATTTTACGTATGTTTTAAAGAAGTTTTAACAAAGATTTTAAATGAGATTTTTAAAGACATCTTTGAGAAAGACAGAATTAATGAAAGAACGAGCATGGGGTTAATGAAACTGATATATAAAAGAAAAGGAGAAAAGGTAGATTTAAAAAACTACAGACCAATCACAATGTTGAACACGGATTTTAAGATTTTAGCAAAGGTTTTAGCAAACAGATTAAAGGAGGTAATGCCAAGTATAATTGAAACAACCCAAGCCTATGGAGTGAAAGGAAGAGATATAGCGGACATAACATTAAGTATAAGAGACACAATATGGTACATGAAAGAAACAAATGAAGAGGGGTATGTAATCAGTTTAGACTTCGAGAAAGCTTTTGATAGGGTTGAACACGGGTATTTATTTGAGGTTTTAAGAAGTTTTGGGTTTGGGCAGAATTTTATCAAATGGATTGAGATTTTATATAAAGGTGCACTAACAAGAATAAAATGTAATGGGTTTTTAACAGATTGTTTTAAAATAACACGGTCAATTAGACAGGGTTGTCCACTATCATCTTTATTATACTCACTTGTATCTGAACCTTTGGGACTGGCGCTTAAACAAAATGAAGCAATAATAGGAATAGAAATTGAGGAAAAGAAAGCTGAAGGGAAAGTTTTTCAATACGCTGATGACACAACAATAATTGTAAAAGGAAAAGAAAGTGTTAAAGAAGTAATGATGGTTGTAAAAGAATATTGTAGAGGATCTGGGAGTAAAGTAAATGAGGACAAAACAGTATATATGAGATTTGGTAAAGCTATGGTTTTAATGGATTGTTTTAATTTCAAGGAAGTGGAAGAAATGAGGATTTTAGGAGTTTTAATGGGGAAAAATGAGAAGAAAGCAAGGGATGACATGTGGGAGGAAATAGTAACAAATATAGAGAGGAGGTTAAATTTTTGGAAATTGAGAACGTTAAACTTGAAGGGGAAGGTTTTAATATTGAATGTTTTAATGGTTTCTAAACTTTGGTATGTTTTATATGTATCTGAGATGCCATTATGGACGGAACAGAGGTTGAAAAAATGTTTTCTTAACTTTTTATGGGAAGGGAAACCAGCAAGGATTGCTCACAACACGATTTTAGGGGAGGTAGATAAGGGGGGCTTAGGTTTTATGGATGTAGAACAGAGAAAAAATGCTTTGAGAGTGAAAATAGTCAAGAAATACCTGCAAGAAGAGAACAAAACTGAGTGGAAAAAAACAATGAAATATTTTTTAAACAAATGTGGGGATTTTAACATGGGGGATGGAATTTTATGGATGAAAACGAAAAATTGGATGACAGAAGGATTACCTGAGTTTTACCGAGAAATTTTTAGTGCCTGGGGAAAATTTTTAAATAAAATTGAATATGATCCACATGGGAGAGAAAATATTTTAAATCAACCTCTGTTTTTAAATAACAACATTTTAAAACAAGAGAAAGAAATATTTTTTAAGAAATGGATGGTAGTGGGGATAACAAGAGTGAGGGATGTTTTATATGAATTTAAAGAGGGGTTTTTACCAACACAATGTATTGTAGATGCAATGGAAGTAGGAAAAGAAGAATACAGCAGACAAGAAATAATAAACAAATATGAAATCATTAAAAAAGCAATACCGACAGAGTGGATTAAAAGAATAGAGTGTATGGAAGAAGAGCGAATGGAAAGAAATTTGTATGTGAGAATAGGGGAAAGATTGTATGATTTTAAAGAATGTTCTGTAAAAATGTTTTATTGTGTTTTTAGAGACAGTGTTTTTAAAAAGCCAATTGTGAACAAGTACTGGGTGGAAAAATTCAAAGACTTAAAGGAAGAACATATATGGAGAAACATGAGGGGGAGATGTGTGGAAACAAAATTGGAATGTTTGGAGTATTTTATAAGACACAAAGTGGTTTTTACAGAGTCTCTTTTAAACAAAATTGGAATGGAACAAAGTGCCATGTGTAAAGTGTGCCAAGAAAAGGAAGAAGGGATTTTACATATGTTTTTATATTGTAAAGAACTGGAGGCTTTTTTAAAGAAATGCAAATGTGTTTTTAAAGACTTGATTGTGGACTGGAATGAAAATATAACAGAATGGAACAGAGTGGTGATGTTTGGATGGGAAAAGAAGAGCCAAAACAAAAAGTTTATTAATCTGTGGGTAATGTTAATGAAAAGTGCAATATGGGAAAGAAGGACGGTGGCTAAAAAGGAGAAAATTGTGTTGGATGTTTGGGATGTATTTAAAAGGAAAACAGAATTTTACATGAAAAGACTGTATGTGTATTTTAAATGTGAAAATATGTTGGATGCTTTTTATCAGGTTTTTACACCAAATGTTTGCTGTGTTTTAAAAGATTTTAAGTGGAAGCTACCGGGGGGTGAAGGATGTTTTTAAACGGAATATGTAATGTATGTGATAAAAAAGAATTTTATGAGAAAATCTGTAATCTTAATCATGTTTTTTTAATGTATTGTATTTTAACTGATTGAAATATTCACAATAAAAAAAAAAAAAAAAAAAAAAAAAAGCATGCCCGATCTCGTCTGATCTCGGAAGCTAAGCAGGGTCGGGCCTGGTTAGTACTTGGATGGGAGACCGCCTGGGAATACCAGGTGCTGTAAGCGTTTTGGTTTATTAAAAAAAAAAAAACAGTGTCTGAATGTCTCAAATAGCCCACTCTGGACTGCTGATTTCGCTTACGGCCATACCACTCTGAGCATGCCCGATCTCGTCTGATCTCGAAAGCTAAGCAGGGTCGGGCCTGGTTAGTACTTGGATGGGAGACCGCCTGGGAATACCAGGTGCTGTAAGCGTTTTGGTTTATTAAAAAAAAAAAAAAAAAAGAGTGTCTGAATGTCTCAAATAGCCCACTCTGGACTGCTGATTTCGCTTACGGCCATACCACTCTGAGCATGCCCGATCTCGTCTGATCTCGGAAGCTAAGCAGGGTCGGGCCTGGTTAGTACTTGGATGGGAGACCGCCTGGGAATACCAGGTGCTGTAAGCGTTTTGGTTTATTAAAAAAAAATAAAAGAGTGTCTGAATGTCTCAAATAGCCCACTCTGGACTGCTGATTTCGCTTACGGCCATACCACTCTGAGCATGCCTGATCTCGGAAGCTAAGCAGGGTCGGGCCTGGTTAGTACTTGGATGGGAGACCGCCTGGGAATACCAGGTGCTGTAAGCGTTTTGGTTTATTAAAAAAAAAAAAGAGTGTCTGAATGTCTCAAATAGCCCACTCTGGACTGCTGATTTCGCTTACGGCCATACCACTCTGAGCATGCCCGATCTCGTCTGATCTCGGAAGCTAAGCAGGGTCGGGCCTGGTTAGTACTTGGATGGGAGACCGCCTGGGAATACCAGGTGCTGTAAGCGTTTTGGTTTATTAAAAAAAAAAAAAACAGTGTCTGAATGTCTCAAATAGCCCACTCTGGACTGCTGATTTCGCTTACGGCCATACCACTCTGAGCATGCCCGATCTCGTCTGATCTCGGAAGCTAAGCAGGGTCGGGCCTGGTTAGTACTTGGATGGGAGACCGCCTGGGAATACCAGGTGCTGTAAGCGTTTTGGTTTATTAAAAAAAAAAACAAGAGTGTCTGAATGTCTCAAATAGCCCACTCTGGACTGCTGATTTCGCTTACGGCCATACCACTCTGAGCATGCCCGATCTCGTCTGATCTCGGAAGCTAAGCAGGGTCGGGCCTGGTTAGTACTTGGATGGGAGACCGCCTGGGAATACCAGGTGCTGTAAGCGTTTTGGTTTATTAAAAAAAAAAAAAGAGTGTCTGAATGTCTCAAATAGCCCACTCTGGACTGCTGATTTCGCTTACGGCCATACCACTCTGAGCATGCCCGATCTCGTCTGATCTCGGAAGCTAAGCAGGGTCGGGCCTGGTTAGTACTTGGATGGGAGACCGCCTGGGAATACCAGGTGCTGTAAGCGTTTTGGTTTATTAAAAAAAAAAAAGAGTGTCTGAATGTCTCAAATAGCCCACTCTGGACTGCTGATTTCGCTTACGGCCATACCACTCTGAGCATGCCCGATCTCGTCTGATCTCGGAAGCTAAGCAGGGTCGGGCCTGGTTAGTACTTGGATGGGAGACCGCCTGGGAATACCAGGTGCTGTAAGCGTTTTGGTTTATTTAAAAAAAAAAAAGAGTGTCTGAATGTCTCAAATAGCCCACTCTGGACTGCTGATTTCGCTTACGGCCATACCACTCTGAGCATGCCCGATCTCGTCTGATCTCGGAAGCTAAGCAGGGTCGGGCCTGGTTAGTACTTGGATGGGAGACCGCCTGGGAATACCAGGTGCTGTAAGCGTTTTGGTTTATTAAAAAAAAAAAAGAGTGTCTGAATGTCTCAAATAGCCCACTCTGGACTGCTGATTTCGCTTACGGCCATACCACTCTGAGCATGCCCGATCTCGTCTGATCTCGGAAGCTAAGCAGGGTCGGGCCTGGTTAGTACTTGGATGGGAGACCGCCTGGGAATACCAGGTGCTGTAAGCGTTTTGGTTTATTAAAAAAAAAAAAGAGTGTCTGAATGTCTCAAATAGCCCACTCTGGACTGCTGATTTCGCTTACGGCCATACCACTCTGAGCATGCCCGATCTCGTCTGATCTCGAAAGCTAAGCAGGGTCGGGCCTGGTTAGTACTTGGATGGGAGACCGCCTGGGAATACCAGGTGCTGTAAGCGTTTTGGTTTATTAAAAAAAAAAAAAAAGAGTGTCTGAATGTCTCAAATAGCCCACTCTGGACTGCTGATTTCGCTTACGGCCATACCACTCTGAGCATGCCCGATCTCGTCTGATCTCGGAAGCTAAGCAGGGTCGGGCCTGGTTAGTACTTGGATGGGAGACCGCCTGGGAATACCAGGTGCTGTAAGCGTTTTGGTTTATTAAAAAAAAATAAAAGAGTGTCTGAATGTCTCAAATAGCCCACTCTGGACTGCTGATTTCGCTTACGGCCATACCACTCTGAGCATGCCCGATCTCGTCTGATCTCGGAAGCTAAGCAGGGTCGGGCCTGGTTAGTACTTGGATGGGAGACCGCCTGGGAATACCAGGTGCTGTAAGCGTTTTGGTTTATTAAAAAAAAAAAAGAGTGTCTGAATGTCTCAAATAGCCCACTCTGGACTGCTGATTTCGCTTACGGCCATACCACTCTGAGCATGCCCGATCTCGTCTGATCTCGGAAGCTAAGCAGGGTCGGGCCTGGTTAGTACTTGGATGGGAGACCGCCTGGGAATACCAGGTGCTGTAAGCGTTTTGGTTTATTAAAAAAAAAAAAAACAGTGTCTGAATGTCTCAAATAGCCCACTCTGGACTGCTGATTTCGCTTACGGCCATACCACTCTGAGCATGCCCGATCTCGTCTGATCTCGGAAGCTAAGCAGGGTCGGGCCTGGTTAGTACTTGGATGGGAGACCGCCTGGGAATACCAGGTGCTGTAAGCGTTTTGGTTTATTAAAAAAAAAAAAAAGAGTGTCTGAATGTCTCAAATAGCCCACTCTGGACTGCTGATTTCGCTTACGGCCATACCACTCTGAGCATGCCCGATCTCGTCTGATCTCGGAAGCTAAGCAGGGTCGGGCCTGGTTAGTACTTGGATGGGAGACCGCCTGGGAATACCAGGTGCTGTAAGCGTTTTGGTTTATTAAAAAAAAAAAAAGAGTGTCTGAATGTCTCAAATAGCCCACTCTGGACTGCTGATTTCGCTTACGGCCATACCACTCTGAGCATGCCCGATCTCGTCTGATCTCGGAAGCTAAGCAGGGTCGGGCCTGGTTAGTACTTGGATGGGAGACCGCCTGGGAATACCAGGTGCTGTAAGCGTTTTGGTTTATTAAAAAAAAAAAAGAGTGTCTGAATGTCTCAAATAGCCCACTCTGGACTGCTGATTTCGCTTACGGCCATACCACTCTGAGCATGCCCGATCTCGTCTGATCTCGGAAGCTAAGCAGGGTCGGGCCTGGTTAGTACTTGGATGGGAGACCGCCTGGGAATACCAGGTGCTGTAAGCGTTTTGGTTTATTTAAAAAAAAAAAGAGTGTCTGAATGTCTCAAATAGCCCACTCTGGACTGCTGATTTCGCTTACGGCCATACCACTCTGAGCATGCCCGATCTCGTCTGATCTCGGAAGCTAAGCAGGGTCGGGCCTGGTTAGTACTTGGATGGGAGACCGCCTGGGAATACCAGGTGCTGTAAGCGTTTTGGTTTATTAAAAAAAAAAAGAGTGTCTGAATGTCTCAAATAGCCCACTCTGGACTGCTGATTTCGCTTACGGCCATACCACTCTGAGCATGCCCGATCTCGTCTGATCTCGGAAGCTAAGCAGGGTCGGGCCTGGTTAGTACTTGGATGGGAGACCGCCTGGGAATACCAGGTGCTGTAAGCGTTTTGGTTTATTAAAAAAAAAAAAAAAAAAGAGTGTCTGAATGTCTCAAATAGCCCACTCTGGACTGCTGATTTCGCTTACGGCCATACCACTCTGAGCATGCCCGATCTCGTCTGATCTCGGAAGCTAAGCAGGGTCGGGCCTGGTTAGTACTTGGATGGGAGACCGCCTGGGAATACCAGGTGCTGTAAGCGTTTTGGTTTATTAAAAAAAAAAAAAAGAGTGTCTGAATGTCTCAAATAGCCCACTCTGGACTGCTGATTTCGCTTACGGCCATACCACTCTGAGCATGCCCGATCTCGTCTGATCTCGGAAGCTAAGCAGGGTCGGGCCTGGTTAGTACTTGGATGGGAGACCGCCTGGGAATACCAGGTGCTGTAAGCGTTTTGGTTTATTAAAAAAAAAAAAGAGTGTCTGAATGTCTCAAATAGCCCACTCTGGACTGCTGATTTCGCTTACGGCCATACCACTCTGAGCATGCCCGATCTCGTCTGATCTCGGAAGCTAAGCAGGGTCGGGCCTGGTTAGTACTTGGATGGGAGACCGCCTGGGAATACCAGGTGCTGTAAGCGTTTTGGTTTATTTAAAAAAAAAAAAGAGTGTCTGAATGTCTCAAATAGCCCACTCTGGACTGCTGATTTCGCTTACGGCCATACCACTCTGAGCATGCCCGATCTCGTCTGATCTCGGAAGCTAAGCAGGGTCGGGCCTGGTTAGTACTTGGATGGGAGACCGCCTGGGAATACCAGGTGCTGTAAGCGTTTTGGTTTATTAAAAAAAAAAAAAGAGTGTCTGAATGTCTCAAATAGCCCACTCTGGACTGCTGATTTCGCTTACGGCCATACCACTCTGAGCATGCCCGATCTCGTCTGATCTCGGAAGCTAAGCAGGGTCGGGCCTGGTTAGTACTTGGATGGGAGACCGCCTGGGAATACCAGGTGCTGTAAGCGTTTTGGTTTATTAAAAAAAAAAAAAGAGTGTCTGAATGTCTCAAATAGCCCACTCTGGACTGCTGATTTCGCTTACGGCCATACCACTCTGAGGGCGCTAGAGAGCTTACAGGAAGTGAGTTGGCAGTAGTTGGGAGAGGAAGGCTCTCCCTCACCTATTTGTTTGTTTTTGTAGTTTTGCTATTTTTTGTTTTTGTGAAGTTTTTGTTTGTTTTTCGTTGTTTTGTTTTTAAACCACCTAACAGCAGCTTTGCTGGCTGGAGGGTGGTTTTTTTTTTTTCCCCTTTTTTACTTTTACCAAAATGGACGGATTAACGGCAAATGACACTGGATTGGCAGGAGAAACACGCACGGCAAACGACACTGGACTGGCTGGAGGAACACGAAAGGCAAACGACACTGGACTGGCTGGAGGAACACGAAAGGCAAACGACACTGGACTGGCTCGAGGAACACGCACGGCAAACGACACTGGACTGGCTGGAGGAACACGCACGGCAAACGACAATGGACTGGCTGGAGGAACACGCAAGGCAAACGACACTGGACTGGCTGGAGGAACACGAAAGGCAAACGACAATGGACTGGCTGGAGGAACACGCAAGGCAAACGACACTGGACTGGCTGGAGAAACACAAAAGGTACACGACACTGGACTGGATAAACGACTAAGATTAAGAGATGGAAAGCAACAAGACGCAAGAGAAAAGTTTGTTGAAAGAAAATACCTGAAAGAAGCTACAGTAATTGTAAATGTGGAAAATGTAATCGACCTGAGAGCGGAAGACATAATTAAAGCGGTAACGGAGCAATGTGGACATGGTAAAATTTTAGCACTACGACCAAGACAAGGAAAAGAATATGAACTGACAATGGAAAAAGAAGAAACGTGTGACAAACTCATTGATGGACTGACAATAAAAGGAGTAAACTGTGAGGTGAAAAACTTGCAAAACAGGGACTATGTTGTTTCCTTCATGCACCTGCCCGTCTACCTGGAGGACAAAGAGATTTTAGAAAAATTGGAGGGATGGGGAGTTAATCCCATAACAAAAATAAAAAGAAGGCGTTATCCGGGCACCGACATTGAAGACGGAACAAGGTTCCTAAAGGTGAGGTTCCCCAAAGAAGTGGCGTCGCTGCCATATAGCACGAGGCTGGAAACAGCAGAAGGGCCGCAGTACTTTCGGGTGATGCACAGCCATCAGGTGAAGACCTGTAGGCTGTGCATGAGCCCAGAACACCTACTGAAAGACTGCCCGAATTTCACGTGCTATAAATGCGAGGAAAGGGGACATTTTGCACGGGATTGCAATGCTGTCAGGTGCCCGGAATGCCAAGAAATTTTAAATAAATGTGAATGTTGGATGGAGGAAGAGGAAGGAGGAAGGGAAAAACAGGTGGACGGGCAGGTGCATGAAGGAAACAATGAGGAGGAAAGACAAAGCAATGAAGGACAAGAAGAAGAAGGACTACAACAAAAAGAAATGGAAGGAGGAACGAGCGAAAGAGGAAAAGAGAACGGGAATGAAGAGGAACAAACAATGGAGCAGGTCACTCAATGGACAGATATGGAAGTAACAGACAGTTTTAAAAATTTTATGGATAACGTGGAAACAGATGGGCAAGAAAGGAGCAATCAAAACAAGGAAACAGACAGCGAAGAAGAAATAAAGATGGACAGCATGGACAATGATAGAGGAGGTAAAGGACAAACAAGAAGAAGAGCACTGAAGGTAAAACCAAACTTGGAAGCTTCCAGAAAAAAATTCATGAAAAACAGATATGAAGTGTTAAGGGGACTGGAGGGAGATAATGATGAATAATGTTTTTTAAGTATTTATTATTCTCTCTTTTAATGGTTTTAAGTTGTGTTGCTTTTAATGCAAGGGGACTGATGGACATGGGGAAATATGAAAGAATCATAGAAAAATGTAAAAAGGAAGACATTATTGCATTACAAGAAACAAACTGGAGAGAAGATGTAATGAATGATTTTAAAAAGGGATGGAAAGGAGGTATTTTATATAATAATGGAGATGGGAGGTTTGGGAGAGGAGTGGCTTTTTTAATGAAGGATGATGTTTTTACAACGAGCAAAATTTTATTCAAAGACAAGATGGGAAAATGTATGGCAGTTGAAATAAAATATGAAGGAAAGGATTTGATTTTAGTTAATGTACATGCACCAGTGGAGGAGAAGGAAAAGAAAGAGTTTTTTAATGTTTTAAGAAATATTTTAAAGAAGTATAAAGAAATAATAATGATAGGGGATTTTAACACTGTTTTTAGCAAGCAAGACATGGCAGAAGGAATGGTTTTTAAATCTGATACGGGAAGAAAAGAATTAACAGCATTAATGGAAGAAAATAATATGATCGATGTGTGGAGAGAAAGAAATGAGAAGAAAAAAGAATTTTCAAGGAGACAAATAGTGGGGAATTTTGCATGCCAAACCAGAATTGACTTTGTTTTATGTACCAGAAATGTGGAAAATTTTATAGAAAAGATTAAGTATGAAGAAACAAGTTTTAGTGATCACAAGTTTTTATATTTTAAGTTGGACTGGAGTAAAATGCAAAGAGGGCCTGGAGTATGGATTTTAAATACACAGATTTTAAAGAATGAAGACTATGTTTTAAAGGTGAAAGAAATTATAGAAAAAGAAAAAGAAAATGGAATGTATGAAGAAGACAAGAGAATATGGTGGGAAAATGTAAAGTTTTTAATTAAAAAATTCTCGATCAAATATTGTTGTTTAATACAGAAAAGCAAAAGATGTAAGGAAAGAGAAATAAAAGAAAGTCTGGAAATGGAATTGAATAAAAAGAATAAAGACATACAAAAGATAAAGGAAATGGAGGCAAACTTGAAAGAAATAGAAGAAAAACAATACGAGGGGGCGAGGCTGAGAAGCAAGGCAAAATATGTGGTGGAGGGAGAAAAATGCACAAAATTCTTTTTTGATTTGGAAAAAAAGAAAGGGAAAGCCGAAATAATAAAAGAAATAAGAGGGAAAAATGGGGAAATTGTAGAAGGGAATGAAAAGGTTTTAGAAGAAATAAAGAATTTTTATGAAGATCTGTTTAGTGCAAGGGGTGTGGAAGAGGAGGATAAAAAGAAACTGTTGAATCAGATAAAAGCAAAAGTAAGTGAGGAAGATAAAAAAGAATGTGACCAAGAAATCAGCGAAGAAGAGATTGAAAGAGCAATAAATCAACTGAATAAAAAGAAAAGTCCAGGAATAGATGGTTTGGGAACTGAATTTTACGTATGTTTTAAAGGAGTTTTAACTAAGATTTTAAATGAGATTTTTAAAGACATCTTTGAGAAAGACGGAATTAATGAAAGAACCAGCATGGGGTTAATGAAACTGATATATAAAAGAAAAGGAGAAAAAGCAGATTTAAAAAACTACAGACCAATCACAATGTTGAACACGGATTTTAAGATTTTAGCAAAGGTTTTAGCAAATAGATTAAAGGAGGTAATGCCAAGTATAATTGAAACAAACCAAGCCTATGGAGTAAAAGGAAGAGATATAGCGGACACAACATTAAGTATAAGAGACACAATATGGTACATGAAAGAAACAAATGAAGAGGGATATGTAATCAGTTTAGACTTCGAGAAAGCTTTTGATAGGGTTGAACACGGGTATTTATTTGAGGTTTTAAGAAGTTTTGGGTTTGGGCAGAATTTTATCAAATGGATTGAGATTTTATATAAAGGTGCACTAACAAGAATAAAATGTAATGGGTTTTTAACAGATTGTTTTAAAATAACACGGTCAATTAGACAGGGTTGTCCACTATCATCTTTACTGTACTCACTTGTATCTGAACCTTTGGGACTGGCTTTTAAACAAAATAAAGCAATAATAGGGATAGAAATTGAGGAAAAGAAAGCTGAAGGAAAAGTTTTTCAATACGCTGATGACACAACAATAATTGTAAAAGGAAAAGAAAGTGTTAAAGAAGTAATGAAGGTTGTAAAAGAATATTGTAGAGGATCTGGGAGTAAAGTAAATGAGGATAAAACAGTATATATGCGATTTGGTAAAGCTATGGTTTTAATGGATTGTTTTAATTTCAAGGAAGTGGAAGAAATGAGGATTTTAGGAGTTTTAATGGGGAAAAATGAGAAGAAGGCAAGGGATGACATGTGGGAGGAAATAGTAACGAATATAGAGAGGAGGTTAAATTTTTGGAAATTGAGAACGTTAAACTTGAAGGGGAAGGTTTTAATATTGAATGTTTTAATGGTTTCTAAACTTTGGTATGTTTTATATGTATCTGAGATGCCATTATGGACGGAACAGAGGTTGAAGAAATGTTTTCTTAACTTTTTATGGGAAGGGAAACCAGCAAGGATTGCTCACAACACGATTTTAGGGGAGGTAGAAAAGGGGGGCTTAGGTTTAATGGATGTAGAACAGAGAAAAAATGCTTTGAGAGTTAAAATAGTCAAGAAATACCTGCAAGAAGAAAACAAAACTGAGTGGAAAAAAACAATGAAATATTTTTTAAACAAATGTGGAGATTTTAACATGGGGGATGGAATTTTATGGATGAAAACAAAAAATTGGATGACAGAAGGATTACCTGAGTTTTACCGAGAAATTTTTAGTGCCTGGGGAAAATTTTTAAATAAAATTGAATATGATCCACATGGTAGAGAAAATATTTTAAATCAACCTCTGTTTTTAAACAACAACATTTTAAAACAAGAGAAAGAAATATTTTTTAAGAAATGGATGGTAGTGGGGATAACAAGAGTGAGGGATGTTTTATATGAATTTAAAGAGGGGTTTTTACCAACACAATGTATTGTAGATGCAATGGAAGTAGCAAAAGAAGAATACAGCAGACAAGAAATAATAAACAAATATGAAATCATCAAAAACGCAATACCGACAGAGTGGATTAAAAGAATAGAATGCATGGAAGAAGAGCGAAAAGAAAGAAATTTGTATGTGAGAATAGGGGAAAGATTATATGATTTTAAAGAATGTTCTGTAAAAATGTTTTATTGTGTTTTTAGAGACAGTGTTTTTAAAAAACCGATTGTGAACAAGTACTGGATGGAAAAATTCAAAGACTTAAAGGAAGAACATATATGGAGAAACATGAGGGGAAGATGTGTGGAAACAAAATTGGAATGTTTAGAGTATTTTATAAGACACAAAGTGGTTTTTACAGAGTCTCTTTTAAACAAAATTGGAATAGAACAAAGTGCCATGTGTAAAGTGTGCCAAGAAAAGGAAGAAGGGATTTTACATATGTTTTTATATTGTAAAGAACTGGAGGTATTTTTAAAGAAATGCAAATGTGTTATTAAAGACTTGATTGTGGACTGGAATGAAAATACAACGGAATGGAACAGAGTGGTGATGTTTGGATGGGAAAAGAAGAGCCAAAACAAAAAGTTTATTAATCTGTGGGTAATGTTAATGAAAAGTGCAATATGGGAAAGAAGGACGGTGGCTAAAAAGGAGAAAATTGTGTTGGATGTGTGGGATGTTTTTAAAAGGAAAACAGAATTTTATATGAAAAGACTGTATGTATATTTTAAATGTGAAAATATGTTGGATGGTTTTTATCAGGTTTTTACACCAAATGTTTGTTGTGTTTTAAAAGATTTAACGTGGAAGCTACCGGGGAGTGAAGGAGGTTTTTAAACTGGATATGTAATGAATGTGATAAAAAAAGAATTTTATGAGAAAATCTGTAATATTAATTATGTTTTTAATGTATTGTATTTTAACTGATTGAAATTTCCTCAATAAAAAAAAAAAAAAAAAAAAAAAAAAAAAGCATGCCCGATCTCGTCTGATCTCGGAAGCTAAGCAGGGTTGGGCCTGGTTAGTACTTGGATGGGAGACTGCTTGGGAATACCAGGTGCTGTAAGCGTGGTTTAAAAAAAAAAAAAAAAAAAAAAAAAGCATGCCCGATCTCGTCTGATCTCGGAAGCTAAGCAGGGTCGGGCCTGGTTAGTACTTGGATGGGAGACCGCCTGGGAATACCAGGTGCTGTAAGCGTTTTGGTTTATTAAAAAAAAAAAAAAGAGTGTCTGAATGTCTCAAATAGCCCACTCTGGACTGCTGATTTCGCTTACGGCCATACCACTCTGAGCATGCCCGATCTCGTCTGATCTCGGAAGCTAAGCAGGGTCGGGCCTGGTTAGTACTTGGATGGGAGACCGCCTGGGAATACCAGGTGCTGTAAGCGTTTTGGTTTATTAAAAAAAAATAAAAGAGTGTCTGAATGTCTCAAATAGCCCACTCTGGACTGCTGATTTCGCTTACGGCCATACCACTCTGAGCATGCCCGATCTCGTCTGATCTCGGAAGCTAAGCAGGGTCGGGCCTGGTTAGTACTTGGATGGGAGACCGCCTGGGAATACCAGGTGCTGTAAGCGTTTTGGTTTATTTAAAAAAAAAAAAGAGTGTCTGAATGTCTCAAATAGCCCACTCTGGACTGCTGATTTCGCTTACGGCCATACCACTCTGAGCATGCCCGATCTCGTCTGATCTCGGAAGCTAAGCAGGGTCGGGCCTGGTTAGTACTTGGATGGGAGACCGCCTGGGAATACCAGGTGCTGTAAGCGTTTTGGTTTATTAAAAAAAAAAAAAGAGTGTCTGAATGTCTCAAATAGCCCACTCTGGACTGCTGATTTCGCTTACGGCCATACCACTCTGAGCATGCCCGATCTCGTCTGATCTCGGAAGCTAAGCAGGGTCGGGCCTGGTTAGTACTTGGATGGGAGACCGCCTGGGAATACCAGGTGCTGTAAGCGTTTTGGTTTATTAAAAAAAAAAAAACAGTGTCTGAATGTCTCAAATAGCCCACTCTGGACTGCTGATTTCGCTTACGGCCATACCACTCTGAGCATGCCCGATCTCGTCTGATCTCGGAAGCTAAGCAGGGTCGGGCCTGGTTAGTACTTGGATGGGAGACCGCCTGGGAATACCAGGTGCTGTAAGCGTTTTGGTTTATTAAAAAAAAATAAAAGAGTGTCTGAATGTCTCAAATAGCCCACTCTGGACTGCTGATTTCGCTTACGGCCATACCACTCTGAGCATGCCCGATCTCGTCTGATCTCGGAAGCTAAGCAGGGTCGGGCCTGGTTAGTACTTGGATGGGAGACCGCCTGGGAATACCAGGTGCTGTAAGCGTTTTGGTTTATTAAAAAAAAAAAAGAGTGTCTGAATGTCTCAAATAGCCCACTCTGGACTGCTGATTTCGCTTACGGCCATACCACTCTGAGCATGCCCGATCTCGTCTGATCTCGGAAGCTAAGCAGGGTCGGGCCTGGTTAGTACTTGGATGGGAGACCGCCTGGGAATACCAGGTGCTGTAAGCGTTTTGGTTTATTAAAAAAAAAAAAGAGTGTCTGAATGTCTCAAATAGCCCACTCTGGACTGCTGATTTCGCTTACGGCCATACCACTCTGAGCATGCCCGATCTCGTCTGATCTCGGAAGCTAAGCAGGGTCGGGCCTGGTTAGTACTTGGATGGGAGACCGCCTGGGAATACCAGGTGCTGTAAGCGTTTTGGTTTATTAAAAAAAAAAACAGTGTCTGAATGTCTCAAATAGCCCACTCTGGACTGCTGATTTCGCTTACGGCCATACCACTCTGAGCATGCCCGATCTCGTCTGATCTCGGAAGCTAAGCAGGGTCGGGCCTGGTTAGTACTTGGATGGGAGACCGCCTGGGAATACCAGGTGCTGTAAGCGTTTTGGTTTATTAAAAAAAAAAAAAAAAGAGTGTCTGAATGTCTCAAATAGCCCACTCTGGACTGCTGATTTCGCTTACGGCCATACCACTCTGAGCATGCCCGATCTCGTCTGATCTTGGAAGCTAAGCAGGGTCGGGCCTGGTTAGTACTTGGATGGGAGACCGCCTGGGAATACCAGGTGCTGTAAGCGTTTTGGTTTATTAAAAAAAAAAAAAAGAGTGTCTGAATGTCTCAAATAGCCCACTCATGACTGCTGATTTCGCTTACGGCCATACCACTCTGAGCATGCCGATCTCGTCTCATCTCGGATGCTAAGCAGGGTCGGGCCTGGTTAGTACTTGGATGGGAGACCGCCTGGGAATACCAGGTGCTGTAAGCGTTTTGGTTTATTAAAAAAAAATGAAAGAGTGTCTGAATGTCTCAAATAGCCCACTCTGGACTGCTGATTTCGCTTACGGCCATACCACTCTGAGCATGCCCGATCTCGTCTGATCTCGGAAGCTAAGCAGGGTCGGGCCTGGTTAGTACTTGGATGGGAGACCGCCTGGGAATACCAGGTGCTGTAAGCGTTTTGGTTTATTTAAAAAAAAAAAGAGTGTCTGAATGTCTCAAATAGCCCACTCTGGACTGCTGATTTCGCTTACGGCCATACCACTCTGAGCATGCCCGATCTCGTCTGATCTCGGA